>JAUIMM010000302.1:687500-882500 GCA_031769625.1 Taudactylus pleione | reverse complement strand
TGTCCTGCAACGTCTGTAGAATAGTGCCTCTTTAGGATGCTGCCTGTCCTGCAACGTCTGTAGGATACTGCCTGTTTAGGATGCTGCCTGTCCTGCAACGTTTGTAGGATACTGCCTCTGTAGGATGCCACCTGTCCTGCAACGTCTGTAGAATAGTGCCTCTTTAGGATGCTGCCTGTCCTGCAGCGTCTGTAGGATACTGCCTCTTTAGGATGCTGCCTGTCCTGCAACATCTGTAGGATACTGCCTCTGGAGGATGCTGCCTGTCCTGCAACATCTGTAGGATACTGCCTCTGGAGGATGCTGCCTGTCTTGCAACATCTGTAGGATACTGCCTCTGTGGGATGCTGCCTGTCCTGCAGTGTCTGTAGGATACTGCCACTGTAGGATGCTGCGTGTCCTGCAACATCTGTAGGATACTGCCTCTGTGGGATGCTGCCTGTCCTGCAATGTCTGTAGGATACTGCCACTGTAGGATGCTGCCTGTCCTGCAACGTTTGTAGGATACTGCCACTGTAGGATGCTGATTGTCCTGCAACGTCTGTAGGATACTGCCTCTGTAGGATGTTGCCTGTCTTGCAACATCTGTAGGATACTGCCTCTGTAGGATCACACCTGTCTTGCAACATCTGTAGAATAGTGCCTCTTTAGGATGCTGCCTGTCCTGCAATGTCTATATGGTACTGCCCCTGTAGGGGGCCGCCTGTCCTGTAACGTCTGTAGAATACTGCCCCTGTAGGATGCTGCCTGTCCTGCAACGTCTGTAGGATAGTGCCTCTTTAGGATGTTGCCTGTCCTGCAACGTCTGTAGGATAGTGCCTCTTTAGGATGCTGCCTGTCCTGCAACGTCTGTAGGATACTGCCACTGTAGGATGCTGCCTGTCCTGCAATGTCTGTAGGATACTGCCACTGTAGGATGCTGCCTGTCCTGCAACGTCTGTAGGATGCTGCCTCTGTAGGATGCTGCCTGTCCTGCAACATCTGTAGGATACTGCCACTGTAGGATGCTGCCTGTCCTGCAACGTCTGTAGGATACTGCCTCTGTAGGATGCTGCCTGTCCTTCAACATCTGTAGGATACTGCCTTTGTAGGATCACACCTGTCTTGCAACATCTGTAGGATCGTGCCTCTGTAGGATCACACCTGTCTTGCAACATCTGTAGGATAGTGCCTCTTTAGGATGCTGCCTGTCCTGCAATGTCTATACGGTACTGCCCCTGTAGGGGGCAGCCTGTCCTGCAACGTCTGTAGGATACTGCCTCAGTAGGATGCCGTCTGTCCTGCAACGTCTGTAGGGTACTGCCTGTCCTGCAACGTCTGTAAGGTACCGCCTGTTCCATAGCATGTAAAGGATGTGTCAGGGGTCGGAGTGGGCATGAGACCTATTCTGGTTGTTACGGTGATTGTTCTGTAGTTGGATACCGTTGGACATAGCCTGAATACAGATGAGACGGTTGGTTGGCAGGACAGGAAGGAGTTGTCTCTATGTCACTTTGCTGCTCCCAGACTTACATCCATAAACTGCAAACACAGGAAGCAATGAGCATCACACAGCACAGATAGGGGGTCCTGTAACCCTGGTCTGTGGGACGGGGTCTCTGACCTCCATCCCAACTTCTGTCATTCCAGTAGCTGAAATCTGCAAATGATTAACATCAGAAAGAGTCACTGGCAGGGAGTTAGCTGGGAAGTCAGTGACTGTGGCTGGCCAGACCCCCCCCCCCTGCTGTGACATTGTGAGGCCTGTAGGATTGTGTCACCAGCTCTCAGCCTTATTCCCCTTATCAGGACATTGAGCAGCTTTTCATCACCACTTTGTTACTGTGTTAGTAGATACTGACTGCAGTCTCCGCTGCTCAGAGCCGATGTCGGGGGCATTATCACCTACGTAAGCTGGGCGCACACCTATACAGTCATCGGGCCGTTCTTTCCATATTGAGAGAACGGGCGTTGGATTCTGTAGGTGTGTACGCTGTCCCCATGCCGGAGCGTTAGCCGATAAACTGCTTATAACGCTTCTGCAGCTGCCGAGATCGGGCGGTCGAATCTCAGGTGCTGTTTAATATCTATGGCGCCGACCACCCCGATAAATATATCTGTACTGTGTGTACACGGTTCACAGGCAGCTGACGGGCACACCGCTGATTGTACAGGTGTGTACCCAGCTTTACTGCCATCGCCAAACCGCGGGTCCTTCAGTAGCGGGGGTACTGTGACCGCACCAGGTGGCAGGTGTTCGGGGGGCCTTTGCCTCATTACAATATCCCATTTTGTGTATTCTGCATCAGGCTGGGTTTTTAGGTCCAGTGCCCTTTACGTTAATGCAGTCTCACTCTGCCAGTTGTTGGGGCCTATTCTCATATACAGCTCCATATTTGTATACAGTGAATGCCTGTCATATACACGGTTAGAGGTGTGTGAATAACACGCTGGTTATTGGACCCCAGATACAGATGCCAATCAGTTTGTTGATCTGTGAAATTTGTTTGCTGTTGCGCATTTTCGCTGTCCGTTGGGGCGAGAGTTTCAGAACCACGTGGAGCTATTAACCCCTGACCAGCCCAGGGAATAATCACTGCTCTAAGGAATAATCAGTGCACTAGGGTATAATCACTACTCTAAGGAATAATCACTGCTCTAAGGAATAATCACTGCACTAGGGAATAATCACTGCACTAAGGAATAATCACTGCATTAGGGAATAATCACTGCACTAAGGAATAATCACTGCACTAGGGAATAATCACTGCACAAGGGAATAATCACTGCTCTAAGGAATAATCACTGCACAAGGGAATAATCACTGCTCTAAGGAATAATCAGTGCACTAGGGTATAATCACTGCACTAGGGTATAATCACTGCTCTAAGGAATAATCACTGCACTAGGGAATAGTCACTGCTCTAAGGAATAATCACTGCACTAGGGTATAATCACTGCACTAGGGTATAATCACTGCTCTAAGGAATAATCACTGCACTAGGGAATAATCAGTGCACTAGGGAATAATCAGTGCACTAGGGAATAATCACTGCACTAGGGAATAATCACTGCACAAGGGAATAATCACTGCACTAAGGAATAATCACTGCACTAAGGAATAATCACTGCACAAGGGAATAATCACTGCACTAGGGAATAATCACTGCTCTAAGGAATAATCACTGCACAAGGGAATAATCACTGCACTAGGGAATAATCACTGCACTAGGGAATAATCACTGCTCTAAGGAATAATCACTGCACTAGGGAATAATCACTGCACTAGGGAATAATCACTGCTCTAAGGAATAATCACTGCACTAGGGAATAATCACTACACAAATTGTTCACCTCTCTGGTCCCACCACACATTGCTACGTGACAGGTAAACGCAGAGTCGCATTCTAGCTCCGTTTGTGTAGTGACGTGATTTGTGTAGGGAGTAATCCCTGGGCTGGGGGTAGCATAGAGGCTGATTCAGATTTGGGAATCGAGTAAGAGAGAGCAGTAATTTTGCACCTTGGTAAAACCATGTTACACTGCAGGTGCGTCAGATTTAAAATGTGCAGAGAGTTACATTTGGGAGGGCTCCAAACTGACATCTAAATTGCTGTGTAAAATTAAAGCTGTTAAAAGATTTATGGGCTACAGGCAAAAGCAGCCAGTATTTACCCCACATGAAAACAATGTGTGTATATGCACTCTTTGCAGTGCAGCATGGTTTGTACAGGTACACAGTTACTTGCTCTGTCTTAAGCTGGGTACACACTGCTCAATCTTGTATACCACTGCCCGATATGTCGTTCCCCCATCGCATCCAGAAGCATGGTGCCGTTCCGTGACTCTTCAGATTGGCCTGCACTTCAGGCCGATCTGAAGATGCGTATAGCGACGTGCGGAATAGTGCGTACACTGGATGATGTGGACGATTTGACATTCCGAATCATCGTAAATTGTCCAATATATTGTCTGTGTACCCAGCTTTACTCTATTCCCAAATCTTAATCCTGTCCATAGTTGGGTAAATATTTCCTCACTTGTGTTTATATGGGAGTAAAACACCTATTATTCTGCCCATTTTATTTCCACACAGTTATTGCAGATTGTAATGATTATTTGTAATATTGTGCTTTACTGAGGGCTGTGTGTGTATCTGTGTGTGCGTGTGTGTGTGTATCTGTGTGTGTATCTGTGTGTGTGTGTGTGTGTGTGTGTGTATTTTATTCACTTTCTTTTTATTTGTAACTTTCTAAATTTAGTTGACGATGTTACAAAGATTCCACATAAAACACTGCAGCTCACACCTGCCAGGAAAATACTCTGCCTGTCAGGAAAAAGGTCGGGGGTCTGTAGGGACGAGGAGAGCGGCCGACTTTACTGAATCCTCCCTGCTGCAATCAGTAACACAGCTGTCACTCAGTAGAAGAGCTGTCACTCAGTAGGGATCAGTGCAGGACTGAGGCAGACTCACCTGCAGCAGGGATAAGGGATCAGTGCAGGACTGAGACAGACTCACCTGCAGCAGGGACGAGGGATCAGTGCAGGACTGAGGCAGACTCACCTGCAGCAGGGATGAGGGATCAGTGCAGGACTGAGGCAGACTCACCTGCAGCAGGGACGAGGGATCAGTGCAGGACTGAGGCAGACTCACCTGCAGCAGGGATGAGGGATCAGTGCAGGACTGAGGCAGACTCACCTGCAGCAGGGATGAGGGATCAGTGCAGGACTGAGACAGACTCACCTGCAGCAGGGACGAGGGATCAGTGCAGGACTGAGGCAGACTCACCTGCAGCAGGGACGAGGGATCAGTGCAGGACTGAGGCAGACTCACCTGCAGCAGGGATGAGGGATCAGTGCAGGACTGAGGCAGACTCACCTGCAGCAGGGATGAGGGATCAGTGCAGGACTGAGGCAGACTCACCTGCAGCAGGGACGAGGGATCAGTGCAGGACTGAGGCAGACTCACCTGCAGCTGGGACGAGGGATCAGTGCAGGACTGAGGCAGACTCACCTGCAGCAGGGACGAGGGATCAGTGCAGGACTGAGGCAGACTCACCTGCAGCAGGGACGAGGGATCAGTGCAGGACTGAGGCAGACTCACCTGCAGCAGGGACGAGGGATCAGTGCAGGACTGAGGCAGACTCACCTGCAGCAGGGATGAGGGATCAGTGCAGGACTGAGGCAGACTCACCTGCAGCAGGGACGAGGGATCAGTGCAGGACTGAGGCAGACTCACCTGCAGCAGGGACGAGGGATCAGTGCAGGACTGAGGCAGACTCACCTGCAGCAGGGACGAGGGATCAGTGCAGGACTGAGGCAGACTCACCTGCAGCAGGGACGAGGGATCAGTGCAGGACTGAGGCAGACTCACCTGCAGCAGGGACGAGGGATCAGTGCAGGACTGAGGCAGATGTGGGTGTTGATTTTAGCTTCTCAGGAGGAGTCTCAGACAGATTAACTCAAAGTCCACGCGTCCCAGTGCTGGGCTCCTCCTGGTGCATTGTGGGAGTGGTGAGACTGGTGCACACAGAGGGCAGCATGCTTGCTACACATAAAGGTCAGTACCTCTCTGTACCTCCACTGCTTACTAAGTAATGGAATAGTCAGCGCTCCTGATTTAGTGTGAGACTGAGCCTGCATGCTGCTGGGGAAGGATTGGGACAGATACTCGTACATGGCAACTGGGCATGGGAGAAACATCTCAGCTGCTGCAGAAGCTCCTTGTGTGCAGACATGTCACTTACTGCTCAGGTGGCTGACTGACAGCTCTATTACCAATCATCCGCTCTCCTACTGAGTCCTACTGAGTGACAGCTCTCCTACTGAGTGACAGCTCTCCTTACTGAGTGACAGCTCTCCTACTGAGTGACAGCTCTCCTACTGAGTGACAACTCTCCTACTGAGTGACAGCACTATTACCAACCATCAGCTCTTTTACTGACTGACAGCTGTTACTGACTGGCAGCTCTCCTACTGAGTGACAACTCTCCTACTGAGTGACAGCTGAGTTACTGAGTGACAGTTCTCCTACTGAGTGACAGCTCTTCTACTGAGTGACAGCTGTGTTACTGACTGACAGCTCTCCTACTGAGTGACAGCTCTCTCCTACTGAGTGACAGCTGTGTTACTGACTGACAGCACTATTACCAACCATCAGCTCTTTTACTGAGTGACAGCTGTTACTGACTGGCAGCTCTCCTACTGAGTGACAACTCTCCTACTGAGTGACAGCTGTTACTGACTGGCAGCTCTCCTACTGAGTGACAACTCTCCTACTGAGTGACAGCTGAGTTACTGAGTGACAGTTCTCCTACTGAGTGACAGCTCTTCTACTGAGTGACAGCTGTGTTACTGACTGACAGCTCTCCTACTGAGTGACAGCTCTCTCCTACTGAGTGACAGCTGTGTTACTGACTGACAGCACTATTACCAACCATCAGCTCTTTTACTGAGTGACAGCTGTTACTGACTGGCAGCTCTCCTACTGAGTGACAACTCTCCTACTGAGTGACAGCTGTTACTGACTGGCAGCTCTCCTACTGAGTGACAACTCTCCTACTGAGTGACAGCTGAGTTACTGAGTGACAGTTCTCCTACTGAGTGACAGCTCTTCTACTGAGTGACAGCTGTGTTACTGACTGACAGCTCTCCTACTGAGTGACAGCTGTGTTACTGACTGACAGCTCTCCTACTGAGTGACAGCTCTCTCCTACTGAGTGACAGCACTATTACCAACTGACAGCTCTCCTACTGAGTGACAGCTGTGTTACTGAGTGACAGCTGTGTTACTGACTGACAGCTGTGTTACTGACTGACAGCTGTGTTACTGAGTGACAGCTGAGTTACTGAGTGACAGTTCTCCTACTGAGTGACAACTCTCCTACTGAGTGACAGCTGTTACTGACTGGCAGCTCTCCTACTGAGTGACAACTCTCCTACTGAGTGACAGCTGAGTTACTGAGTGACAGTTCTCCTACTGAGTGACAGCTCTTCTACTGAGTGACAGCTGTGTTACTGACTGACAGCTCTCCTACTGAGTGACAGCTGTGTTACTGACTGACAGCTCTCCTACTGAGTGACAGCTCTCTCCTACTGAGTGACAGCACTATTACCAACTGACAGCTCTCCTACTGACTGACAGCTGTGTTACTGAGTGACAGCTGTGTTACTGAGTGACAGCTGTGTTACTGACTGACAGCTGTGTTACTGAGTGACAGCTGTGTTACTGACTGACAGCTGTGTTACTGACTGACAGCTGTGTTACTGAGTGACAGCTGTGTTACTGAGTGACAGCTGTGTTACTGAGTGACTGCCAGCTCTGCTCCCGAGTTACCTGAGGGTCCTGCTGTGAGTTATGAGTGACCCCCCTGTGGTGACCCCCCCCCATGTACAGCTGCTGCCCCCTGTACAGACTGAACACATTTTGTAGAGTTGTTTTATTGCTTCACATAGATGACATTGTACAGTAGTAATTCCTTATGATAGATGTGGTAAAGATAATACACACAATGCGCACAGGGCAGCAGCACGGGTTTGTGTAGTTATGTATTTATGCTCATTCATTCTCTTTGTGTCGCTGGTTACAGTAAAATCTGGTGCTGTTATTATACAGTGTATGTATGACCAAGGTGGTGACATTAGTGCCGCTGTGAGGAGCATCTGTCATACTGCCCCCCAATGGTAGAATCTGGCACTGCGTCTGTATAGGACCTGTACATCCTAAGGTATAGGATCTCCTCATTTATACCCCTTTTCCACCTAAATTCCGGGGCTGACCCGGAGTTGGAACAAAGTTCCTATCCGGATCAGACCCGGAATTTTGCCGGCGCCAACTCAGGATATTCCCGAGTCGGCGCCGCTCACACCGGAGTCGTATCTGCATAGACCCGGCTTTTGCGGAGTGAAAGTGGTCGCTTGGAGATGACGTCATCTCCAAGCGCCACTGAAGCCGGACCAATCGGCCGGCTAGCAGCGCACTCCAGGTCATCGTGAGCCAGAGTGCGCTGTTCTCACAGCAGGGTTTCACGGGCTACGCCCGTGTTATACCCTGCTAGTTGCCTGGGTTGGATTGCCGGGTCACTCGACCCAGCGATCCAACTCTCTCTCCTTTTACATCAGGGAGCTGCCCGGGTTACCCTGCAATAATCCAGGTTTTAGCTCCGGTGTAAAAGGGGTATTACTAATCCAGGTCTGCCGGAGAGTAAAGCTGCATACACACGTAAAGATTATCTGTCCAACCAGCCAACTAGCTGATTGGTTGGAATGAGAATCTGGTAATGTATGGGGGTAACTAATGATCAGCAATTTCCTCCCAAACTCCAGAAAAGGGACAAAAACTGTTGTTTGAACAAATTGTTTAGATCAAACATTTAACAAACTTGTCTGACGTCATTTTCATCTGTTTTCTGGCATTTAGGAGGAAATTGCTGATCATCAGTTACTCCCATACGTTACCAGATTCTCATTCCAACCCATCATCTAGTTGGCTGGTTGGACATATAATCTTTACGTGTGTACCCAGTTTAACCACCGGTTTCTTTATCATCAAATTATGGCGGTTCTTCATATACTGTGACCCCAGAGCCCCAAAGCGTTCCTGTAAGTGACTGGTGCTTCCAGCGTACGCCGCAATGAACCGCAGCGGGATATAGCGACATCCCTGCCATCCCACATCCCAGGAACGTTCCTCTGTTGTTTTCTCCAGTCAAAATGTCGGTAATAAACCCACAGTCCTGCCAGGGATATCCTGAAAACATGGCCACGTGGAAAATACCGGAGGGGTGTTGGGAATGGATCAGGTGTTTGAGAAACCATTATTATTATTAATATAACCCAAGTCCTGATCCGCAGTAAATGTCTGTTCTGTAGGCATTTATTGTATTTGCGGCTTGTTAGGTGTGATATTTTTTTCAATCCTTCGAGTTTGTCAGTTTCTGTTGTTTTCTGATCGTCCATTGGGAATTAATAACGGGACCCCCAGTAACCATAACCCCACTTCTTTATTTATTATGGTTCCTGTAATAATAATATGAATTCCTGAATAATGACCCATGGGTGAGGAAAGCAGGTAAAGGGGCCCCTGCTACAGCATCCTGCCAGGGGCTGTCCGAGCCCCCGCCCCCGCAATGAGCCCCCGCCCCTATCCACAGGACGGGACAGCAGATTTGATATGTTTACATGTATTAAAAGATATCGCTAGCCTGATGAGCCTGAGCCGGCCCCAGCTTACATCTGCTCTTCGGGTGGCTGGCCCCTCCCCGTGTACCAGCGTCCACCTCTTTACAAGAGCTCCTCCAACCTATAAGAATGTCTGCAGCTTTTAGAGGGAGGAGCTGTGCTATGGACTTCAGGGGAGGTAGGAGGAGCTGTGCTGTGGATATCACGGGGGGGTGGGAGTAGCCGTACTGTGGACTTCAGGGGAGGTGGGAGGAGCTGTGCTGTGGACTTCAGGGGAGGTGGGAGGAGCTGTGCTGTGGACTTCAGGGGAGGTGGGAGGAGCCGTACTGTGGACGTCAGGGGGGTGGGAGGAGCTGTGCTGTGGACGTTAGGGGGGGAGGAGCTGTGCTGTGGATGTCAGGGAGGTGGGAGGAGCTGTGCTGTGGACGTTAGGGGGGGAGGAGCTGTGCTGTGGATGTCAGGGAGGTGGGAAGAGCTGTGCTGTGGACGTTAGGGGGGGAGGAGCTGTGCTGTGGATGTCAGGGAGGTGGGAGGAGCTGTGCTGTGGACTTCAGGGGAGGTGGGAGGAGCTGTACTGTGAACTTCAGGGGAGGTGGGACGAGCCGAGCTGTGGACGTCAGGCGGGAGGAGGTGCTGCGCTGGTGACATCACTCGGGATTCCGGGCTGTGCTTTCCATGCTTTCCTCAGGGAGTGGAAGTTACAGGAGCCGTAACATGGGATACAGGAGAGCGACAGGCTCCAGGACAGGTGCTGGCTTTGATCCTTATCGTTTAGGTCAGTCACTGTCTCTGCTTGCTGGGTGTACACCCACGGGTCAGTGGTACAGCCCCATGTCCTGCAATTTGCTGCTCCCCAGACTTATGTCCCTGACACACCCCACACTGCTCCCTATGTCACTGACTGCTCCCTATGTCCGTTACACACACCTGACTGCTCCCTATGTCCCTGACTGCTCCCTATGCCCCTGACACGCCCCTGACTGCTCCCTATGTTCCTGACACACCCCTGACTGCTCCCTATGTCCCTGTCACACCCCTGACTGCTCCCTTTGCCCCTGACTGCTCCCTATGCCCCTGACTGCTCCCTATGACCCTGACACACCCCTGACTGCTCCCTATGCCCCTGACACACCCCTGACTGCTCCCTATGCCCCTGACACACCCCTGACTGCTCCCTATGTCCCTGACACACCCCTGACTGCTCCCTATGTCCCTGACACGCCCCTGACTGCTCCCTATGTCCCTGACTGCTCCCTATGCCCCTGACACACCCCTGACTGCTCCCTATGGCCTTGACTGCTCCCTATGTCACTGACACACCCCTGACTGCTCCATATGTCCCTGTCACACCCCTGACTGCTCCCTATGTCGCTGACTGCTCCCTATGTCCCTAACTCCTCTCTATGTCCCTGACACACCCCTGACTGCTCCCTATGTCCCTGACACACCACTGACTGCTCCCTATGTCCATGACACACCCCTGACTGCTCCCTATGTCCATGACACACCCCTGACTGCTCCCTATGCCCCTGACACACCCCTGACTGCTCCCTATGTCCCTGTCACACCCCTGACTGCTCCCTATGTCCCTGTCACACCCCTGACTGCTCCCTATGTCGCTGACTGCTCCCTATGTCCCTAACTCCTCTCTATGTCCCTGACACACCCCTGACTGCTCCCTATGCCCCTGACTGCTCCCTATGTCCCTGACACACCCCTGACTGCTCCCTATGTCCCTGACATGCCCCTGACTGCTCCCTATGTCCCTGTCACACCCCTGACTGCTCCCTATGTCCATGACACACCCCTGACTGCTCCCTATGCCCCTGACACACCCCTGACTGCTCCCTATGTCCCTGACACACCCCTGACTGCTCCCTATGTCCCTGACACACCCCTGACTGCTCCCTATGTCCCTGACACACCCCTGACTGCTCCCTATGTCCCTGACACACCCCTGACTGCTCCCTATGCCCCTGACACACCCCTGACTGCTCCCTATGTCCCTGACACACCCCTGACTGCTCCCTATGTCCCTGACACACCCCTGACTGCTCCCTATGTCCCTGACACACCACTGACTGCTCCCTATGTCCATGACACACCCCTGACTGCTCCCTATGCCCCTGACACACCCCTGACTGCTCCCTATGTCCCTGACACACCCCTGACTGCTCCCTATGTCCCTGACACACCACTGACTGCTCCCTATGTCCATGACACACCCCTGACTGCTCCCTATGCCCCTGACACACCCCTGACTGCTCCCTATGCCCCTGACACACCCCTGACTGCTCCCTATGCCCCTGACACACCCCTGACTGCTCCCTATGTCCCTGACACACCCCTGACTGCTCCCTATGTCCCTGACACACCACTGACTGCTCCCTATGTCCATGACACACCCCTGACTGCTCCCTATGCCCCTGACACACCCCTGACTGCTCCCTATGCCCCTGACACACCCCTGACTGCTCCCTATGCCCCTGACACACCCCTGACTGCTCCCTATGTCCCTGACACACCCCTGACTGCTCCCTATGTCCCTGACACGCCCCTGACTGCTCCCTATGTCCCTGACTGCTCCCTATGCCCCTGACACACCACTGACTGCTCCCTATGCCCCTGACACACCCCTGACTGCTCCCTATGTCCCTGACACACCCCTGACTGCTCCCTATGTCCCTGACTGCTCCCTATGCCCCTGACACACCCCTGACTGCTCCCTATGTCCCTGTCACACCCCTGACTGCTCCCTATGCCTCTGACTGCTCTCTATGTCCCTAACTGCTCTCTATGTCCCTAACTCCTCTCTATGTCCCTGACACACCCCTGACTGCTCCCTATGGCCTTGACTGCTCCCTATGTCACTGACACACCCCTGACTGCTCCATATGTCCCTGTCACACCCCTGACTGCTCCCTATGTCGCTGACTGCTCCCTATGTCCCTGACACACCACTGACTGCTCCCTATGTCCATGACACACCCCTGACTGCTCCCTATGCCCCTGACACACCACTGACTGCTCCCTATGTCCCTGTCACACCCCTGACTGCTCCCTATGTCCCTGTCACATCCCTGACTGCTCCCTATGCCCCTGACTGCTCCCTATGCCCCTGACTGCTCCCTATGTCCCTGACACACCCCTGACTGCTCCCTATGTCCCTGTCACACCCCTGACGCTCCCTATGCCCCTGACTGCTCCCTATGCCCCTGACACACCCCTGACTGCTCCCTATGTCCCCGACACACCTGACTGCTCCCTATGTCCCTGACACACCTCTGACTGCTCCCTATGTCCCTGACACACCTCTGACTGCTCCCTATGCCCCTGACTGCTCCCTATGCCCCTGACACGCCCCTGACTGCTCCCTATGTCCCTGTCACACCCCTGACTGCTCCCTATGCCCCTGTCACACCCCTGACGCTCGCTATGCCCCTGACTGCTCCCTATGCCCCTGACACATCCCTGACTGCTCCCTATGCCCCTGACACACCCCTGACTGCTCCCTATGTCCCCGACACACCTCTGACTGCTCCCTATGTCCCTGACACACCTCTGACTGCTCCCTATGTCCCTGACACACCTCTGACTGCTCCCTATGCCCCTGACACACCCCTGACTGCTCCCTATGTCCCTGACACGCCCCTGACTGCTCCCTATGTCCCTGACTGCTCCCTATGCCCCTGACACACCACTGACTGCTCCCTATGCCCCTGACACACCCCTGACTGCTCCCTATGTCCCTGACACACCCCTGACTGCTCCCTATGTCCCTGACTGCTCCCTATGCCCCTGACACACCCCTGACTGCTCCCTATGTCCTTGTCACACCCCTGACTGCTCCCTATGCCTCTGACTGCTCTCTATGTCCCTAACTGCTCTCTATGTCCCTAACTCCTCTCTATGTCCCTGACACACCCCTGACTGCTCCCTATGGCCTTGACTGCTCCCTATGTCACTGACACACCCCTGACTGCTCCATATGTCCCTGTCACACCCCTGACTGCTCCCTATGTCGCTGACTGCTCCCTATGTCCCTAACTCCTCTCTATATCCCTGACACACCCCTGACTGCTCCCTATGGCCCTGACTGCTCCCTATGTCCCTGACACACCACTGACTGCTCCCTATGCCCCTGACACACCCCTGACTGCTCCCTATGCCCCTGACACACCACTGACTGCTCCCTATGTCCCTGTCACACCCCTGACTGCTCCCTATGTCCCTGTCACATCCCTGACTGCTCCCTATGCCCCTGACTGCTCCCTATGCCCCTGACTGCTCCCTATGTCCCTGACACACCCCTGACTGCTCCCTATGTCCCTGTCACACCCCTGACGCTCCCTATGCCCCTGACACACCCCTGACTGCTCCCTATGTCCCTGACTGCTCCCTATGTCCCTGACACACCTCTGACTGCTCCCTATGTCCCTGACACACCTCTGACTGCTCCCTATGCCCCTGACACACCCCTGACTGCTCCCTATGCCCCTGACACGCCCCTGACTGCTCCCTATGTCCCTGTCACACCCCTGACTGCTGCTCCCTATGTCTCTCCCTCTCCAACTCGTCTGTCTCTCCCTCTCCGCCTCGTCGGTCTCTCCGCCTCGTCTGTCTCTCGCTCTCCAACTCGTCTGTCTCTCCCTCTCTGCCTCGTCGGTCTCTCCGCCTCGTCTGTCTCTCCCTCTCCGCCTCGTCGGTCTCCGCAGAGGCACCAGGGATCCACAACACTGTTTTACCTGTTTGAGTTGATGCTTTATCACCCAAGGCGGGTCCCCGGGATTAGTGCCTGGTTACCAGGATTCCTCCCGGTGACTGTAACAGAATGCGGGTGTGGCGTGAGGACCTGTGCCCAGTTCTCCGAGCCATTCCCAGGGGGACATCTCTCAGCTTGTCGCCATGTATTCAGGGGGCTTTTGTTCCAGGGCCTAGTGAATAGAGGTGAATGGCAGCCACGTAGGTTTAGGGTGCTGGGATAAAAGGGGCTATAGAGCGAGAGCGGCTTTTCTCAGGGCCGTGGAGCTGGCGTGGGCTGATTTACTACCAGGGGAATTATGTCAGTGTGAAAGGAGGCAATGTTCTGGGACATCGCCGGCCTGTAAATCACTCGCTGCAGGAATCTTTATTCTAGCCGCCTTGTGAGAAAGCCGCTCATTAAGGCTCTCCTTGTTTGGCCAGACTGAACATGTCCCATAATAATTCCCCATCACCGGGGAACAGGCAAGAAAATGCCTCTCAGATAATGCAGGCACTTCAGTTGTTGTATCCTCCATGCCGAATGCTGGGGAGCTCTGGCCCATGATAAACAGCTTTTATAAATATACGTGTGTGAGTAATTCTATACATACATATAGGGGCACATTGTAATGGCTGCATTTACTTGTTTTCAGGGGTTAATGTAGCTATATACATCTTTTCTTGCAGCCCCTGAGCAGGTGAAAAGTTTGGGGAAAACCTTATTTTAAGGCAAAAATAATGGGACTTGGGGCCTAATTCAGACCCGTACACTAGGCTGCGTTCGCACGTAGCCTGACTATGTTTGCAAAGTGCGCATGCAGCGTAGTGCGTGAACCAGTCCATGCGATCGCCCCTTTTAGTTAGACACCTCGCTAGCTTGAGTGACAGGGGTTGGTCGTTGGAAACGGGGGAGTGGTGGTGCGAACGCAGGCGTGCCTGAGCGTCTTATCGCTGTTTCAGAGGCGTGCATAATTAAGACGCAGCGTCATAGTACACGTCACATGGTTGAATTAAGTGCTTGCGGTAAAGTATGGTCAGCCACAAGTGCTGCGTACGGGTCCGATGGTACTAAATGTTACCGATTGTTACATACACTTCCTGGAGATGACGTGTATCACTAAGGGAAAGTGGGCGTCTTAGGACAGGCTGGTGCGCACCTAAATACACACCGCGAACTCACGCCAAGACATAGTGGGTGTGCTAATGCCTTTCCGTGCGATCGTGGGATTTGCATACTTTGGCAGCGTGCGAGCGGGTATGAATCAGGACCTTGGTTCAGAACCCCTGGGACCCCCCCCAATGATTAATTAGGCACTTGCCAGTTTTTAATTAGCTAATTATACCATTTTATGGTGTACGGGGTGCTGCGTGGCTGGGAGGGGTGATTTTAGGCGTGCTGGTGGGAGTTACAGGCACCTCTTATTGGTCTACGTGCAGAAACGGGAAGAAATCGGTGAATAAAATAAGCAGCTGCACACTTCTCCAAAGCAGGGAAAGTACGATAGATCTTGTATCAACGCGGGGGCTTGCGTGCGATGCTGAACCTAGATTCCCCATTATCAGGAATCTGCGCGTGGGATTGTGCAGAACGTTTCCTGTGTGATCACACGCACCCCCTGCTATGGCATTTGCGGGGCGGGGACAGCTGGTGTTCCTGGATGCGGGGGCGTGTCCGCACCGTTTTCCGGAAGTGGCAAGGCCAGGGACTGCATCCATGGACGCAGTTTCCTGGCCTCTCAAGCCGGCCAGCCTGAGTAAGCCTCAGCTGGCCTGCAGTCCAGCACCGTCCACCATTGTGACTGATGGTCGCGATGGTTATCCCAGCCTGCGGCCTCGGTCGCAGTGCTGGGATCGCAAATGCAGCAGGGGGCGTCATGCAGAGGGGAGTGTCATACATCTGCTGAATTTGCATATTAGCAAGGACGGATTTGCAAAGCTGCTTGTGTGCATACATACATTCTATATCTATAGCTTGTGTATATACATACATACATTCTATATCTATAGCTTGTGTGCATACATACATTCTATATCTATAGCTTGTGTATATACATACATACATTCTATATCTATAGCTTGTGTACATACATACATACATTCTATATCTATAGCTTGTGTATATACATACATACATTCTATATCTATAGCTTGTGTACATACATACATACATACATTCTATATCTATAGCTTGTGTACATACATACATTCTATATCTATAGCTTGTGTACATACATACATACATTCTATATCTATAGCTTGTGTGCATACATACATTCTATATCTATAGCTTGTGTACATACATTCTATATCTATAGCTTGTGTACATACATACATTCTATATCTATAGCTTGTGTACATACATACATTCTATATCTATAGCTTGTGTGCATACATACATTCTATATCTATAGCTTGTGTACATACATACATTGTATATCTATAGCTTGTGTACATACATACATTCTATAGCTATAGTGTATACATACATTCTATAGCTATAGCTTGTGTGCATACATACATACATTCTATAGCTATAGCTTGTGTGCATACATACATTGTATATCTATAGCTTGTGTACATACATACATTATATATCTATAGCTTGTGTGCATACATACATTATATATCTATAGCTTGTGTACATACATACATTCTATAGCTATAGTGCATACATACATTATATATCTATAGCTTGTGTGCATACATACATTCTATATCTATAGCTTGTGTGAATACATACATTGTATATCTATAGCTTGTGTACATACATACATACATTCTATATCTATAGCTTGTGTGAATACATACATTGTATATCTATAGCTTGTGTGCATACTTTGTATATCTATAGCTTGTGTGCATACATTGTATAGCTATAGCTTGTGTACATACATACATTCTATAGCTATAGCTTGTGTGCATACTTTGTATATCTATAGCTTGTGTACATACATACATTGTATATCTATAGCTTGTGTGCATACATACTTTGTATATCTATAGCTTGTGTGCATACATACATTCATATCTATAGCTTGTGTACATACATTCTATATCTATAGCTTGTGTGCATACATACATTCTATATCTATAGCTTGTGTGCATACATACATTGTATATCTATAGCTTGTGTGCATACATACATTCTATATCTATAGCTTGTGTACATACATACTTTGTATATCTATAGCTTGTGCACATACATACATTCTATAGCTATAGCTTGTGTACATACATACATTCTATATCTTTAGCTTGTGTGCATACATACATTGTATATCTATAGCTTGTGTGCATACATACATTCTATATCTATAGCTTGTGTGCATACATACATTGTATATCTATAGCTTGTGTGCATACATACATTGTATATCTATAGCTTGTGTGCATACATACATTGTATATCTATAGCTTGTGTGCATACATACATTGTATATCTATAGCTTGTGTGCATACATACATTGTATATCTATAGCTTGTGTACATACATACATTCTATAGCTTGTGTGCATACATACATTGTATATCTATAGCTTGTGTGCATACATACATTCTATATCTATAGCTTGTGTGCATACATACATTCTATATCTATAGCTTGCGTGCATACATACATTCTATATCTATAGCTTGTGTGCATACATGCATTCTATATCTATAGCTTGTGTGCATACATACATTCTATATCTAACTTGTGTACATACATACATTCTATAGCTATAGCTTGTGTACATACATACATTCTATATCTATAGCTTGTATACATACATACATTCTATATCTATAGCTTGTGTACATACATACATTCTATATCTATAGCTTGTGTACATACATACATTCTATATCTATAGCTTGTGTACATACATACATTCTATATCTATAGCTTGTGTGCATACATACATTCTATATCTATAGCTTGTGTACATACATACATTCTATATCTATAGCTTGTGTGCATACATACATTCTATATCTATAGCTTGCGTGCATACATACATTGTATATCTATAGCTTGCGTGCATACATACATTGTATATCTATAGCTTGCGTGCATACATACATTCTATATCTATAGCTTGTGTGCATACATACATTCTATATCTATAGCTTGTGTGCATACATACATTCTATATCTATAGCTTGTGTGCATACATACATACATTCTATATCTATAGCTTGTGTGCATACATACATTCTATATCTATAGCTTGTGTACATACATACATTCTATATCTATAGCTTGTGTACATACATACATTCTATATCTATCGATTGCGTGCATACATTGTATAGCTATAGCTTGTGTGCATACATACATTCTATATCTATCGATTGCGTGCATACATTGTATAGCTATAGCTTGTGTGCATACATACATTCTATATCTATAGCTTGTGTACATACATACATTCTATATCTATCGATTGCGTGCATACATTGTATAGCTATAGCTTGTGTGCATACATACATTCTATATCTATCGATTGCGTGCATACATTGTATAGCTATAGCTTGTGTGCATACATACATTATATATCTATAGCTTGTGTGCATACATACATTCTATATCTATAGCTTGTGTACATACATACATTCTATATCTATAGCTTGTGTACATACATACATTCTATATCTATCGATTGCGTGCATACATTGTATAGCTATAGCTTGTGTACATACATACATTCTATAGCTATAGCTTGTGTACATACATACATTCTATATCTATAGCTTGTGTGCATACATACATTCTATATCTATAGCTTGTGTGCATACATACATTCTATAGCTATAGCTTGTGTACATACATACATTCTATATCTATAGCTTGTGTGCATACATACATTCTATATCTATAGCTTGTGTACATACATACATTATATATCTATAGGTTGCGTACATACATACATTCTATATCTATAGCTTGTGTACATACATACATTCTATATCTATAGCTTGTGTGCATACATACATTCTATATCTATAGCTTGTGTACATACATACATTATATATCTATAGCTTGTGTGCATACATACATTCTATATCTATAGCTTGTGTACATACATACATTCTATATCTATAGCTTGTGTACATACATACATTGTATATCTATAGGTTGCGTACATACATACATTCTATATCTATAGCTTGTGTACATACATACATTCTATATCTATAGCTTGTGTACATACATACATTGTATATCTATAGGTTGCGTATAGCTTTGCAATTCTGTCCAGTACTGAATCACCCCCCTTGTACCTTTAGGTGAGTGCCGGCCTTATTTGTGATGGTAACGGCAAGTGTTATAATAGAAAATAAGCACTAATAACATACATATGTATGTACCCATTCCCGGGTCTGCACACGCCTGGCGGGATGATCACGGCTTCCTCCAGCCTGCAGTATAAATCCGTCGGAGACCTCTGTAGAATGAGGTTCCCCCTTGTGCTAGTAGATGTTCAGTAAAGCGCATGTTGATTAGTTACTGTGCAGTGGGGCTAAAAATTCCTCTGAGCTCCTCCAGAGGGCGCCAGCAGACCACAATGAGGACATGGTGCGCTGGGTATACTCTACTGTACATGGCGTCTGTCAGGTGCTAATATACTGTGATAATTATAGCTCTGTAATCAGAGACGAGTGATGTCATCTGTTATTACTAGACGCTTGTGACCTCATTGCCATAATTTAGCAGACAGGCTAAGGAGAATGAGTGATATACAGTGACAGCATATCGGCATTACCCAGACATAAGATGTGACAGGATTTGGAGGTCTGCAAAGGCCCCGGATCAATAATTAGGATGTTTGGGTTTGAGATTCCGGTCTCTTTATATCTGGAGTGTTATTACTATCCTGGTAAAGTCTGATTTAGCTGTATTATCGGATATTAATATATATATATACATACAGTCAGGTGCATAAATATTGGAACATTGACAGAATTTTCATATTCTGGCCTCTATTCACCACCACAATGGCTTTGAAATGAAGCAAACAAGATGTGATTTACCTGCAGACTTTCAGATTTAATTTTAGGGTAATTACATCCAAATCGGGTGAACGGTGTAGGAATTACAACGGTTTCTATATGTGCCTCCCACTTTTTAAGGGGCCAAAAGTAATGGGACTATCAACTCAAAAGCTATTTCATGGACAGGTGCGGGCTATTCCCTCGTTATTTCATTATCAATTAAGCAGGTACAAGGCCTGGAGTTGATTCTAGGTGTGACATTTGCATTCGGAATCAGTTGCTGTCAGCTCTCAATATGAGATCCAAAGAGCTGTCACTATCAGTGAAGCAAGCCATCATTAGGCTGAAAAATCAAAACAAACCCATCAGAGAGATAGAAAAAACATTAGGTGTGGCCAAATCAACTGTTTGGAACATTCTTAAAAAGAAAGAACACACCGGAGAGCTCAGCAACACCAAAAGACCCGGAAGATCACAGAAAGCAACTGTGGTGGATGACAGAAGAATTATTTCCCTGGTGAAGAAAAACCCCTTCACAACAGTTGGCCAAATCAAGAACACTCTCCAGGAGGTAGGTGTATATGTGTCAAAGTCAATAATCAAGAGAAGGCTTCACAAGAGTGAATATAGAGGGTTCACCACAAGATGTAAACCATTAAACCATCAAAAACAGGAAGACCAGATTAGAGTTTGCCAAACAACATCTAAAAAAGCCATTACAGTTTTGGGACAACATCCTATGGACAGATGAGACAAAGATTAACTTGTACCAGAGTGATGGGAAGAGAAGAGTATGGAGAAGGAAAGGAACTGCTCATGATCCAAAACATACCACCTCATCAGTGAAGCATGGTGGTGGTAGTGTCATGGCGTGGGCATGTATGGCTGCCAATGGAACTGGTTCCCTTGTATTTATTGATGATGTGACTGCTGACAAAAGCAGCAGAATGAATTCTGAAGTGTTTTGGGCAATATTATATGCTCATATTCAGTCAAATGCTTCAGAACTCATTGGACGGCGCTTCACAGTGCAGATGGACAATGACCCGAAGCATACTGCAAAAGCAACCAAAGAGTTTTTTAAGGCTAAAAAGTGGAATGTTATGCAATGGCCAAGTCAATCCCCTGACCTGAATCTGATTGAGCATGCATTTCACTTGATGAAGACAAAACTGAAGGGAAAATGCCCCAAGAACAAGCAGGAACTGAAGACATTTGCAGTAGAGGCCTGGCAGAGCATCACCAGGAGTGACACCCAGCGTCTGGTGTTGTCTATGTGTTCCAGACTTCAGGCTGTAATTGCCTGCAAAGGATTTGCAACAAAGTATTAAAAAGTGAAAGTTAGATTTAGGATTGTTTAGTTTGTCCCATTACTTTTGGCCCCTTAAAAAGTGGGAGGCACATATAGAAACCGTTGTAATTCCTACACCGGTCACCTGATTTGGATGTAATTACCCTCAAATTAAATCTGAAAGTCTGCAGGTAAAGCACATCTTGTTTGTTTTATTTCACAGCCATTGTGGTGGTGACTAGAGGCCAAAATATGACAATTCTGTCAATGTCCCAATATTTATGCGCCTGACTGTGGGTGTGTGTGTGTGTATATATATATATGTATATGTGTATATATATATATATATATATAATAATTTCTCTATATATCATCACAGAGTGCTAACTTTAGACTCTCGGAATAAGAGGGGTGGGTGGTCTTACTACAGCTAAAGGTCATATTACCTCCATGACCCCTGTGCGGGCAGTTATTCCCTTGCGCTTTTGGTAAAGTTGTCTTTTCTCTTTGATATTTATAGTTCTTCCCCAGATCCGGTTTTAGCACCGTACAAACACATATATCTGGGAGGGGGATGTCATAGGTGCAGAGCTTTTTTTTGGAGATTTTGCAGCAGAATATAAAGTGACTAATTGTTATAGGTGACGCCGTCCTGACCTTCCCTATAAGAAAACCGGCGCTTTCATTTACGCTGCAAAATCGCAGAAAAATTGTCACTTTTGCAATTGTGGCCCGTTACATTCTACACTTAGATGCTGTATTCATTCTCCCAGATCCCCAGTCACCACCTCTGTACTTAGTATCTAAGAATACCAAGTTGGGTCCGGCCCTAGAGGTCACCCCACTTCTGCAAGGACACCCCAGAGTGACAGAGGCAGCTGCGTCTCTGCACACATCAGCCATAGAGAGAGTAACCTCTGTACTTACTGCAGAAATATATGTGACGCCTTCCCTGAGCAGTGAGCAGATAATGTCATGAAGACTGGAGGTGCTACTTATTATCACTATATATCACTTTCTCCCTGTGACCCCCTCTTGTCTCTGCAGGGTACGCTCAGCCGGCCCCCCACACTAACATCCCCCACCCCTCAGATGTAAGGGCAGATTTTGTCTTGTTTTTTTGTCAGTTGTTCGGGGACCTGTATGGGGAACGCAGCTCCCCAAGTCTGTCAGACGCCCCCAACCTATAGGGCGAACGCATTGCAGGAGCCGAACGCAGTGCAGGAGCGGGAGACCTGAATGCTCTTCCAGGAGGCTCGGGATTCGGGGGGCCCCTGGCTGTTCCGAGAGAGTGGGCAAGTTTGTGTATTTGCCCCCCTTGCACGCAGTACGGTTTGTCCAGGGGCAAAGTTACTGGCTGTTTTTGCTGTAATCCCACACCGAAACCAGCAGCACAGTGTATAGGGGCTGTATCATTTTGCTGACCACCTAGGCTGCCCCCTCCCAGAAGTCAGCATAGGTGGGCGGTGCGGGGTGTTACGGAGCAATTGTGGCCCACCCCAGCTCTACCATGCCGAGCTTGCCAGCACTTTAAATCTGGGGGAGTGGTTACCATGCCGCAATTCAGTGCAAATTTCATCATTGGCCGCTCGGACTACCCAATTTACTCAGGAAGCACCTGAGATTCGGCAATTATGGGCTGTATGTGGGGTATGCAATCGGGAAGCCAGCGGACCTAATCCCGACAGCCGGCTTCCCTACTGTCATATCCCGGCAAAGGTCTAAAGACCGGCGTCGATATGCCGACGCCTGTCATTAGACATACGCCAGGAGGCCGACGCCCGGCATCCCGATCGTGAGGTTAGGGTTAGGCTAGGGGAAGAGGGTGTTAGGTTTAGGCACTTAGAGGGGGGATTGGGGACTTGAGGGGGGGGAGGGTTCAGGCACTTGGTATGTGGTTATATAGAGCAGTAGTGAGTATATACAGTGTACAGGGGCTGTATGTGGTTATATAGAGTAGTAGTGAGTATATATAGTGTACAAGGGGCTGTATGTGGTTATATAGAGCAGTAGTGAGTATATATAGTGTATAGGGGCTGTATGTAGTTATATAGAGCAGTAGTGAGTATATATAGTGTACAGGGGCTGTATGTGGTTATATAGAGCAGTAGTGAGTATATATAGTGTATAGGGTCTGTATGTGGTTGTATAGAGCAGTAGTGAGTATATATAATGTACAGGGCTGTATGTGGTTATATAGAGCAGTAGTGAGTATATATAGTGTACGGGGGTTGTATAGAGCAGTAGTGAGTATATATAGTGTATAGGGGCTGTATGTAGTTATATAGAGCAGTAGTGAGTATATATAATGTACAGGGCTGTATGTGGTTATATAGAGTAGTAGTGAGTATATATAGTGTACAGGGATTGTATAGAGCAGTAGTGAGTATATATAGTGTACGGGGGTTATGTGGTTATATAGAGTAGTAGTGAGTATATATAGTGTACAGGGATTGTATAGAGCAGTAGTGAGTATATATAGTGTACGGGGATTGTATAGAGCAGTAGTGAGTATATATAGTGTACAGGGATTGTATAAAGCAGTAGTGAGTATATATAGTGTACGGGGATTGTATAGAGCAGTAGTGAGTATATATAGTGTACGGGGATTGTATAGAGCAGTAGTGAGTATATATAGTGTACGGGGATTGTATAGAGCAGTAGTGAGTATATATAGTGTACGGGGATTGTATAGAGCAGTAGTGAGTGTATATATAGTGTACGTTGCCTGTATAAAGCAGTAGTGAGTATATATAGTGTACAGGGCCTGTATAGAGCAGTAGTGAGTATACACACTGGGCCTGATTCAGAGCCGGACGCTATTTGCGCTCGCTCGTTCAGAAAAAGGGTCCGCCTATTTAAATTGAGCGCTCGCTCTTTGTGGTCTGTTGACGCCTCTATGGCTGAGCGAGCGAACGAAACATGTGCTCGCTATTTTGTAAAGACGCCCCCTGGCCGCTCGCATCCTACGTCATCTCCGCTATTTATTTGATTAATCGAGTACATCAAAAGGTGTCTGAACTGCTCACAGTGCTTGTGGTTGGATTTTCCTACCACAATCATGCGAACAGTTCAGGCTAAGAGACAACCAAGTGACGTGGTTCGTGACGCTGCTTTGTTAATTATGCACACCCTTAAAACGCCCGTTTTGACCGTTTGGCACGCCTGCATTCGGATCACCACTCCCCGTTTTCAAGCACCTTCCCCTGTTACCACCCTCAAACGCCTCATCCTGTCACTCAAATTAGCAGCCCCTCGCTATTTTGCGAGCGCTCGATTTCCGACCGCAATGACTGGTTGGCGCATGCGCATTACGACCCATACGCATGGGCAGTTGTGCGAACATCGATCGGAGCGAACGACCGGCCGCTTACGAGCGGCTCTGAATCAGGCCCAGTGTATAGAGCAGTAGTGAGTATATATAGTGTACAGGGCCTGTATAGAGCAGTAGTGAGTATACACAGTGTACGGGTGCTGTATAGAGCAGTAGTGAGTATACACAGTGTACGGGTGCTGTATAGAGCAGTAGTGAGTATATATAGTGTACGGGGCCTGTATAGAGCAGTAGTGAGTATATATAGTGTATGTGGCCTGTATAGAGCAGTAGTGAGTATACACAGTGTATGGGGCCTGTATAGAGCAGTAGTGAGTATATATAGTGTACGGGGCCTGTATAGAGCAGTAGTGAGTGTATATATAGTGTATGGGGCCTGTATAGAGCAGTAGTGAGTATATATAGTGTACGGGGCCTGTATAGAGCAGTAGTGAGTATATATAGCGTACGGGGCCTGTATAGAGCAGTAGTGAGTATATATAGCGTACGGGGCCTGTATAGAGCAGTAGTGAGTATACACAGTGTACTGGGGGCTGTATGTGGCCTGTATAGAGCAGTAGTGAGTATATATAGTGTATGGGGCCTGTATAGAGCAGTAGTGAGTATATATAGTGTACGGGGCCTGTATAGAGCAGTAGTGAGTATATATAGCGTACGGGGCCTGTATAGAGCAGTAGTGAATGTATATATAGTGTATGGGGCCTGTATAGAGCAGTAGTGAATGTATATATAGTGTATGGAGCCTGTATAGAGCAGTAGTGAGTATACACAGTGTACTGGGGGCTGTATGTGGTTATATAGAGCAGTAGTGAGTATATATAGTGTACAGGGCCTGTATAGAGCAGTAGTGAGTATACACAATGTACGGGGGCTGTATAGAGCAGTAGTGCGTATATATAGTGTACGGGGCCTGTATAGAGCAGTAGTGAGTATATATAGTGTACGGGGGCTGTATGTGGCCTGTATAGAGCAGTAGTGAGTATATATAGTGTATGGGGCCTGTATAGAGCAGTAGTGAGTATATATAGTGTATGGGGCCTGTATAGAGCAGTAGTGAGTATATATAGTGTACGGGGCCTGTATAGAGCAGTAGTGAGTATATATAGTGTATGGGGCCTGTATAGAGCAGTAGTGAGTATACACAGTGTACTGGGGGCTGTATGTGGCCTGTATAGAGCAGTAGTGAGTATGTATAGTGTACGGGGGCTGTATAGAGCAGTAGTGAGTATATATAGTGTACGGGGGCTGTATAGAGCAGTAGTGAGTATATATAGTGTACGGGGCCTGTATAGAGCAGTAGTGAGTATATATAGCGTACAGGGCCTGTATAGAGCAGTAGTGAATGTATATATAGTGTATGGGGCCTGTATAGAGCAGTAGTGAGTATGCACAGTGTACTGGGGGCTGTATGTGGTTATATAGAGCAGTAGTGAGTATATATAGTGTACGGGGCCTGTATAGAGCAGTAGTGAATGTATATATAGTGTATGGAGCCTGTATAGTGCAGTATTGAGTATACACAGTGTACTGGGGCTGTATGTGGTTATATAGAGCAGTAGTGAGTATATATAGTGTACAGGGCCTGTATAGAGCAGTAGTGAGTATACACAATGTACGGGGGCTGTATAGAGCAGTAGTGAGTATATATAGTGTACGGGGCCTGTATAGAGCAGTAGTGAGTATATATAGTGTACGGGGGCTGTATGTGGCCTGTATAGAGCAGTAGTGAGTATACACAGTGTACGGGGGCTGTACAGAGCAGTAGTGAGTATATATAGTGTATGGGGCCTGTATAGAGCAGTAGTGAGTATATATAGTGTACGGGGCCTGTATAGAGCAGTAGTGAGTGTATATATAGTGTATGGGGCCTGTATAGAGCAGTAGTGAGTATACACAGTGTACTGGGGGCTGTATGTGGCCTGTATAGAGCAGTAGTGAGTATACACAATGTACGGGGGCTGTATAGAGCAGTAGTGAGTATATATAGTGTACGGGGGCTGTATAGAGCAGTAGTGAGTATATATAGTGTACGGGGCCTGTATAGAGCAGTAGTGAGTATACACAATGTACGGGGGCTGTATAGAGCAGTAGTGAGTATATATAGCGTACAGGGCCTGTATAGAGCAGTAGTGAATGTATATATAGTGTATGGGGCCTGTATAGAGCAGTAGTGAGTATGCACAGTGTACTGGGGGCTGTATGTGGTTATATAGAGCAGTAGTGAGTATATATAGTGTACGGGGCCTGTATAGAGCAGTAGTGAGTATACACAATGTACGGGGGCTGTATAGAGCAGTAGTGAGTATATATAGTGTACTGGGGCTGTATAGAGCAGTAGTGAGTATATATAGTGTATGGGGCCTGTATAGAGCAGTAGTGAGTATACACAGTGTACTGGGGGCTGTATGTGGTTATATAGAGCAGTAGTGAGTATGTATAGTGTACGGGGCCTGTATAGAGCAGTAGTGAGTATGTATAGTGTACGGGGCCTGTATAGAGCAGTAGTGAGTATACACAATGTAAGGGGGCTGTATAGAGCAGTAGTGAGTGTATATATAGTGTACGGGGCCTGTATAGAGCAGTAGTGAGTATATATAGTGTACGGGGCCTGTATAGAGCAGTAGTGAGTGTATATATAGTGTACGGGGCCTGTATAGAGCAGTAGTGAGTATATATAGTGTACGGGGCCTGTATAGAGCAGTAGTGAGTATATATAGTGTATGTGGCCTGTATAGAGCAGTAGTGAGTATACACAATGTAAGGGGGCTGTATAGAGCAGTAGTGAGTGTATATATAGTGTACGGGGCCTGTATAGAGCAGTAGTGAGTATATATAGTGTACGGGGCCTGTATAGAGCAGTAGTGAGTGTATATATAGTGTACGGGGCCTGTATAGAGCAGTAGTGAGTGTATATATAGTGTACGGGGGTTGTGTAGAGCAGTAGTGAGTATATATAGTGTATGGGGCCTGTATAGAGCAGTAGTGAGTACACACAGTGTACTGGGGGCTGTATGTGGTTATATAGAGCAGTAGTGAGTATGTATAGTGTACGGGGCCTGTATAGAGCAGTAGTGAGTATACACAATGTACGGGGCCTGTATAGAGCAGTAGTGAGTATATATAGTGTACGGGGCCTGTATAGAGCAGTAGTGAGTATATATAGTGTACGGGGGTTGTGCATATATAGTGTACGGGGCCTGTATAGAGCAGTAGTGAGTATATATAGTGTACGGGGCCTGTATAGAGCAGTAGTGAGTATATATAGTGTATGTGGCCTGTATAGAGCAGTAGTGAGTATACACAGTGTATGGGGCCTGTATAGAGCAGTAGTGAGTATATATAGTGTACGGGGCCTGTATAGAGGAGTAGTGAGTATATATAGTGGACGGGGCCTGTATAGAGCAGTAGTGAGTGTATATATAGTGTACGGGGGTTGTGTAGAGCAGTAGTGAGTATACACAGTGTACTCGGCGCTGTTTATTCTCTGCATGAGTTAATGTATGATCAGGATGTTCCTGTGACTCATTACACAGAGCTGTGTGATCTGGGTGTTGCTTCTCTCTGTGTAAATATATTTCCCACTCCGGCCATATGGTATAAAGTTGTGTCTGATCCCTACATGTGCTCTGTTATATAATATACCCACTCTCTGTCATATGTAGTGTTATAGCGAGGGGGTTGTCCATGAGTCTCAGTATTAGGCTCTTCCTGTTGCCCTGGTGACGGTGTAAATATTATGGTATAGAGGTTTATTGTCCTCTCCTGTCCTTGTTCCTCATTCTGCATGATCTGGAGAAAACGTAGGATTAATGTTTCCCGGAATAGGAGAATTCTGCGCTTTCCACCTTTTCCGCTGTATAGTTAGTGAGAACGTGCGCAAAATCCTCCGGTTCTGTTATGTCCGGGGCGACAGAGTACAGACGCAAATTTGGATGGTTAATAAAAGGGAATTAAGAGTGTGATAGAAGCTATAGAAGCGATTTACGGCTTTTTATTTTAATAATAAAAAAAAAAAATTGTTTCATTTTATCAGAGCCCCGGCCTCTCTCGATCCATCCAGTCAGAGCCCCGGCCTCTCTCGATCCATCCAGTCAGAGCCCCGGCCTCTCTCGATCCATCCAGTCAGAGCCCCGGCCTCTCTCGATCCATCCAGCCAGAGCCCCGGCCTCTCTGGATCCATCCAGCCAGAGCCCCGGCCTCTCTGGATCCATCCAGCCAGAGCCCCGGCCTCTCTGGATCCATCCAGCCAGAGCCCCGGCCTCTCTGGATCCATCCAGCCAGAGCCCCGGCCTCTCTGGATCCATCCAGCCAGAGCCCCGGCCTCTCTGGATCCATCCAGCCAGAGCCCCGGCCTCTCTGGATCCATCCAGCCAGAGCCCCGGCCTCTCTCTATCCATCCCGTCATAGCCCCGGCCTCTCTCTATCCATCCAGCCAGAGCCCCGGCCTCTCTCCATCCATCCAGCCAGAGCCCCGGCCTCTCTCCATCCATCCAGCCAGAGCCCCGGCCACTCTCCATACATCCAGCCAGAGCCCCGGCCTCTCTCCAGCCATCCAGTCATAGCCCCGGCCTCTCTGCATCCATCCCGTCAGAGCCCCGGCCTCTCTCCATCCATCCCGTCATAGCCCCGGCCTCTCTGGATCCATCCAGCCAGAGCCCCGGCCTCTCTCTATGATCAGCTGGTTAGGTGCTGGGGTATTGGAAGGTCCCGGTCTGTACGTATTATGGGGCGCACAATGATACCATACATCTGGTTGTGACCTGTTCCTCAGACTTGGGTAGATCTTGGACATAGACCATTTCTATTGACCTTGTCCCCCTCACTCCCGTTGCTGCGGAGCTGAATAGCTGCTCCCTGGGCCAGGTCCCCTCTGTGTACAGGAATTGGTGCATTATAGCAGTAAGTGATACTGATATCCGTGTCAGGAACACAATGTAATATGGTGAGGGGAGAGGGGCTTCTTCCGCTGATGGCATGTACTAAGCTCCACACATCATCATAGGAAGAGTCACACTCTGTGCTTGTGTAATGTACCTCATTATACATACTGTATGTGTGAGGGAATGTGCTGTGTGTAATGTACCTCATTATACATACTGTATGTGTGAGGGAATGTGCTGTGTGTAATGTACCTCATTATACATGCTGTATGTGTGCGGGAATGTGCTGTGTGTAATGTACCTCATTATACATACTGTATGTGTGCGGGAATGTGCTGTGTGTAATGTACCTCATTATACATACTGTATGTGTGAGGGAATGTGCCTGTGTGTAATGTACCTCATTATACATACTGTATGTGTGAGGGAATGTGCTGTGTGTAATGTACCTCATTATACATACTGTGTGTGTGAGGGAATGTGCCTGTGTGTAATGTACCTCATTATACATACTGTATGTGTGAGGGAATGTGCTGTGTGTAATGTACCTCATTATACATACTGTATGTGTGCGGGAATGTGCTGTGTGTAATGTACCTCATTATACATACTGTATGTGTGCGGGAATGTGCTGTGTGTAATGTACCTCATTATACATGCTGTATGTGTGAGGGAATGTGCTGTGTGTAATGTACCTCATTATACATGCTGTATGTGTGAGGGAATGTGCTGTGTGTAATGTACCTCATTATACATGCTGTAATGTACCTCATTATACATACTGTATGTGTGCGGGAATGTGCTGTGTGTAATGTACCTCATTATACATACTGTATGTGTGAGGGAATGTGCTGTGTGTAATGTACCTCATTATACATACTGTATGTCTGCGGGAATGTGCTGTGTGTAATGTACCTCATTATACATACTGTATGTGTGCGGGAATGTGCTGTGTGTAATGTACCTCATTATACATGCTGTATGTGTGAGGGAATGTGCTGTGTGTAATGTACCTCATTATACATGCTGTATGTGTGAGGGAATGTGCTGTGTGTAATGTACCTCATTATACATACTGTATGTGTGAGGGAATGTGCCTGTGTGTAATGTACCTCATTATACATACTGTATGTGTGCGGGAATGTGCCTGTGTAATGTACCTCATTATACATACTGTATGTGTGCGGGAATGTGCCTGTGTATAATGTACCTCATTATACATACTGTATGTGTGCGGGAATGTGCCTGTGTGTAATGTACCTCATTATACATGCTGTATGTGTGAGGGAATGTGCTGTGTGTAATGTACCTCATTATACATACTGTATGTGTGCGGGAATGTGCTGTGTGTAATGTACCTCATTATACATGCTGTATGTGTGAGGGAATGTGCTGTGTGTAATGTACCTCATTATACATGCTGTATGTGTGAGGGAATGTGCTGTGTGTAATGTACCTCATTATACATACTGTATGTGTGCGGGAATGTGCTGTGTGTAATGTACCTCATTATACATACTGTATGTGTGCGGGAATGTGCCTGTGTAATGTACCTCATTATACATACTGTATGTGTGCGGGAATGTGCTGTGTGTAATGTACCTCATTATACATACTGTATGTGTGAGGGAATGTGCCTGTGTGTAATGTACCTCATTATACATACTGTATGTGTGAGGGAATGTGCTGTGTGTAATGTACCTCATTATACATACTGTATGTGTGCGGGAATGTGCTGTGTGTAATGTACCTCATTATACATGCTGTATGTGTGAGGGAATGTGCTGTGTGTAATGTACCTCATTATACATGCTGTATGTGTGAGGGAATGTGCTGTGTGTAATGTACCTCATTATACATACTGTATGTGTGCGGGAATGTGCTGTGTGTAATGTACCTCATTATACATACTGTATGTGTGCGGGAATGTGCCTGTGTAATGTACCTCATTATACATACTGTATGTGTGAGGGAATGTGCCTGTGTGTAATGTACCTCATTATACATACTGTATGTGTGAGGGAATGTGCCTGTGTGTAATGTACCTCATTATACATACTGTATGTCTGCGGGAATGTGCTGTGTGTAATGTACCTCATTATACATACTGTATGTCCCTGTGTATAAGGTACCTCATTATATGGCGTGGGAATGTGAAATGACTGCTGGTAGTGATATTCTGTATTGCCGGAGGGACACTGTTCCTGAGCGTCCCCTCACCCATATCTGCAGTACGATCAGTGAGGGAACAGTCCCTATGCCCGGGGGGCTGATCATAGCGGCTCTGTATCTCAGCGCGTCCTGTACACACAGTGCCTCGCTGCTGTCAGTCATGTGAGATAACCCTCGCCACGGTGTGCGTAGGGGAATACAGAGACTGAACTACGCTCTCATCAGCTCGGCTGGGTTATGGGGAGACCATGTGCCCGGTGCTCATGTTACCACGCTGGGACGGGCGCTGAGTAGATCAGCAGGATTCTGCCACCTGCACACATCCTGCTCCTGTATATATATATATTTACATATCACAAGCTGTGAGAACGGTTAGACGGTACAGTTGTTGCTGTCACTGTGCGGTACAGCCTGGTATATTGATATTATGTTGTCACTGGCCTAGGCCTGTCCATTGCTGTGTCCCCCTGTGCTATATCCCCCTGTGCTGTATCCCCCTGTGCTATATCCCCCTGTGCTATATCCCCCTGTGCTGTATCCCCCTGTGCTATATCCCCCTGTGCTGTATCCCCCTGTGCTGTATCCCCCTGTGCTATATCCCCCTGTGCTGTATCCCCCTGTGCTGTATCCCCCTGTGCTATATCCCCCTGTGCTGTATCCCCCTGTGCTGTATCCCCCTGTGCTGTATCCCCCTGTGCTATATCCCCCTGTGCTGTATCCCCCTGTGCTGTATCCCCCTGTGCTGTATCCCCCTGTGCTGTATCCCCCTGTGCTGTATCCCCCTGTGCTGTATCCCCCTGTGCTGTATCCCCCTGTGCTGTATCCCCCTGTGCTGTATCCCCCTGTGCTGTGTCCCCCTGTGCTGTGTCCCCCTGTGCTGTGTCCCCCTGTGCTGTGTCCCCCTGTGCTGTGTCCCCCTGTGCTGTATCCTCCTGTGCTGTATCCCCCTGTGCTGTATCCCCCTGTGCTGTATCCCCCTGTGCTGTATCCCCCTGTGCTATATCCCCCTGTGCTGTGTCCCCCTGTGCTGTGTCCCCCTGTGCTGTATCCCCCTGTGCTGTATCCCCCTGTGCTGTATCCCCGTGCTGTATCCCCCTGTGCTGTATCCCCCTGTGCTGTATCCCCCTGTGCTGTATCCCCCTGTGCTGTATCCCCCTGTGCTGTATCCCCCTGTGCTGTATCCCCCTGTGCTGTATCCCCCTGTGCTGTATCCCCCTGTGCTGTGTCCCCCTGTGCTGTGTCCCCCTGTGCTGTGTCCCCCTGTGCTGTGTCCCCCTGTGCTGTGTCCCCCTGTGCTGTGTCCCCCTGTGCTGTATCCCCCTGTGCTGTATCCCCCTGTGCTGTATCCCCCTGTGCTGTATCCCCCTGTGCTGTATCCCCCTGTGCTGTATCCCCCTGTGCTGTATCCCCCTGTGCTATATCCCCCTGTGCTGTGTCCCCCTGTGCTGTGTCCCCCTGTGCTATATCCCCCTGTGCTGTATCCCCCTGTGCTGTATCCCCCTGTGCTGTATCCCCCTGTGCTGTATCCCCCTGTGCTGTGTCCCCCTGTGCTGTATCCCCCTGTGCTGTATCCCCCTGTGCTGTATCCCCCTGCAGCCGCTGTTTTCTGAGAGATGGTGACAATCATTTTATTCCTGCAGAAAGAATATATTATTATTATTATTATTATTATTATTATTATTATTAGATTTATTGTCAGAGAGAGAAATAGACGAATCGTCCTCTTCACAAGTATTTATAGTATGGTACCAGCAGTGTACACTGTGCAGGATTACAGCTAGCTCTGTATATGGTACCAGCAGTGTACACTGCACTGTGCAGGATTACAGCTAGCTCTGTGTATGGTACCAGCAGTGTACACTGTGCAGGATTACAGCTAGCTCTGTATATGGTACCAGCAGTGTACACTGCACTGTGCAGGATTACAGCTAGCTCTGTATATGGTACCAGCAGTGTACACTGTGCAGGATTACAGCTAGCTCTGTATATGGTACCAGCAGTGTACACTGCACTGTGCAGGATTACAGCTAGCTCTGTGTATGGTACCAGCAGTGTACACTGTGCAGGATTACAGCTAGCTCTGTATATGGTACCAGCAGTGTACACTGCACTGTGCAGGATTACAGCTAGCTCTGTATACGGTACCAGCAGTGTACACTGTGCAGGATTACAGCTAGCTCTGTGTATGGTACCAGCAGTGTACACTGTGCAGGATTACAGCTAGCTCTGTGTATGGTACCAGCAGTGTACACTGTGCAGGATTACAGCTAGCTCTGTATATGGTACCAGCAGTGTACACTGCACTGTGCAGGATTACAGCTAGCTCTGTGTATGGTACCAGCAGTGTACACTGTGCAGGATTACAGCTAGCTCTGTATATGGTACCAGCAGTGTACACTGTGCAGGATTACAGCTAGCTCTGTATATGGTACCAGCAGTGTACACTGCACTGTGCAGGATTACAGCTAGCTCTGTGTATGGTACCAGCAGTGTACACTGTGCAGGATTACAGCTAGCTCTGTATATGGTACCAGCAGTGTACACTGTGCAGGATTACAGCTAGCTCTGTGTATGGTACCAGCAGTGTACACTGCACTGTGCAGGATTACAGCTAGCTCTGTGTATGGTACCAGCAGTGCACACTGTGCAGGATTACAGCTAGCTCTGTATATGGTACCAGCAGTGTACACTGCACTGTGCAGGATTACAGCTAGCTCTGTATATGGTACCAGCAGTGTACACTGTGCAGGATTACAGCTAGCTCTGTATATGGTACCAGCAGTGTACACTGCACTGTGCAGGATTACAGCTAGCTCTGTGTATGGTACCAGCAGTGTACACTGTGCAGGATTACAGCTAGCTCTGTATATGGTACCAGCAGTGTACACTGCACTGTGCAGGATTACAGCTAGCTCTGTATATGGTACCAGCAGTGTACACTGTGCAGGATTACAGCTAGCTCTGTGTATGGTACCAGCAGTGTACACTGTGCAGGATTACAGCTAGCTCTGTGTATGGTACCAGCAGTGTACACTGTGCAGGATTACAGCTAGCTCTGTATATGGTACCAGCAGTGTACACTGCACTGTGCAGGATTACAGCTAGCTCTGTGTATGGTACCAGCAGTGTACACTGTGCAGGATTACAGCTAGCTCTGTATATGGTACCAGCAGTGTACACTGTGCAGGATTACAGCTAGCTCTGTGTATGGTACCAGCAGTGTACACTGTGCAGGATTACAGCTAGCTCTGTATATGGTACCAGCAGTGTACACTGCACTGTGCAGGATTACAGCTAGCTCTGTATATGGTACCAGCAGTGTACACTGTGCAGGATTACAGCTAGCTCTCTGTATGGTACCAGCAGTGTACACTGTGCAGGATTACAGCTAGCTCTGTATATGGTACCAGCAGTGTACACTGCACTGTGCAGGATTACAGCTAGCTCTGTGTATGGTACCAGCAGTGTACACTGCACTGTGCAGGATTACAGCTAGCTCTGTATATGATACCAGCAGTGTACACTGCACTGTGCAGGATTACAGCTAGCTCTGTGTATGGTACCAGCAGTGTACACTGTGCAGGATTACAGCTAGCTCTGTATATGGTACCAGCAGTGTACACTGCACTGTGCAGGATTACAGCTAGCTCTGTATATGATACCAGCAGTGTACACTGCACTGTGCAGGATTACAGCTAGCTCTGTGTATGGTACCAGCAGTGTACACTGCACTGTGCAGGATTACAGCTAGCTCTGTATATGGTACCAGCAGTGTACACTGCACTGTGCAGGATTACAGCTAGCTCTGTATATGGTACCAGCAGTGTACACTGCACTGTGCAGGATTACAGCTAGCTCTGTATATGATACCAGCAGTGTACACTGCACTGTGCAGGATTACAGCTAGCTCTGTGTATGGTACCAGCAGTGTACACTGTGCAGGATTACAGCTAGCTCTGTATATGGTACCAGCAGTGTACACTGCACTGTGCAGGATTACAGCTAGCTCTGTATATGGTACCAGCAGTGTACACTGTGCAGGATTACAGCTAGCTCTGTGTATGGTACCAGCAGTGTACACTGTGCAGGATTACAGCTAGCTCTGTGTATGGTACCAGCAGTGTACACTGTGCAGGATTACAGCTAGCTCTGTATATGGTACCAGCAGTGTACACTGCACTGTGCAGGATTACAGCTAGCTCTGTGTATGGTACCAGCAGTGTACACTGTGCAGGATTACAGCTAGCTCTGTATATGGTACCAGCAGTGTACACTGTGCAGGATTACAGCTAGCTCTGTGTATGGTACCAGCAGTGTACACTGTGCAGGATTACAGCTAGCTCTGTATATGGTACCAGCAGTGTACACTGCACTGTGCAGGATTACAGCTAGCTCTGTGTATGGTACCAGCAGTGTACACTGTGCAGGATTACAGCTAGCTCTGTATATGGTACCAGCAGTGTACACTGTGCAGGATTACAGCTAGCTCTGTGTATGGTACCAGCAGTGTACACTGTGCAGGATTACAGCTAGCTCTGTATATGGTACCAGCAGTGTACACTGTGCAGGATTACAGCTAGCTCTGTGTATGGTACCAGCAGTGTACACTGTGCAGGATTACAGCTAGCTCTGTATATGGTACCAGCAGTGTACACTGCACTGTGCAGGATTACAGCTAGCTCTGTGTATGGTACCAGCAGTGTACACTGCACTGTGCAGGATTACAGCTAGCTCTGTATATGATACCAGCAGTGTACACTGCACTGTGCAGGATTACAGCTAGCTCTGTGTATGGTACCAGCAGTGTACACTGTGCAGGATTACAGCTAGCTCTGTATATGGTACCAGCAGTGTACACTGCACTGTGCAGGATTACAGCTAGCTCTGTATATGATACCAGCAGTGTACACTGCACTGTGCAGGATTACAGCTAGCTCTGTGTATGGTACCAGCAGTGTACACTGCACTGTGCAGGATTACAGCTAGCTCTGTATATGGTACCAGCAGTGTACACTGCACTGTGCAGGATTACAGCTAGCTCTGTATATGGTACCAGCAGTGTACACTGCACTGTGCAGGATTACAGCTAGCTCTGTATATGGTACCAGCAGTGTACACTGCACTGTGCAGGATTACAGCTAGCTCTGTATATGATACCAGCAGTGTACACTGCACTGTGCAGGATTACAGCTAGCTCTGTGTATGGTACCAGCAGTGTACACTGTGCAGGATTACAGCTAGCTCTGTGTATGGTACCAGCAGTGTACACTGCACTGTGCAGGATTACAGCTAGCTCTGTATATGATACCAGCAGTGTACACTGCACTGTGCAGGATTACAGCTAGCTCTGTGTATGGTACCAGCAGTGTACACTGCACTGTGCAGGATTACAGCTAGCTCTGTATATGATACCAGCAGTGTACGCTGCACTGTGCAGGATTACAGCTAGCTCTGTGTATGGTACCAGCAGTGTACGCTGCACTGTGCAGGATTACAGCTAGCTCTGTGTATGGTACCAGCAGTGTACGCTGCACTGTGCAGGATTACAGCTAGCTCTGTGTATGGTACCAGCAGTGTACGCTGCACTGTGCAGGATTACAGCTAGCTCTGTGTATGGTACCAGCAGTGTACACTGCACTGTGCAGGATTACAGCTAGCTCTGTGTATGGTACCAGCCGTGTACACTGCACTGTGCAGGATTACAGCTAGCTCTGTGTATGGTACCAGCAGTGTACACTGCACTGTGCAGGATTACAGCTAGCTCTGTGTATGGTACCAGCAGTGTACACTGCACTGTGCAGGATTACAGCTAGCTCTGTGTATGGTACCAGCAGTGTACACTGCACTGTGCAGGATTACAGCTAGCTCTGTGTATGGTACCAGCAGTGTACACTGTACTGTGCAGGATTACAGCTAGCACTGTATATGGTACCAGCCGTGTACACTGCACTGTGCAGGATTACAGCTAGCTCTGTATATGGTACCAGCAGTGTACACTGCACTGTGCAGGATTATCGCTAGATCTGTATATGATACCAGCAGTGTACACTGCACTGTGCAGGATTACAGCTAGCTCTGTATATGGTACCAGCAGTGTACACTGCACTGTGCAGGATTACAGCTAGCTCTGTGTATGGTACCAGCAGTGTACACTGCACTGTGCAGGATTACAGCTAGCTCTGTATATGGTACCAGCAGTGTACACTGCACTGTGCAGGATTACAGCTAGCTCTGTATATGGTACCAGCAGTGTACACTGCACTGTGCAGGATTACAGCTAGCTCTGTATATGATACCAGCAGTGTACACTGCACTGTGCAGGATTACAGCTAGCTCTGTGTATGGTACCAGCAGTGTACACTGCACTGTGCAGGATTACAGCTAGCTCTGTGTATGGTACCAGCAGTGTACGCTGCACTGTGCAGGATTACAGCTAGCTCTGTGTATGGTACCAGCAGTGTACGCTGCACTGTGCAGGATTACAGCTAGCTCTGTGTATGGTACCAGCCGTGTACTCTGCACTGTGCAGGATTACAGCTAGCTCTGTGTATGGTACCAGCCGTGTACACTGCACTGTGCAGGATTACAGCTAGCTCTGTGTATGGTACCAGCAGTGTACACTGCACTGTGCAGGATTACAGCTAGCTCTGTGTATGGTACCAGCAGTGTACACTGCACTGTGCAGGATTACAGCTAGCTCTGTGTATGGTACCAGCAGTGTACACTGCACTGTGCAGGATTACAGCTAGCTCTGTGTATGGTACCAGCAGTGTACACTGTACTGTGCAGGATTACAGCTAGCACTGTATATGGTACCAGCCGTGTACACTGCACTGTGCAGGATTACAGCTAGCTCTGTATATGGTACCAGCAGTGTACACTGCACTGTGCAGGATTATCGCTAGATCTGTATATGATACCAGCAGTGTACACTGCACTGTGCAGGATTACAGCTAGCTCTGTGTATGGTACCAGCAGTGTACACTGCACTGTGCAGGATTACAGCTAGCTCTGTATATGGTACCAGCAGTGTACACTGCACTGTGCAGGATTACAGCTAGCTCTGTATATGGTACCAGCCGTGTACACTGTACTGTGCAGGATTACAGCTAGCTCGGTGTATGGTACCAGCCGTGTACACTGCACTGTGCAGGATTACAGCTAGCTCTGTGTATGGTACCAGCAGTGTACACTGCACTGTGCAGGATTACAGCTAGCTCTGTGTATGGTACCAGCAGTGTACACTGCACTGTGCAGGATTACAGCTAGCTCTGTGTATGGTACCAGCCGTGTACACTGTACTGTGCAGGATTACAGCTAGCTCGGTGTATGGTACCAGCCGTGTACACTGTACTGTGCAGGATTACAGCTAGCTCGGTGTATGGTACCAGCCGTGTACACTGCACTGTGCAGGATTACAGCTAGCTCTGTGTATGGTACCAGCAGTGTACACTGCACTGTGCAGGATTACAGCTAGCTCTGTGTATGGTACCAGCAGTGTACACTGCACTGTGCAGGATTACAGCTAGCTCTGTGTATGGTACCAGCCGTGTACACTGCACTGTGCAGCATTACAGCTAGCTCTGTGTATGGTACCAGCCGTGTACACTGCACTGTGCAGGATTACAGCTAGCTCTGTGTATGGTACCAGCAGTGTACACTGCACTGTGCAGGATTACAGCTAGCTCTGTGTATGGTACCAGCAGTGTACACTGCACTGTGCAGGGTTACAGCTAGCTCTGTGTATGATACCAGCAGTGTACACTGCACTGTGCAGGATTACAGCTAGCTCTGTGTATGGTACCAGCAGTGTACACTTCACTGTGCAGGATTACAGCTAGCTCTGTATATGATACCAGCAGTGTACACTGCACTGTGCAGGATTACAGCTAGCTCTGTATATGGTACCAGCAGTGTACACTGCACTGTGCAGGATTACAGCTAGCTCTGTGTATGGTACCAGCAGTGTACACTGCACTGTGCAGGATTACAGCTAGCTCTGTGTATGGTACCAGCAGTGTACACTGCACTGTGCAGGATTACAGCTAGCTCTGTATATGGTACCAGCCGTGTACACTGCACTGTGCAGGATTACAGCTAGCTCTGTATATGGTACCAGCAGTGTACACTGCACTGTGCAGGTTTACAGCTAGCTCTGTGTATGATACCAGCCGTGTACACTGCACAGGATTACAGCTAGCTCTGTATATTGTACCAGCAGTGTACACTGCACTGTGCAGGATTACGGCTAGCTCTGTGTATGATACCAGCCGTGTACACACTGCACAGGATTACAGCTAGCTCTGTATATGGTACCAGCAGTGTACACTGCACTGTGCAGGATTACAGCTAGCTCTGTGTATGGTACCAGCAGTGTACACTGCACTGTGCAGGATTACAGCTAGCTCTGTGTATGGTACCAGCAGTGTACACTGCACTGTGCAGGATTACAGCTAGCTCTGTATATGGTACCAGCAGTGTACACTGCACTGTGCAGGATTACAGCTAGCTCTGTGTATGGTACCAGCAGTGTACACTGCACTGTGCAGGATTACAGCTAGCTCTGTGTATGGTACCAGCAGTGTACACTGCACTGTGCAGGATTACAGCTAGCTCTGTGTATGGTACCAGCAGTGTACACTGTACTGTGCAGGATTACAGCTAGCTCTGTGTATGGTTCCAGCAGTGTACACTGCACTGTGCAGCATTACTGCTAGCTCTGTGTATGGTACCAGCCGTGTACACTGCACTGTGCAGGATTACAGCTAGCTCTGTGTATGGTACCAGCCGTGTACACTGCACTGTGCAGGATTACAGCTAGCTCTGTGTATGGTACCAGCCGTGTACACTGCACTGTGCAGGATTACAGCTAGCTCTGTGTATGGTACCAGCAGTGTACACTGCACTGTGCAGGATTACAGCTAGCTCTGTGTATGATACCAGCAGTGTACACTGCACTGTGCAGGATTACAGCTAGCTCTGTGTATGGTACCAGCAGTGTACACTGCACTGTGCAGGATTACAGCTAGCTCTGTATATGGTACCAGCAGTGTACACTGCACTGTGCAGGATTACAGCTAGCTCTGTGTATGGTACCAGCAGTGTACACTGCACTGTGCAGGATTACAGCTAGCTCTGTGTATGGTACCAGCAGTGTACACTGCACTGTGCAGGATTACAGCTAGCTCTGTGTATGGTACCAGCAGTGTACACTGTACTGTGCAGGATTACAGCTAGCTCTGTATATGGTACCAGCCGTGTACACTGCACTGTGCAGGATTACAGCTAGCTCTGTATATGGTACCAGCCGTGTACACTGCACTGTGCAGGATTACAGCTAGCTCTGTATATGGTACCAGCAGTGTACGCTGCACTGTGCAGGATTACAGCTAGCTCGGTGTATGGTACCAGCAGTGTACGCTGCACTGTGCAGGATTACAGCTAGCTCTGTGTATGGTACCAGCCGTGTACACTGCACTGTGCAGGATTACAGCTAGCTCTGTGTATGGTACCAGCCGTGTACACTGCACTGTGCAGGATTACAGCTAGCTCTGTGTATGGTACCAGCAGTGTACACTGCACTATGCAGGATTACAGCTAGCTCTGTGTATGGTACCAGCAGTGTACACTGCACTGTGCAGGATTACAGCTAGCTCTGTGTATGGTACCAGCAGTGTACACTGCACTGTGCAGGATTACAGCTAGCTTTGTGTATGGTACCAGCAGTGTACACTGTACTGTGCAGGATTACAGCTAGCACTGTATATGGTACCAGCCGTGTACACTGCACTGTGCAGGATTACAGCTAGCACTGTATATGGTACCAGCCGTGTACACTGCACTGTGCAGGATTACAGCTAGCTCTGTATATGGTACCAGCCGTGTACACTGCACTGTGCAGGATTATCGCTAGCTCTGTATATGATACCAGCCGTGTACACTGCACTGTGCAGGATTACAGCTAGCTCTGTATATGGTACCAGCAGTGTACACTGCACTGTGCAGGATTACAGCTAGCTCTGTGTATGGTACCAGCAGTGTACACTGCACTGTGCAGGATTACAGCTAGCTCTGTATATGGTACCAGCAGTGTACACTGCACTGTGCAGGATTACAGCTAGCTCTGTATATGGTACCAGCAGTGTACACTGCACTGTGCAGGATTACAGCTAGCTCTGTATATGGTACCAGCCGTGTACACTGCACTGTGCAGGATTACAGCTAGCTCTGTATATGGTACCAGCAGTGTACACTGCACTGTGCAGGATTATCGCTAGATCTGTATATGGTACCAGCAGTGTACACTGCACTGTGTAGGATTATTGCTAGCTGTGTATCTGCTGCTGCTCATTATCGCAAACTTCGTACATGTTCTGTAGATTTATGGTTGTACATATCTTAAGCTGTGGAAACGTCGGTGTGCAGTGAAATCTTTGGCCATATGAAAACTGACTTTTAGCGTTTAAATTAAAACTGAGCCTTACTTGAGTTATTGCATAATGATTTATTACATGTGTGCCAGCGTAAGGCTTTTTGCGGTGTCTCTGTGCTGGGACATTGGGTGATAGGGCCTCAGGAGGTGGCATGATGGAGATGAGGGTTCAGGAGGTCGGATGATGGAGCTGACGGTCAGGAGGCGGGGCGTTGGGAGCTGACGGTCAGGAGGCGTGGCGTTGGGAGCTGACGGTCAGGAGGCGGGGCGTTGGGAGCTGATGGTCAGGAGGCGGGGCACTGGGAGTTGACTGTCAGTGGGTGGGGCACTGGAAGCTGACTGTCAGGAGGCAGGGCATTGGGAGCTGACGGTCAGGAGGCGGGGCGTTGGGAGCTGACGGTCAGGAGGCGGGGCGTTGGGAGCTGACGGTCAGGAGGCGGGGCGTTGGGAGCTGACGGTCAGGAGGCGGGGCGTTGGGAGCTGACGGTCAGGAGGCGGGGCGTTGGGAGCTGACGGTCAGGAGGCAGGGCGTTGGGAGCTGACGGTCAGGAGGCGGGGCGTTGGGAGCTGACGGTCAGGAGGCGGGGCGTTGGGAGCTGACGATCAGTGGTGGGGCACTGGGAGCTGACGGTCAGGAGGCGGGGCGTTGGGACTTGTGGGACTTTGGGAGTTAGTGTACGTGCTGTTTCAGGATAATACAGGCCTATGTGAAGTGATCCCTATGTGTCAGGATAATACAGGCCTATGTGAAGTGATCCCTATGTGTCAGGATAATACTGGCCTATGTGAAGTGATGACTTGTGGGAATAATTTTCTTTTATCAGCATAAACCTGTTCCCTGGATATATTGCTTTTTTAATAGATATTTACACAGCTCTCACCTCTCTTCCCACCTACTGATCATCACCCAGATGCAGCTTTAGTGTCTCACCTTGTTCACCTTTATATTTCGCTGTCAATAACATTTAAATGACCCTTTCCTGCCGTGGTGGAGGTGGTATTGTACCTAGGACTGCAGTAACTAAGCAGCGGCCTGATCAGGGACTATCGTGCCATGTTGGTAGCAGCGGCCTGATCAGGGACTACTGCGCCATGTTGGTAACCGGTCAGCGTTTGACATTATGATAAAACCATATAGCTGAGAGCGCAGCAGGTAACGGCCGGGTGACATGACTGGAAGCTCCCGGGTAAATCATTGTACGAGTGAGTACATTGTCCCTGGATACATAATACAAACGTTCATGTTGTTGTTCGTCTCATGACATACGGTAATAAGGTCTATGGGCCTGATTCTGACTGGCGCGGTGCCGATGTTTATATCGTTGAGCGAATAACTATAACCTGCGTCTGAGCCACCCTGCGCACGCGTGAAGTTTCAATACCGCTGTCGCTCGCAGTGAGGATTCATTCTCAAAATGGTTGACAGGCAGGGACCGTTTGTGGGTGGCAACGGGGCGTGGTGACTGGACCGCAGGCGCGTCGCCTCCGTTCTCAGAGCCACTCAGCACGACCATAGGGTTACTCCGAAGGGCGATTATTGGCTGATCTCTGACCGATGCTGTCTCTTTATGTGCAGCTGTTTGGATTTACGTATCCGCCGGTGGGTGTCTTGATACTAATCCCGTCTGTTGCGACATTTGCATATTTACGCACAGCCGCTGCATACATATTCGCAGCAGCAGCTGCTGCGGCATTAGCACCCATCCATGGATCAGGCCCTATGTACGTATATAACGATATATTATACGATGCTATAAATGTAACCGGATAAAATATGCAACTGAGCAGAAATGAGCCCAGAATATTCCCGCAGGGAGGAATCTCAGCTTAGTGAATAGAGGGGATATAATAGGGATATACAGATGAGGCATCACACCCTGAGGAAGCACTGGGGCGTGAGGCACAAATGTCTCTGTGCCTAGGTGATGGGCACACGCTAATATCTGTGTATAAAGCCATAAGCACAGAGTATTGCCCTTCTGCGGGGAAGAGCGTCCTGCGACAGGACATTATACCATTCTTGCGTCGTGTCGGAACTCGTGCGCTTCTCTTGGCGTTGAAAGGTCTCGCAATTAGATTATTTATCAAAGCGCCTCTCAGTAATTGCTGTCTGGACGGACCCAGTGGATGGATTTAAGAAGGCACTTGTCACTGCTTGTCGCAAGAGCTTGCAATCTATAATGTGGTTTTGGGGGAAGGAGAGAGTGACATGTGTGCGTGTGTGACACATGGAAACAGCTGCCTGGGTAGCGAGACCTTTTTATGTCACCTTCCGCAGTCTAGGAATATATGGATATATATAATCTGGTCATACGGCAGCACTGTCATGTTAACTATTTGTGGGCCGCACGTGTCACGGTAAAGGGCACACACTGAGGGTTTTGGGCAGCTGCTGACTTTTAGGATTGTGAGGAGGAAGAAGCATTGCGTCTATTATAGACCTCCCCCCGGTTACATCAGTATACAATGGTTATTCTTACTACCACCTCTGCTGGGCTGCTGCTCCATGTCTGCAGGTTCTGAGCAGAAATCCCCTTTGAGCTGAATTACTGTTATCTCCTCTACTGATCGGCCGCCTCCTGCTCCAACTACTGCTGTGTCCACCTGAGAGCAGGGGCTACATCCGCCCATGTCCTTGCGGCGTGCCGGCCCTCGGTAATGAATGGGTGGGTTGGCAGCAGCATGAGGCACAGAGGTTGGATCCCTGCCTCCTCCCTCCCTCCCTCCCTCTGTCTCTCTGTATGACTGGAGGGGTGTGTGACTGCCTGTTTGCCTGACTCTCTCACCCTCTCTCCTCCTGTGCACGCTAAGCGGCTGTCTCCCTGGACTTTCAGCTGTCTCTCTCTCTCTGTCCAGTCTCTCTAACACCCAGGAGGTGGAGTCACAAACACTATCCAGAGGCAACTGAGGAGGGGGGTGAAGAAGAGAGGGAGGGGAGGAAAAACTTTTTTTGGTGTCTCACTGCCCATTTTAAGGCTCTGCAGAGATTATTGCAGAGCGGAGGCTGCGGCTTCTCCCTCTGGAGGATCTATATTCCGGGAGATCAGCTGTCAGCTTCTGTGACACTCGGCTCCAGGAAGTTCCTGCTCTTTATTTATTGTTTAGGATCTTTTCTTCTTTACTTTTTGGCGCGTCGTCCAGAGGACTGCAACTTTTTGCTCCGCACTGGTGCTGAGCCCCACTAGCCAACATGGTGGCCGGGATGCTGATGCCGCTTGACCGCCTGAGAGCCATCTATGAAATCCTCTTCAGGGATGGAGTAATGGTGGCAAAGAATGATGAGAGACCTCAGAGCCGCCACGCTGAAGTGCCCGGGGTCACGAACCTGCAGGTAACCAAAGCCATGGGCTCGCTGAGATCACGTGGGTTTGTGAGGGAAACGTTTGTATGGAGGCATTGCTACTGGTACCTTACCAATGAGGGCATCGACTATCTGCGCCAGTACCTGCATCTCCCACCTGAGATCGTGCCAGCTTCTCTGCAGAGGGTCAGGCGCCCCATGCCTCCCCCAGGTTTGCCACGGAGGACACCTGCTGCAAATGTCCAGGCTGTCCGGGGACCCACGTCTTATGTTCCAAAGCCCCAGGTTGACGCTGAGAGGCAAGAGTACCGCAGGAGAGAGGAGACGGTGCTTCAGAGAGGTCAGAATGCCATAAATGGCTCCGTCAATTCCCACGTGCTGGAGAACAGCTGGCAAGAAGGTGGGTGGCAGAGATGGGCGGAAAGAGATGATCAGGGCAGTTTGAAGAGGGGAACAAGTGGCACTAGTCGGGGTTTTCATGTACCTAACGCAAAAGAGAAGTGGGGGATGAAGGAAAGCCAGGGGAGGGAGGAGACGAGAAAGAAATCTGGGGGAGAGCCAGAGAGAACAGGGGCAGAAAAAAGGGCCAATCTAGGGACCACATCTGCTGAAAGTTGGACGGCGGAGAAGAAATTAGGGGACAGAAAACCACGTGCAGGGGAAGAGGACTCCAGAGCACCGGCAGTGAGTGGTAATGCTGAGTTACTGACAGCTCTGAGTCCAGTCATCTCCACCAGTGAGAGGAGGGAGGAGAAGGCCATTGTGAGTGGTGTCACCTCAACGTCTCAAACTCAGTTTACAGAAAAATCAGGGGCCAACCTGGGGCAAAAAAAGGAGGAGGCCAGAAAGGTAGTAAGTGAGAAATCAGTGGAGGTACATGTAGTGAGGTCTGTCACTGAGGTCGTAGTCACCAGTCATAAATCACTAGAAATCACTAACCACGAGCAGGGGGCAAAGGAGAAGGCAATTGTACAGGGGCAATTATTATTGGGCCAGGAGCCAAAACAAGAGAAGGGGCAGTTAAAAAAGCAGAAAGCCAAAGAAAAGCAAATCATCCCAGAGGCAGATGAGATAGTGAAGGCCCCAAGTTTAGTGACCTCTACCCTCGGGTTGGTAAAAGTAGAGTCCAAGCAAGAGGTTAAGCAGCAGAAAACGGGTAAAAATGTAGCTGAGAAAGAACAAGAAGAGGTAGAAGTGAGAAACATTCATATGGTCTCTACCTCTAAGTCCGCAGTAGCGCAGGGTCCAGAAAATGATCAGGGAAAAATCAGAAGTCAGAAGCTTGAAAAGGAAGAGGTTTGTGTCACGCTAACCCCTGTGGGCGCCAAACCAGAGCCCCCCAAAACAGAATCAAAAACAGACAGCAGGTTAGAAGTTACAAAGGGACAGAAGAAAAAAGAACTTGACCAGGAAAAGACCAGTGATGAGGGGCCCATAGAGAAACCAGCAAAGATACAGACCAAGGGTGTGAGTATGAGGGAGGCCAAGAATGAGCCAAAGAAGGAGCAGGTCACTCAGGCCGTAACTCAGAAGACCCAAAATAGTGCATCTTCCAAAACCAAAAAAGAAAAATTACAGGAGGAAAAGATGCAAAAGACAAAGAGTGAGGAATCTGTAACACAGGTGGTTACAAAGACAGAGAAGGAACTAGTCATTACACAGGTCAGAGAGAGCAGATCTCAGAGGCAGAATCAGAAAGAGGAGGTGTCTCTGGCCAGCACCCAGGCCTCTCACCATGCTCCTATCCAAGCTGATACACAACAGGAGGTCAGTCATGGGAAGAACAAGAAGGGCTCCAAGAGTAAGGGGGAGAAGGCTAAGAAAGAGGTTGTAGAGCCAGCACAGATTTCTGCCACCCACCTACCAAAGACAGAGATGGACCAGGAGTCCATCCTGGTGAAAGGTCAGACCAAAGTTAAACAAGAGTCTGTAAATAATCACAAAAACATAATTGAAAAGACGGAGGCTCTTACAGTAGATCAGGGTCTTACCTCGGTGTCCGCAGACCTTCAATGCACGAAAGGTAATCGAGACGAAACCCTGGAGAAGGGTCCAGAGATCCTTGTAGCGAAGCTGGGACGAAATGCCACAGCGCAGGAAGACACTAGTGTCCTGAATCTGTCCCATAGAGTATCTGTTTCATTTAATTATTCGCAAAATAATGCACGAGATACGCATCATGCAAAATTGGAGGACATTAGCCAGGGGCAGTTGGCAGTTCCAGATGCTGGCATCTCTGTGTCAAAGCCTGAGCAAACACAATGGACCAAAGAACAGGAATCGAAGCTTGACTTAGTTACCCACAAAGACTTACACAATGTGAACCATCAGAATGACCTGGCTGTGCCAGAACTAGTCATCCTTACCCAACATTCTCTAGTGTCCAAGGAGGAGGAACTCCAGGCTGTGCCAGAACTAGTCATCCTTACCCAGAATCCTCCAGTGTCCAAAGAGGAGGAACTTCAGGCTGTATCAGATACTGCTGTCTTTACCCAGAGTCCTCCAGAGTCCAAAAAAGAGGAACTCCAGGCTGTGTCAGATACTGCTGTCCTTACCCAGAGTCCTCCAGACACTAAGGAGGAGGAACTTCAGGCTGTATCCGATACTGTTGACCTTACCCAGAATCCTCCAGAGTCCAAGGAGGAGGAACTCCAGGCTATGCCAGAACAAGTCACCCTTACCCAGAATCCTCCAGTATCCAAGGAGGAGGAACTCCAGGCTGTGCCAGAACAGGTCTCCCTTACCGAGAGTCCTCCAGTGTCCAAGGAGGAGGAACTCCAGGCTGTATCCAATACTGTTGACCTTACCCAGAATCCTCCAGAGTCCAAGGAGGAGGAACTCCAGGCTATGCCAGAACAAGTCACCCTTACCCAGAGTCCTCCAGTGTCCAAAGAGGAGGAACATCAGGCTGCAACAGATACTGTTGTCCTTACCCAGAATCCTCCAGTATCCAAGGAGGAGGAACTCCAGGCTGTGCCAGAACAAGTCACCCTTACCCAGAGTCCTCCAGTGTCCAAAGAGGAGGAACATCAGGCTGCAACAGATACTGTTGTCCTTACCCAGAATCCTCCAGTATCCAAGGAGGAGGAACTCCAGGCTGTGCCAGAACAAGTCACCCTTACCCAGAGTCCTCCAGTGTCCAAGGAGGAGGAACTTCAGGCTGTATCAGATACTGCTGTCCTTACCCAGAGTCCTCCAGTGCCCAAGGAGGAGGAAATCCAGGCTGTGCCAGAACCAGTCACCCTTACCCAGAGTCCTCCAATACCCAAGGAGGAGGAACTCCAGGCTGTATCAAATGCTGGTGTCCTTGCCCAGAATCCTCCAGTGTCCAAGGAGGAGGAACTCCAGGCTGTGCCAGAACCAGTCACCCTTACCCAGAGTCCTCCAGTGCCCAAGGAGGAGGAAATCCAGGCTGTGCCAGAACAAGTCACCCTTACCCAGGGTCTTCCAGTGTCCAAAGAGGGGGAACTTCAGGCTGTATCAGATACTGCTGTCCTTACCCAGAATCCTCCAGTATCCAAGGAGGAGGAACTCCAGGCTGTGTCAGAACCAGTCACCCTTACCCAGAGTCCTCCAGTGCCCAAGGAGAAGGAACTCCAGGCTGTATCAAATACTGGTGTCCTTGCCCAGAATCCTCCAGTGCCCAAGGAGAGCCAACTCCACACTGTATCAGAAACAGTTATCCATACTCAGACTACACTAGAGTCCAAAAATCCAGCTTTGACATCTGAAGAAGAGCGTGATTCCGAATCTAATGCTGATGAAGGTACGTGCAGGCAGTCCATATCTGTTATCAAAGCCTTATTCAACGTATGTCATGTTCTATTTTTAATGATGGTTCTACACTGTGCAATCACCATTTGGTATGTGTGCCGCAATGACTGCATAAATAGCAGTGATGTCACAGCGTGTCTGACCGTGAAATAAATGCACTAGTGCACATGTTCTCAAACTCTGTCCTCAGGGCCCCAAACAGTTCATGTTTTCCAGGTCTCCTCACAGAATCACAAGTGAAATAATTATCTCCAACGGTGGATCTTTTAGAATGTGTCAGTGAGTAATGAAGACACCTGTGCACCTGCTGGGTGACCAGGAAAACGTGACCTGTGTGGGGTCCTGAGAACTGAGTTTGAGAATCACTGCAATAGTGGATAATGTAGGCTCATTATAGAGCTTGCTTAGTGACCACTATCAGCCATTGTGAGAGGTCATCTTCTGACCGGTCCACTGATGCCGGAAGTGACCCCATAACGTGGCCTTGAAAATTGTGTGGCCAAACTAAACGGTGATCCTTCGCCTAATAGAATAAGCCAGGTTTAGTTTTTCGTCCATTGTCCCTGATGTGTGGGGTCAACATAACCAGTTAGATGACGATCAAATGGATCTTGATTATTCTATTTGGTTAATTTAATTGGCTGGAAATCACAACCATTAGGTGTGTGGTCCTTGACCTACAATAGGATGCAGACCACGTAGCTGGTGGCAGCGTGGCACTGTAAGTAGGCCAAGTAACCAGCTTTGTCCTTGGTCACCGTCAGAAAGGAGACACTAAGCCGGAGTGCTGGGTATGGTGAGGGCAGCAGGTTGTTGTGATGGAGCTGTATTGAGGACAGGTGTCTGTGACACGGATATCTCTCACTTATGGGCGACGATGGCCAATTAACGTAAATCTTCCGTATATCTTTTCCAGGTTATATGTTCTCATAGAGACCCATAGTGATCCTACTTCTGCACAACATGCAGTTACTGTAGGGTAACCCATCCCTGGGGTGCCTCACCAATGTGGTCTATGATCTGAATGAATGACCTGCCATGTGGGATGTGGCGGTGATGGGTGAGGGAATGACTGAGTGGGAATTGGCCAAGCTCCAAACATTACACTGCTCCCAAGTATGAGCCTGGCCTGAAAATGTGCATTTAATAAGCGAGATGTAGGCTGACATGGGACGTGGAATGTACATATCCATAGCACTAACCTATCTCCTCCACCCACTGATAAACCCTCCGTCAGGCAGCATAGAACAAGCCAGCGACTCTGCTCTGGGAGAGGGGAAGTTGGGCTGTGGGCAGGAGAAGGCTGAGTCACATCCTCACACTCTCTGTGCCAGCTGAGATCAGCATGACATGGGTTAATCAGAGACAGAACGACTGACATGTTCCACCAGTGACGGCAGGAGACGCAGGCACATTCTTCCACATCGCACTGTGTAGGCCATACTGGGACCTGTAGTTCCACAACAGCCGGAGAGGCACATGTTATATGTACATTGCACCATGAATTCCATGCTCGGGCCCTGAGGGGGTTCCTCTGTGTGCCCGGCTCACACCCTCTGCTGGTGCAGGTGTATTGCATTCCTGTGCTGAGGTTTATCGGCCTCCGGCGTGCACAGGTTCCTCACCGCACACAGCAGCAGGTCCGACCAGTCTGCAGAGCTCCGTCTAGCGTATCCGTCTGTTACTGGTGCAATGCAAATACATCTCCTGAGTGTGATGGATCCTTTCCATCTACCGCAGTTTCTACGGTCACATAGGATTCCCTTATAAATCTCAGCGGCCTGTGCATCTGTATCTTGATGTACCCATTACCCCCACACACACAGGGAGGGAGGGAGCAGCCATTTTGTGGCCTAGTCACTGGGAATAGTGACCTCGCCGAGTTATGTTGCTGCATATTCCTGAATATTAGTGCAGCTCACACAATGGCTGCTTTCAGCGGCCGCTCCGTCCACAGCGAGCCCATACACGCGTGAGGATGCTGCCCACTCTCCATTCTCTGCCAGCGGGGGTCTTTCATTCTTCTATAATCGGGCAGCGCAGTTGGTGTAATGGTTAGCATCACAGCACATAGGTTGATTCCCACTAGGGCCCTGTGTGGAGTTTGTATGTTCTCCCTGTGTTTGCGTGGGTTACCTTCGGGTGCTCCGGTTTCCTCCCACACTCCAAAAATATACTGGTAGGTTAATTGGCTCCTGGCAAATTGTGTGTGTATGTGTGTGTATGTGTGTATATGTGTGTATATGTATGTGTATGTGGTAGGGAATATAAGCCCTGATTCAGAGGCGCATGCTATTTGCGTGCACTCGCTCTGAATCAGGGCGTCCCTTTTTTTTTTTTCTGACCGGCCTCCAGGCCGAGCTGTGGGTGACCACCCACAGCGCATGCGTGCGGCATGGCAATGGTCACGAATATCGCGACCATCGGGCTTGCGAGGAGACCCTTGTGGTAGGGTTTCAGGTCTCGCAAGCAGGAAGTCCACTACTGACATCACTAATGATGTCAGTAGGGCCGCCCACAAACGCCACAAACTCAGTTTGTGCAGCCACCTACAAAACGGGGCGAGCTGTAGATCAACATCGACAGCCTCCCTGTCTTGTAGCGAGCCCAGAGCGAGTGATTTCTCACTCACTCCATGGCTCGTGCACGCCGCGCGTGCGCAATGGCCCACCATCGACCCGCTTGCAAGTGCTATGTGCTCGCGAGCAGGTCTGAATCAGGCCCATAGAGTGTAAAGCGCTGTGGTATACGTGTGTATGCGTATATGTGTGTATGCGGTATATGTGTGTATGCGGTATACGTGTGTATGCGGTATACGTGTGTATGCGGTATACGTGTGTATGCGGTATACGTGTGTATGCGCTATACGTGTGTATGCGGTATACGTGTGTATGCGTATATGTGTGTATGCGGTATACGTGTGTATGCGTATACGTGTGTATGCGGTATACGTGTGTATGCGGTATACGTGTGTATGCGGTATACGTGTGTATGCGGTATAAGTGTGTATGCGGTATAAGTGTGTTTGCGGTATAAGTGTGTATGCGGTATAAGTGTGTATGCGGTATACGTGTGTATGCGGTATACGTGTGTATGCGGTATACGTGTGTATGCGGTATACGTATGTATGCGGTATATGTGTGTATGCGGTATATGTGTGCGCAACATAGACAACTGTTAATATTTAGATTTTTTTTACATTTATATGACACCATACATCCATCTGGCGCTGGTGTTTGTAGGACGCCCGGATCCTTATCCTGATGTCACAGCGTCCGATGGACACCTGAGTTACATAGCTCCTTCTCATGTGGGATCACTGATAGGATTGTCTTGTATTTTATATTAATTAGCAGTTTCACGTTCCATAGATAAACAGGTACAAATACTGCAGCCCTGTACTGACCCCTGAGGCAGGTCATGGGGGATAAAAATGACCCACAAAAAACTATTTGTCATTTAGAGCACAATACTGTAATGGAGACACAATAACATAAACTTCCTGACAGCACAGATACAGATTAAGATTTGTGAAACCCCCTCTGGCCCTTATTTCATAGCCTGCGAGTTTCGGGCACAGATACAATTCCAATTTTAAAATTACTGCTTCAAAAAATATGGCCTAAATCGCTGTTATCCTCCGCGCCTGCAACTCGCAGACTATTCCATAAGGCCTCTCCGTCTGTCTCATTCACACACACTTACTAATTCTATCTTACACACACACACACACACACACACACACACACACACACACACACACACACACACACACACACACACACATTAATTCTATCTTACACACACACACATTAATTCTATCTTACACACACACACATACTAATTCTATCTTACACACACACACACATACTAATTCTATCTTACACACACACACACACACACACACACACACACACACACACACACACACACACACACACACACACATACTAATTCTATCTTACACACACACACACATACTAATTCTATCTTACACACACACACACACATACTAATTCTATCTTACACACACACATACACACACACACACACACACATACTAATTCTATCTTACACACACACACACACACACACACACACACACACACACACACACACACACACACACACACACACACACACACACACTAATTCTATCTTACACACACACATACTAATTCTATCTTACACACACACACACATACTAATTCTCTTACACACACACACACATACACACACACACATACTAATTCTATCTTACACACACACATACTAATTCTATCTTACACACACACACACATACTAATTCTATCTTACACATACACACACACACATACTAATTCTATCTTACACATACACACACACACATACTAATTCTATCTTACACACACACATACTAATTCTATCTTACACACACACACACATACTAATTCTATCTTACACATACACACACACACACATGCTAATTCTATCTTACACACACACACACACACACATGCTAATTCTATCTTACACACACACACACACACACATACTAATTCTATCTTACACATACACACACACATACTAATTCTATCTTACACACACATACTAATTCTATCTTACACACACACACACACATACTAATTCTATCTTACACACACACACACACACATACTAATTCTATCTTACACACACACACACACTAATTCTATCTTACACATACACATACACACACACACATACTAATTCTATCTTACACATACACACACACACACATGCTAATTCTATCTTACACATACACACACACACACACACATACTAATTCTATCTTACACATACACACACACATACTAATTCTATCTTACACACACATACTAATTCTATCTTACACACACACACACACACACACATACTAATTCTATCTTACACACACATACTAATTCTATCTTACACACACACACACACACACACACATACTAATTCTATCTTACACACACACACATACTAATTCTATCTTACACACACACACACACACACACACACACATACTAATTCTATCTTACACACACACACACACATACTAATTCTATCTTACACACACACACACATACTAATTCTATCTTACACACACATACTAATTCTATCTTACACATACACACACACACACATACTAATTCTATCTTACACATACACACACACACACACACACATACTAATTCTATCTTACACATACACACACACACACACATACTAATTCTATCTTACACACACACATACACACATACTAATTCTATCTTTCATTCACACACACTAATTCTCTCACACCCTCTCATTCTCTCACTCACATATGCACACCCTCTCATTCTCTCACTCACATATGCACACCCTCTCATTCTCTGACTCACTCACATCCTAAATCCCACATTCTATCTCTCACACAGACCTATTTTCACATTCTCATTCTCTCAGTCTCACACATTCTCACACATTCTCAGTCTCACACATGTGCACAGCCTGTCATTCTCTTACATCCTAAATCCCACATTCTATCTCTCTCACACACACCTATTTTCAGTCTCTATACAAGCAAACATTCTCACACACATTCTCATTCTCTCACACACGCACACATTCTCATTCTCTCACACACGCACACATTCTCATTCTCTCACACACGCACACATTCTCATTCTCTCTCACACGCGCACACATTCTCATTCTCTCTCACACGCGCACACATTCTCATTCTCTTACACACACGCACACATTCTCATTCTCTCACACACGTACACATTCTCATTCTCTCACACACGCACACATTCTCATTCTCTCACACACGCACACATTCTCATTCTCTCACACACGCACACATTCTCATTCTCTCACACACACGCACACATTCTCATTCTCTCACACACGCACACATTCTCATTCTCTCACACACACGCACACATTCTCATTCTCTCACACACACGCACACATTCTCATTCTCTCACACACGCACAGATTCTCATTCTCTCACACAAGCGCACACATTCTCATTCTCTCACACACGCACAGATTCTCATTCTCTCACACAAGCGCACACATTCTCATTCTCTCAAATTCTCGTGTATGCACACATTTTCATTCTCTCACATGTGCTCACATATTCTCATTCTCACATGCACACACATTCTCATTCTCTCACACATGCTCGCATATTATCATTCTCACATGCACACACATTCTCATTCTCTCACACATGAGAACATATTCTCATTCTCACATGGACACACATTTTCTCATTCTCTCACGTGCACACATTATCATTCTCTCACACATGAGAACATATTCTCATTCTCACACGCACGCATACATCTCATTGTATCACGTTTGCACACATTTTCATTCTCACACAAGCGCACACATTTTCATTCTCACACAAGCGCACACATTCTGATTCTCTCACATTCTCATTCTCACACACATTCTCACACGCGCACACAATTTTTCGTTCTCTCTCACGCACACACCTCATTCTCTCATGCGCACGCACATTTTCATTCTCTCACGTGTGCACACATTTTCATTCTCTCACACAACCGCTCCCTCCGTCGTGCGCATGCACAGTGGGGAACATCGACCCACTTGCGAGCGTCCTGCCGCTCGCGAGCGGGTCTGAATGACCCCCTTAGTGCGTTGGTACAGTATACATGCCTTAGTGCAGTGCTACAGTATACATGCCTTAGTGCGGTGGTACAGTATACATGCCTTAGTGCGGTGCTACAGTATACATGCTCCAGCAATGCGGTGCTACAGTATACATGCCTTAGTGCGGTGGTACAGTATACATGCCTTAGTGCGGTGCTACAGTATACATGCTCCAGCAATGCAGTGCTACAGTATACACGCCTTAGCGCGGTGCTACAGTATACACGCCTTAGCGCGGCGCTACAGTATACACGCCTTAGCGCAGCGCTACAGTATACACGCCTTAGCGCGGCGCTACAGTATAATTCCTTAGCGCGGCGCTACAGTATAACGCCTTAGCGCAGCGCTACAGTATACACGTCTTAGCAGTGAAGGACACATGCTGTATATAGGAGACAAGCAACCTCTGATGCTCATAAAATGTTGTGGAACTATAAGTCCCAGCACAGCTTTGGAGAGCCACAAGTTGTCTAAGCCTCAGTCTGATTTCAGTAAGGGGTCTCCATAAGAGAGTAAATAGCATCTGGCTGCGGTGAGGTTACACGCTGTGCGGGATGAGGTGCAGGCGCTCTCCAGACATATTGCCGTTACTTTGCCAGTAACCGTCTGGAGCTGTGTGATGAGCCACGTTGCCCTCTGCCAGTATATATATTATATTGGAGCTGTCTGATGAGCCACGTTGCCCTCTGCCTGTATATATATATATTATACTGGAGCTGTCTGATGGGCCACGTTGCCCTCTGCCTGTGTATATATTATATTGGCGCTGTCTGATGGGCCATGTTGCTCTCTGCCTGTATATATATTATAGTGGAGCTGTGTGATGAGCCACGTTGCCCTCTGCCTGTGTATATATTATATTGGAGCTGTCTGATGAGCCACGTTTCCCTCTGCCTGTATATATATATTATATTGGAGCTGTGTGATGAGCCACGTTGCCTTCTGCCTGTATATATATTATATTGGAGCTGTGTGATGAGCCACGTTGCCCTCTGCCTGTATATATATATATATTATATTGGAGCTGTCTGATGAGCCACGTTGCCCTCTGCCTGTATATATATTATATTGGAGCTGTCTGATGGGCCACGTTGCCCTCTGCCTGTATATATATTATATTGGAGCTGTGTGATGGGCCACGTTGCCCTCTGCCTGTGTATATATTATATTGGCGCTGTCTGATGGGCCATGTTGCTCTCTGCCTGTATATATATTATAGTGGAGCTGTGTGATGAGCCACGTTGCCCTCTGCCTGTGTATATATTATATTGGAGCTGTCTGATGAGCCACGTTTCCCTCTGCCTGTATATATATATTATATTGGAGCTGTGTGATGAGCCACGTTGCCTTCTGCCTGTATATATATTATATTGGAGCTGTGTGATGAGCCACGTTGCCCTCTGCCTGTATATATATATATATTATATTGGAGCTGTCTGATGAGCCACGTTGCCCTCTGCCTGTATATATATTATATTGGAGCTGTCTGATGAGCCACGTTGCCCTCTGCCTGTATATATTTATATTATATTGGAGCTGTGTGATGAGCCACGTTGCCCTCTGCCTGTATATATATTATATTGGAGCTGTCTGATGAGCCACATTGCCCTCTGCCTGTATATATATATATATATTATATTGGAGCTGTCTGATGAGCCACGTTGCCCTCCGCCTGTATATATATATTATATTGGAGCTGTGTGATGAGCCACGTTGCCCACTGCCTGTATATATATTATATTGGAGCTGTCTGATGAGCCACGTTGCCCTCTGCCTGTATATATATATATATTATATTGGAGCTGTGTGATGGGCCACGTTGCCCTCTGCCTGTATATATATTATATTGGAGCTGTGTGATGGGCCACATTGCCCTCTGCCTGTATATATATATATATTATATTGGAGCTGTGTGATGAGCCACGTTGCCCTCTGCCTGTATATATATTATATTGGAGCTGTGTGATGGGCCACGTTGCCCTCTGCCTGTATATATATTATATTGGAGCTGTGTGATGAGCCACGTTGCCCTCTGCCTGTATATATATTATATTGGAGCTGTGTGATGAGCCACGTTGCCCTCTGCCTGTATATATATTATATTGGAGCTGTCTGATGGGCCACGTTGCTATCTGACTGTATATATATTATATTATATTGGAGCTGTCTGATGAGCCACGTTGCCCTCTGCCTGTATATATATTACATTGGAGCTGTTTGATGGGCCACGTTGCCCTCTCCCTGTATATATATTATATTGGAGCTGTCTGATGGGCCACGTTGCCCTCTGCCTGTATATATATTATATTGGAGCTGTGTGATGGGCCACGTTGCCCTCTGCCTATATATATATTATATTGGAGCTGTCTGATGGGCCACGTTGCTATCTGCCTGTATATATATTATATTATATTGGAGCTGTCTGATGGGCCACGTTGCCCTCTGCCTGTGTATATATATTACATTGGAGCTGTTTTATGGGCCTTGTTGCCCTCTGCCTGTATATATATATTATATTGGAGCTGTCTGATGGGCCACGTTGCCCTCTGCCTGTATATATATTATATTGGAGCTGTCTGATGGGCCACGTTGCCCTCTGCCTGTATATATATTATATTGGAGCTGTCTGATGGGCCACGTTGCTATCTGCCTGTATATATATTATATTATATTGGAGCTGTCTGATGGGCCACGTTGCTATCTGCCTGTATATATATTATATTATATTGGAGCTGTCTGATGGGCCACGTTGCTATCTGGCTGTATATATATTATATTATATTGGAGCTGTCTGATGAGCCACGTTGCCCTCTGCCTGTATATATATTACATTGGAGCTGTTTGATGGGCCACGTTGCCCTCTCCCTGTATATATATTATATTGGAGCTGTCTGATGGGCCACGTTGCCCTCTGCCTGTATATATATTATATTGGAGCTGTGTGGTGGGCCACGTTGCCCTCTGCCTATATATATATTATATTGGAGCTGTCTGATGGGCCACGTTGCTATCTGCCTGTATATATATTATATTATATTGGAGCTGTCTGATGGGCCACGTTGCCCTCTGCCTGTGTATATATATTACATTGGAGCTGTTTTAAGGGCCTTGTTGCCCTCTGCCTGTATATATATATTATATTGGAGCTGTCTGATGGGCCACGTTGCCCTCTGCCTGTATATATATTATATTAGAGCTGTCTGATGGGCCACGTTGCTATCTGCCTGTATATATATTATATTATATTGGAGCTGTCTGATGGGCCACGTTGCTATCTGCCTGTATATATATTATATTATATTGGAGCTGTCTGATGGGCCACGTTGCTATCTGCCTGTATATATATTATATTATATTGGAGCTGTCTGATGGGCCACGTTGCCCTCTGCCTGTATATATATTACATTGGAGCTGTTTTATGGGCCTTGTTGCCCTCTGCCTGTATATATATATTATATTGGAGCTGTCTGATGGGCCACGTTGCCCTCTCCCTGTATATATATTATATTGGAGCTGTCTGATGGGCCACGTTGCCCTCTGCCTGTATATATATATTATATTGGAGCTGTCTGATGGGCCACGTTGCCCTCTGCCTGTATATATATTATATTGGAGCTGTCTGATGGGCCACGTTGCTATCTGCCTGTATATATATTACATTGGAGCTGTTTTATGGGCCTTGTTGCCCTCTGCCTGTATATTATATTATATTGGAGCTGTCTGATGGGCCACGTTGCCCTCTGCCTGTATATATATTATATTGGAGCTGTCTGATGGGCCACGCTGCCCTCTGCCTGTATATATATATTATATTGGAGCTGTGTGATGAGCCACGTTGCCCTCTGCCTGTATATATATATTATATTGGAGCTGTCTGATGGGCCACGTTGCCCTCTGCCTGTATATATATATTATATTGGAGCTGTGTGATGAGCCACATTGCCCTCTGCCTGTATATATATATTATATTGGAGCTGTCTGATGGGCCACGTTGCCCTCTGCCTGTATATATATTACATTGGAGCTGTTTTATGGGCCTTGTTGCCCTCTGCCTGTATATATATATTATATTATATTGGAGCTGTCTGATGGGCCACGTTGCTATCTGCCTGTATATATATTATATTATATTGGAGCTGTCTGATGGGCCACGTTGCTATCTGCCTGTATATATATTATATTATATTGGAGCTGTCTGATGGGCCACGTTGCCCTCTGCCTGTATATATATTACATTGGAGCTGTTTTATGGGCCTTGTTGCCCTCTGCCTGTATATATATTATATTATATTGGAGCTGTCTGATGGGCCACGTTGCAATCTGCCTGTATATATATATTATATTGGAGCTGTCTGATGGGCCACGTTGCCCTCTGCCTGTATATATATTATATTGAAGCTGTCTGATGGGCCACGTTGCTATCTGCCTGTATATATATATTATATTGGAGCTGTCTGATGGGCCACGTTGCCCTCTGCCTGTATATATATACATTATATTGGAGCTGTGTGATGAGCCACGTTGCCCTCTGCCTGTATATATATATTATATTGGAGCTGTCTGATGGGCCACGTTGCCGTCTGCCTGTATATATATTATATTGGAGCTGTGTGATGGGCCACGTTGCCCTCTGTCTGTATATATATTATATTGGAGCTGTCTGATGGGCCACGTTGCCCTCTCCCTGTATATATATTATATTGGAGCTGTCTGATGGGCCACGTTGCCCTCTGCCTGTATGTATATATTATATTGGAGCTGTCTGATGGGCCACGTTGCCCTCTGCCTGTATATATATATTATATTGGAGCTGTCTGATGGGCCACGTTGCCCTCTGCCTGTATATATATATATTATATTGGAGCTGTCTGATGGGCCACGTTGCCCTCTGCCTGTATATATATATTATATTGGAGCTGTGTGATGGGCCACGTTGCCCTCTGCCTGTATATATATTATATTGGAGCTGTGTGATGGGCCACGTTGCCCTCTGCCTGTATATATATATATATTATATTGGAGCTGTGTGATGGGCCACGTTGCCCTCTGCCTGTATATATATCTTATATTGGAGCTGTCTGAGCCACGTTGCTCTCTGCCTGTATATATATTGTATTGGAGCTGCCTGATGGGCCACGTTGCCCTCTGCCTGTATATATATATTATATTGGAGCTGTCTGATGAGCCACGTTGCCCTCTGCCTGTATATATATATTATATTGGAGCTGTCTGATGGGCCACGTTGCCCTCTGCCTGTATATATATATATATATATATATATTATATTGGAGCTGTGTGATGAGCCACGTTGCCCTCTGCCTGTATATTTATATTATATTGGAGCTGTCTGAGCCACGTTGCCCTCTGCCTGTATATATATTATATTGGAGCTGCAGGCAGAGGCTGTGAGTACATATAAGTAGAGCTATAGCATGTGTGTGTGTGTCCTGGGCCATATAGGGAATGGAGGGTGAATCTGGCAGCCGGGGAGCCTTGGTAAGAGCATGCACAGGCAGCATCCTCCGCTGTGACTTGTTGGCTGGAGGGAGGTGGAGGCTGCAGGAGGGTGGGGAACTCGCACTCTGCTGTTCCCTTACACCTCAACACCCTCCAGTGCTGGATGTGGGACTGAAGAGCTGACACTTGAGAGGATGGAAGAGGAGGATGGACGTTGTTATATAGACGATCTGATACAGCAGGGACAAGGTAGGATGTTATGTAATGGCAGGGTGCTATAGTACATATCTATCATTAGTGACCATGGAGTATAATAGTTATTTCTGGTACTGAGTTGTTTAAAATACAAGGGGAGCGATTTCAGCGACGCTGCATCTTTTGTGGGAGTTACTCAGACAAATGTACATTCTGTCACCCCCTGCCTCCCCCTGTCACCCCCTGAGCTTTCTCTCCACTTCCTCATACCCCTTCATAATGCTGTCATCCTGTGCACCTCCCCCCATGTATTTACCTGACCCCCTTCCAGTGCCCCCTCTCTTATTCTCATCCTCCTGTCCACTGTGCCCCATGAGTATTTACCTGACCTCTTCCAGTGCCCCCCTCTCGTCTCCATCCTCCTGTCCACTGTGCCCCCTGAGTATTTACCTGACCTCTTCCAGTGCCTCCCTCTCGTCTTCATCCTTCTGTCCACTGTGCCCCCCGAGTATTTACCTGACCTCTTCCAGTGCCCCCCTCTCATCTTCATCCTTCTGTCCACTGTGCCCCCCGAGTATTTACCTGACCTCTTCCAGTGCCCCCTCTCATCTTCATCCTTCTGTCCACTGTGCCCCCGAGTATTTACCTGACCTCTTCCAGTGCCCCCCTCTCGTCTTCATCCTTCTGTCCACTGTGCCCCCCCCGAATATTTACCTAACCTCTTCCAGTGCCCCCCTCTCGTCTCCATCCTTCTGTCCACTGTGCCCCCCTTGAGTATTTACCTGACCTCTTCCAGTGCCCCCCTCTCGTCTTCATCCTTCTGTCCACTGTGCCCCCCGAGTATTTACCTGACCTCTTCCAGTGCCCCCCTCTCGTCTTCATCCTTCTGTCCACTGTGCCCCCCCTCGAGTATTTACCTGACCTCTTCCAGTGCCCCCCTCTCGTCTTCATCCTTCTGTCCACTGTGCCCCTCCTCGCGAGTATTTACCTGACCTCTTCCAGTGCCCCCCTCTCGTCTTCATCCTTCTGTCCACTGTGCCCCCCCTCTCGAGTATTTACCTGACCTCTTCCAGTGCCCCCCTCTCGTCTTCATCCTTCTGTCCACTGTGCCCCCCCTCTCGAGTATTTACCTGACCTCTTCCAGTGCCCCCCTCTCGTCTTCATCCTTCTGTCCACTGTGCCCCCCGAGTATTTACCTGACCTCTTCCAGTGCCCCCCTCTCTTGTTCTCATCCTCCTGTCCACTGTGCCCTCAGAGTATTTACCTGACCTCTTCCAGTGCCCCCTCTCGTCTTCATCCTTCTGTCCATTGTGCCCCCCGAGTATTTACCTGACCTCTTCCAGTGCCCCCCTCTCGTCTTCTCCTTCTGTCCACTGTGCCCCCTGAGTATTTACCTGACCTCTTCCAGTGCCACCCTCTCGTCTTCATCCTTCTGTCCACTGTGCCCCCCCTCGAGTATTTACCTGACCTCTTCCAGTGCCCCCCTCTGGTCTTCATCCTTCTGTCCACTGTGCCCCCCCTCGGGTATTTACCTGACCTCTTCCAGTGCCCCCCTCTCGTCTTCATCCTTCTGTCCACTGTGCCCCCCGAGTATTTATCTGACCTCTTCCAGTGCCCCCCTCTCGTCTTCATCCTTCTGTCCACTGTGCCCCCCGAGTATTTACCTGGCCTCTTCCCGTGCCCCCCTCTCGTCTTCTCCTTCTGTCCACTGTGCCCCCCGAGTATTTACCTGACCTCTTCCCTTGCCCCCCTCTCGTCTTCTCCTTCTGTCCACTGTGCCTCGCGAGTATTTACCTGACCTCTTCCAGTGCCCCCCTCTCATCTTCTCCTTCTGTCCACTGTGCCCCCTGAGTATTTACCTGACCTCTTCCAGTGCCCCCTCTCGTCTTCATCCTTCTGTCCACTGTGCCCCCTGAGTATTTACCTGACCTCTTCCAGTGCCCCCTCTCGTCTTCATCCTTCTGTCCACTGTGCCTCCCGAGTATTTATCTGACCTCTTCCAGTGCCCCCTCTCGTCTTCATCCTTCTGTCCACTGTGCCTCGCGAGTATTTACCTGACCTCTTCCAGTGCCCCCCTCTCATCTTCTCCTTCTGTCCACTGTGCCCCCTGAGTATTTACCTGACCTCTTCCAGTGCCCCCTCTCGTCTTCATCCTTCTGTCCACTGTGCCCCCTGAGTATTTACCTGACCTCTTCCAGTGCCCCCTCTCGTCTTCATCCTTCTGTCCACTGTGCCTCCCGAGTATTTATCTGACCTCTTCCAGTGACCCCTTCTCTCTCTTACTCTTGTTCACTGTGCCACCAAAATTTTACCTGAGCACTTAAAGTGACTGTCTCCTCAACTTGATATATCTGTGCCCCCTTCTCTATTATCTGTTGTCACTTGGAACCCCCGCTAGTGCTCTCACCTGACCCCCTATGTCACATGCCCCTTCACCCCTAAATTCTCCTGTTCCTCCTGTCCTGTGATATCCTACGCTCTCCCTTCCTCCACACCTCTCTACAAACACGCAGACTGAATGCTACATTTCCTAAAATAGTCAGGATTGGTATTCACTCCTAAGCTTGTGGCTGGCGGGCACGGAACGCTGGCAGTGACTTGGTTAAATATAGGAGTGGTCACGTTATGTGCGGCTGAGAGTGCTTGTAATGACTTGTAGTGGAAATAAATCATTCTTAATTAATTAAAGACCAACATGCATATTACCTATCACTATAAACCTCTGGATAAGTGTTTCTCAGTATCTCAGAAAACAATTGGTCGGTCTTAAACCACTGATACCTTGTTGCATAAAAACACAATTACTCGGTTACTCGTTATTGTAACTGGGTGTAATCGGTCTGGACACCCCAAATAGGCAAAGCTATGTGTCAGTAGTGCAATCATTCTGGCGATATTAGGGAGACCAATTATCAATAATTCCAGAGACTGGGTCACCCCAGTGTTACCTGTGCCTAGTTATAGGGTCTCCCCAGTGTTATCTGTGCCTAGTTATAGGGTCTCCCCAGTGTTACCTGTGCCTAGTTATAGGGTCTCCCCAGTGTTATCTGTGCCTAGTTATAGGGTCTCCCCAGTGTTATCTGTGCCTAGTTATAGGGTCTCCCCAGTGTTACCTGTGCCTAGTTATAGGGTCTCCCCAGTGTTACCTGTGCCTAGTTATAGTGTCTCCCCAGTGTTACCTGTGCCCTAGTTATAGGGTCTCCCCAGTGTTATCTGTGCCTAGTTATAGGGTCTCCCCAGTGTTATCTGTGCCTAGTTATAGGGTCTCCCCAGTGTTATCTGTGCCTAGTTATAGGGTCTCCCTAGTGTTACCTGTGTATCACACAGAGGGTCACCTCAGTGTTACCTGTGCCTAGTTATAGGGTCTCCCCAGTGTTACCTGTGCCTAGTTATAGGGTCTCCCCAGTGTTACCTGTGCCTAGTTATAGGGTCTCCCCAGTGTTATCTGTGCCTAGTTATAGGGTCTCCCCAGTGTTATCTGTGCCTAGTTATAGTGTCTCCTCAGTGTTACCTGTGCCCTAGTTATAGTGTCTCCTCAGTGTTACCTGTGCCTAGTTATAGTGTCTCCCCAGTGTTATCTGTGCCTAGTTATAGGGTCTCCCCAGTGTTACCTGTGCCTAGTTATAGGGTCTCCCCAGTGTTATCTGTGCCTAGTTATAGGGTCTCCCCAGTGTTACCTGTGCCTAGTTATAGGGTCTCCCCAGTGTTATCTGTGCCTAGTTATAGGGTCTCCCCAGTGTTACCTGTGCCTAGTTATAGGGTCTCCCCAGTGTTACCTGTGCCTAGTTATAGGGTCACCTCAGTGTTGCCTGTGCCTAGTTATAGGGTCTCCCCAGTGTTACCTGTGCCTAGTTATAGGGTCTCCCCAGTGTTACCTGTGCCTAGTTATAGGGTCTCCCCAGTGTTACCTGTGCCTAGTTATAGGGTCACCTCAGTGTTACCTGTGCCTAGTTATAGGGTCACCTCAGTGTTATCTGTGCCTAGTTATAGGGTCTCCCCAGTGTTACCTGTACCTAGTTATAGTGTCTCCTCAGTGTTATCTGTGCCTAGTTATAGTGTCTCCTCAGTGTTACCTGTGCCTAGTTATAGGGTCTCCCCAGTGTTATCTGTGCCTAGTTATAGGGTCTCCCCAGTGTTACCTGTGCCTAGTTATAGGGTCTCCCCAGTGTTACCTGTGCCTAGTTATAGGGTCTCCCCAGTGTTACCTGTGCCTAGTTATAGGGTCTCCCCAGTGTTACCTGTGCCTAGTTATAGGGTCTCCCCAGTGTTATCTGTGCATCACACAGAGGGTCTTCCTAGTGTTACCTGTGCCTAGTTATAGGGTCTCCCCAGTGTTATCTGTGCATCACACAGAGGGTCTCCCCAGTGTTACCTGTGCCTAGTTATAGGGTCTCCCCAGTGTTATCTGTGCCTAGTTATAGTGTCTCCCCAGTGTTACCTGTGCCTAGTTATAGGGTCTCCCCAGTGTTATCTGTGCATCACACAGAGGGTCTCCCCAGTGTTACCTGTGCCTAGTTATAGGGTCTCCCCAGTGTTACCTGTACCTAGTTATAGGGTCACCTCAGTGTTACCTGTGCCTAGTTATAGGGTCTCCCCAGTGTTAACTGTGCCTAGTTATAGTGTCTCCTCAGTGTTACCTGTGCCTAGTTATAGGGTCTCCCCAGTGTTATCTGTGCCTAGTTATAGGGTCTCCCCAGTGTTACCTGTGCCTAGTTATAGGGTCTCCCCAGTGTTACCTGTGCCTAGTTATAGGGTCTCCCCAGTGTTACCTGTGCCTAGTTATAGGGTCTCCCCAGTGTTACCTGTGCCTAGTTATAGGGTCTCCCCAGTGTTACCTGTGCCTAGTTATAGGGTCTCCCCAGTGTTACCTGTGCCTAGTTATAGTGTCTCCCCAGTGTTACCTGTGCCTAGTTATAGGCTCTCCCCAGTGTTATCTGTGCATCACACAGAGGGTCTTCCTAGTGTTACCTGTGCCTAGTTATAGGGTCTCCCCAGTGTTATCTGTGCATCACACAGAGGGTCTCCCCAGTGTTACCTGTGCCTAGTTATAGGGTCTCCCCAGTGTTACCTGTGCCTAGTTATAGTGTCTCCCCAGTGTTACCTGTGCCTAGTTATAGGGTCTCCCCAGTGTTACCTGTGCCTAGTTATAGGGTCTCCCCAGTGTTACCTGTGCCTAGTTATAGGGTATCCCCAGTGTTATCTGTGCCTAGTTATAGGGTCTCCTCAGTGTTATCTGTGCCTAGTTATAGGGTCACCCCAGTGTTACCTGTGCCTAGTTATAGGGTCTCCCCAGTGTTACCTGTGCCTAGTTATAGGGTCTCCCCAGTGTTATCTGTGCCTAGTTATAGTGTCTCCCCAGTGTTATCTGTGCCTAGTTATAGTGTCTCCCGAGTGTTACCTGTGCCTAGTTATAGTGTCTCCCCAGTGTTACCTGTGCCTAGTTATAGTGTCTCCCCAGTGTTACCTGTGCCCTAGTTATAGGGTCTCCCCAGTGTTATCTGTGCCTAGTTATAGGGTCTCCCCAGTGTTATCTGTGCCTAGTTATAGGGTCTTCCCAGTGTTATCTGTGCCTAGTTATAGGGTCTCCCCAGTGTTATCTGTGCCTAGTTATAGGGTCTCCCCAGTGTTACCTGTGCCTAGTTATAGGGTCTCCCCAGTGTTACCTGTACCTAGTTATAGTGTCTCCCCAGTGTTACCTGTGCCCTAGTTATAGGATCTCCCCAGTGTTATCTGTGCCTAGTTATAGGGTCTCCCCAGTGTTATCTGTGCCTAGTTATAGGGTCTCCCCAGTGTTATCTGTGCCTAGTTATAGGGTTTCCCCAGTGTTACCTGTGCCTAGTTATAGGGTCTCCCCAGTGTTACCTGTGCCTAGTTATAGGGTCTCCCCAGTGTTACCTGTGCCTAGTTATAGGGTCTCCCCAGTGTTACCTGTGCCTAGTTATAGGGTCTCCCCAGTGTTACCTGTGCCTAGTTATAGGGTCTCCCCAGTGTTACCTGTGCCTAGTTATAGGGTCTCCCCAGTGTTACCTGTGCCTAGTTATAGGGTCTCCCCAGTGTTACCTGTGCCTAGTTATAGGGTCTCCCCAGTGTTATCTGTGCCTAGTTATAGTGTCTCCCCAGTGTTACCTGTGCCTAGTTATACACAGAGGGTCACCCTAGTGTTACCTGTGCATCACACAGAGGGTCTCCCTAGTGTTACCTGTGCATCACACAGAGGGTCTCCCCAGTGTTACCTGTGCATCGTTATAGTGTCTCCCCAGTGTTACCTGTGTATCACACAGAGGGTCTCCCTAGTGTTACCTGTGCTCACACAGAGGGTCTCCTCAGTGTTACCTGTGCCCTAGTTACAGTGTCTCTTCAGTGTTACCTTTCCTCACACAGAGGGTCTCCTCAGTGTTACCTATCCTCACACAGAGGGTCTCCTCAGTGTTACCTTTCCTCACACAGAGGGTCTCCTCAGTGTTACCTGTCCTCGCACAGGGGGTTTCCCCGTTACCTGTCCTAACACAGAGGGTCTCCCCACCGTTACTTGTCCTAAAGCTGGGGAGACCCTCTGTGTGAGGACACGTAATGCTGTGGAGACCCACTGTGTGAGGACAGGTAACGCCGGGGAGACCCTGTGTGTGTGTGAGGACAGGTAACGCTGGGTAGACCCTCTGTATGAGGACAGGTAACGCTGGGGAGACCCCCTGTGTGAGGACAGGTAACGCTAGTGAGACCCTCTCTCTGATGACAGGTAATGCTGGGGAGACCCCCTGTGTGAGGACAGGTAACGCTGGGGAGACCCTCTGTGTGAGGACAGGTAACGCTGGGGAGACCCTCTGTGTGAGGACAGGTAACGCTGGGGAGACCCTCTGTGTGAGGACAGGTAACGCTTGGGAGACCCTCTGTGTGAGGGCAGGTAACGCTGGGGAGACCCCCTGTGTGAGGACAGGTAACGCTGGGGAGACCCTCTGTGTGAGGACAGGTAACCCTATTGTGACCCTCTGTGTGAGGGCAGGTAACGCTGGGGAGACCCTCTGTGTGAGGACAGGTAACGCTGGGGAGACCCTCTGTGTGAGGGCAGGTAACACTATTGTGACCCTCTGTGTGAGGGCAGGTAACGCTGGGGAGACCCTCTGTGTGAGGACAGGTAACGCTGGGGAGACCCTCTGTGTGAGGGCAGGTAACACTTTCAGTATATAAGACGGGGGTCCAGCTTTCACTAATGAAATGGAGAATGGAGGCTCCTCCTTGCTCCCTTGGGGTTGTGTTCCCTTTCTGTTATCTGTACAGTTACTGTATCTGCCGCCTGGTGTCCTGTGATCTTCGTTCCTAATTCCAGTAGGACTCTAAGTCTGACATATGACGCTCTCCTGTTATTTATATCCTGTTGATTCCTGGCTCCCTCTGCTGCCTTTTTGGACACTCACAGCTGTGTACGCTGGACTGACACACGGAGAGGTGCAGGGTCTGTTATTGTGGTCTGTACTGGTGGTCTCCGATGAAGATTGTTCCAGGTAGGTCCTTTTAGAGACCCCACTTGACATGGTCACTGCCGGCTGTTTTGCTGTGGGGAGGGTGAGCGTGGCAGCCCCCCTATTTATGGAAGGGGTATTCCTAGACCAGCTCCTGCCAGTACATTGCAACTGGTTACTGTGTATAGAAACAAACCAGCTCCGACTGGCATCTAATGCCGCTTTATGGGAGGGGAGGCGTCCTGCTTAGAACTGGGGGAGAAAGATGAGTGTCTGGTATTTGGGGCAGGGGGCATCTATCTATTTCCCAATCCTATAACCATCTTGTGTCTGTGTGTCCCTCAGCTTTTCAGTGTACGGTACTAGGACGGGGGTAGAGATGTCCGTATACACTGTGTATAAATGCTCTGTATTGTAGGATAGGGCGCGTGGCAGAGGCCGGGGTTATGTCTGTACGTATGTTGTCTGTCCTGCCAGTATATAACCTATATCCTCAAGTTGCTGGTCACATATATTATTGTCTGCCCACACAGCGAGGCACAGAATATACTGTAAATCCCAATAGGAGTAGATTGATCAGGTGCGTACACACTAAACGACGTGTGTACGCAGCCACGCGACCGACGACTCAACCCCCACCCCAAGGATGGGCCTACATATCAGGCGGCCCGTACACACTAGTCGATCCGGTGCCCAGGGTTGTCAGCTGCATCGTCAGGTCGGCCCTACGATGTGGCTGCTGATTCCATGGGAGCGCGCTCTGCCCGACACAATTTTAATGATTTGTTGTTCCGATCCGTTCGGGCAAATTGTTAAAAATATCGTGTAGTGCGTACAGAGGGGGCCGTGTCAGTCCTGGGCATCAATCATGCAGAAAATAAGATGTTGTTTTAGTTGTCAGTACTGAGACACAGGGACAATTTGGGGGGAAAATCTTTAGAATCTGGGACTGTTTTAGGAATTCGGGGTGATTGCAGCAATTATACATAGTAAACGGGGGGGATACACATAAACAGGCGCGGACAGATTGGCTCTTTATTACTGCGCCTATAGCTGGTCATACACCTTTTATAGCTGGTCATACACCTTTATAGCTGGTCATACACCCATTATAGCTGGTCATACACCTTTATAGCTGGTCATACACCTTTTATAGCTGGTCATACACCTTTATAGCTGGTCATACACCCATTATAGCTGGTCATACACCTTTATAGCTGGTCATACACCTTTTATAGCTGGTCATACACCTTTATAGCTGGTCATACACCTTTTATAGCTGGTCATACACCTTTTATAGCTGGTCATACACCTTTTATAGCTGGTCATACACCATTATAGCTGGTCATACACCTTTATAGCTGGTCATACACCCATTATAGCTGGTCATACACCTTTTATAGCTGGTCATACACCTTTTATAGCTGGTCATACACCATTATAGCTGGTCATACACCATTATAGCTGGTCATACACCTTTATAGCTGGTCATACACCCATTATAGCTGGTCATACACCTTTTATAGCTGGTCATACACCTTTATAGCTGGTCATACACCCATTATAGCTGGTCATACACCTTTTATAGCTGGTCATACACCTTTTATAGCTGGTCATACACCCATTATAGCTGGTCATACACCTTTATAGCTGGTCATACACCCTTTATAGCTGGTCATACACCTTTTATAGCTGGTCATACACCTTTTATAGCTGGTCATACACCCTTTATAGCTGGTCATACACCCTTTATAGCTGGTCATACACCCTTTATAGCTGGTCATACACCCTTTATAGCTGGTCATACACCTTTTATAGCTGGTCATACACCCTTTATAGCTGGTCATACACCTTTTATAGCTGGTCATACACCTTTTATAGCTGGTCATACACCTTTATATCTGGTCATACACCTTTTATAGCTGGTCATACACATTTATATCTGGTCATACACCTTTATAGCTGGTCATACACCCATTATAGCTGGTCATACACCCATTATAGCTGGTCATACACATTTATAGCTGGTCATACACATTTATAGCTGGTCATACACCTTTTATAGCTGGTCATACACATTTATATCTGGTCATACACCTTTATAGCTGGTCATACACCTTTATAGCTGGTTATACACCCTTATAGCTGACCATACACCTTATAGCTGACCATACGCCTTATAGCTGACCATACACCTTTGTAGGTGGTTATACACCCTTATAGCTGACCATACACCTTATAGCTGGTCATAAAGGCATGTGGCCAGCTTAACAAGATATTCAGGAAGAACAGGTGTAAAAAGGACGTTTCCATTGTTACTGTAACACATACATGACACCGGCTTAGAGGCCGCCTGTATTTTACCTGCTCTCATTACATGAGTCCTACCCATTAGTATTTCTTCTTCTGTGCCCAAAATGCATAAAAATGTGCTAAAAAAGACCAGAAACCATGTATGAGGGTCCGGGCGTAAATTCATACCCCCGTACAAAGAGAAGGGGCTCATTATCCCAGAACCCCGGAGCCATAAGGCCCCTTATGGGTCAAGGTTCTTTAGACCAACCCCCTCCCACACCCCTTTTGCCACAAAGTTTACCCAGGGAACGAACCATAAAGGAGGAGGGGTACTTCAGTGGATTTGGGAGGGGCCACCCCACCTTCCTTATATTTAGGTAATAGTAGCAGCCCATTATGGTGACTGCACCCCAACATAAAAGATGAGCGACAATACAGAAAAGTGACTCAATAAATAGCGCTGCCCACATGGCCCCACCGGCCTGACCTGGTAATCCTTCTCCCACCCAGCCAGAAGATGGGGCATAGGGGGGAGGTGAGAGCGGAGTGCCCCATAGGGGCACCCCGGGGTTTCCACTCTGAGGCCACATATCCCAGGCTTCCGGCTAACGGCCTCTTATACAGAGGACCCTGTCCATCACCCAGGGGGGTCACCGCTCCCTCCTAGAACAGGTACTATAGAGTATAACACTCGCTCATGGCTTAAGTCAGTGGTTCCCAAACACAGGGCCTGGTTCAGAGATGTAGGCAACGCCGATATTTACGTAGATCGAGCGATTGTTTGCCATTGCGCAGGCGTGTAAGCCGCACTGCTCGTACGCAGTGATTGTTGGGCGATTACGCTCGCACACAGGATTCATTGTCAGCGTTATGACGCTGTTGCAGTAATGTGTATATACCGTGTACTTGTCCTGCATTGTCTTGTACTGTAAGTCGCTGTTCTCTTGTTCTGCTCAATTGTTTATAACTTTGTGAGGCGCTGCGGAACCCTTGTGACGCCATATACATAAAGGATAATAAAGTGAGTGACAGGTAGTCAGCGTTTGGAGGAGGTAACGGGGGGGGGGTCACTATGCGTTTGCGTGTCTGGCCGTTTAAACGCCGTTTCAAGGGTGTGTTTAAATTAGCCACTGCAATGTCCTTTGCAGCGTGAGAGCTCCCAGCGTGGTCAGGAAGACGCCGTGTATGTGGCTGGTCAGACTTGCCGCATCGATGTTACCAATGTTTACTGGTGCGGACGTCAGACGGATATGAGAAAGCAGCATTGGGCGTCCCTACGCTCGGATAAGCTTTGGAAACATTTGCAAACGCAGGCCACCGGTGTTTTGACATCACAACTGCACATGTAAATTCCGCCCAGTAGTGACGTAAACATCGGCCCGACATTTGGTTAGTGTGTGTGCACTTACCAATCGTCAGATAGGACGGCGTCCTAATGTGTACCCAGCTTTAGGGTGTCCTGAGGACAAAGTTGGGGAGACCCTGACTTAATTGATACTAAACGTTTGTTTCCTGCGTGAGCTGTCTGTCTGCGATCACAGCAATCATTTGCGGTGTTTCTTATAGCTGTATGTGAGACAACATACATGTGGATAACCTGAACATAATACAAATGTTTCTTCAGTATAATAAAACATTATTTCCAGTGTCCTGTTATCCCATCTGAGTATTGGATTGTGATCTGATAGTCCCAAACCTCTACCAGCTGTCCGCACCATAGACTTGCTGCTCCGATGAGTCCAAACGTTTCAGTGTGAGATTCGGATTCACTGATTAATCCTGAGAGGTCTCTTGTACTAAATGTTCCGTCGCTCTGTTCTCCCCTCAGGTATTTTTGTGACCTGGTGAGGATTAAGAGGAGATAAAGTTAATGATATCGGGCATCTGTGTTCTGGAGCCTGTTGTTAGGATTCATGACAGCCGGCAGATTTTATATAAATGTCAACTTCTCGGTGGCAGGGACCTTCCCAAGCTTGTTTTTCAGATACACGGAGAAGAGGGGAACTGCTGCACACATGTATATGATGCCAGGGAGGACATGGAGAGAGGGGGAGACCTGGACACATAGACAAGTATATGAGGCAGGGAGGGTATGGAGAGAGGAGACATGGACACATGGTGAGTGTATGAGGCAGGGAGGACATGGACACATGGTGAGTGTATGAGGCAGGGAGGACATGGACACATGGGGAGTGTATGAGGCAGGGAGGACATGGACACATGGGGAGTGTATGAGGCAGGGAGGACATAGAGAGGGGAGACATGGACACATGGGGAGTGTATGAGGCAGGGAGGACATAGAGAGGGGGGACATGGATACATGGGGAGTGTATGAGGCAGGGAGGACATAGAGAGAGGAGACATGGACACATGGGGAGTGTATGAGGCAGGGAGGACATAGAGAGAGGAGACATGGACACATGGTGAGTGTATGAGGCAGGGAGGACATAGAGAGAGGAGACATGGACACATGGGGAGTGTATGAGGCAGGGAGGACATAGAGAGAGGAGACATGGACACATGGGCAGTGTATGAGGCAGGGAGGACATAGAGAGAGGAGACATGGACACATGGGCAGTGTATGAGGCAGGGAGGACATAGAGAGAGGAGACATGGACACATGGGGAGTGTATGAGGCAGGGAGGACATAGAGAGAGGAGACATGGACACATGGGCAGTGTATGAGGCAGGGAGGACATAGAGAGAGGAGACATGGACACATGGGGAGTGTATGAGGCAGGGAGGACATAGAGGCAGGGAGGACATAGAGAGGGGAGACCTGGACACATGGTGAGTGTATGAGGCAGGGAGGACATAGAGAGAGGAGACATGGACACATGGGGAGTGTATGAGGCAGGGAGGACATAGAGAGAGGAGACATGGACACATGGGGAGTGTATGAGGCAGCGAGGACATAGAGAGAGGACACATGGGGAGTGTATGAGGCATGGAGGACATGGAGAGAGGAGACATGGACACATGGTGAGAGTATGAGGCAGGGAGGACATAGAGAGATGAGACATGGACACATGGGGAGTGTATGAGGCAGGGAGGACATAGAGAGAGGAGACATGGACACATGGGGAGTGTATGAGGCAGGGAGGACATAGAGAGAGGAGAAATGGACACATGGGGAGTGTATGAGGCAGGTAGGACATAGAGAGAGGAGACATGGACACATGGGGAGTGTATGAGGCAGGGAGGACATAGAGAGGGGAGACATGGACACATGGAGAGTGAATGAGGCAGGGAGAACATAGAGAGGGGGACATGGACACATGGGGAGTGTATGATATGAGGCAGGGAGGACATAGAGAGAGGAGACCTGGACACATGGGGAGTGTATGAGGCAGGGAGGACATAGAGAGGGGAGACATGGATACATGGGGAGTGTATAAGGCAGGGAGGACATAGAGAGGGGAGACATGGACACATGGGGAGTGTATGAGGCAGGGAGGACATAGAGAGAGGAGACATGGACACATGGTGAGTGTATGAGGCAGGGAGGACATAGAGAGAGGAGACATGGACACATGGGGAGTGTATGAGGCAGGGAGGACATAGAGAGGGGAGACATGGACACATGGAGAGTGAATGAGGCAGGGAGGACATAGAGAGGGGGACATGGACACATGGGGAGTGTATGATATGAGGCAGGGAGGACATAGAGAGAGGAGACCTGGACACATGGGGAGTGTATGAGGCAGGGAGGACATAGAGAGAGGAGACATGGACACATGGGGAGTGTATGAGGCAGGGAGGACATAGAGAGGGGGGACATGGACACATGGTGAGAGTATGAGGCAGGGAGGACATAGAGAGGGGAGACATGGACACATGGGGAGTGTATGAGGCAGGGAGGACATAGAGAGGGGGGACATGGACACACGGTGAGTGTATGAGGCAGGGAGGACATAGAGAGGGGAGACATGGACACATGGGGAGTGTATGAGGCAGGGAGGACATAGAGAGGGGGGACATGGACACTTGGGGAGTGTATGAGGCAGGGAGGACATAGAAAGAGGAGACTTGGACACATGGGGAGTGTATGAGGCAGGGAGGACATAGAGAGATGAGACGTGGACACATGGGGAATATATGAGGCAGGGAGGACATAGAGAGGGGAGACCTTGACACATGGGGTGTGTATGAGGCAGGGAGAACATGGAGAGAGGGAGACATGGACACGGGGAGTGTATGAGGCAGGGAGGACATGGAGAGAGGAGACATGGACACATGGGGAGTGTATGAGGCAGGGAGGACATGGAGAGAGGAGACATGGACACGGGGAGTGTATGAGGCAGGGAGGACATAGAGAGGGGAGACATGGACACATGGGGAGTGTATGAGGCAGGGAGGACATAGAGAGACTAGACATGGACACATGGGGAGTGTATGAGGCAGGGAGGACATAGAAAGACTAGACATGGACACATGGTGAGAGTATGAGGCAGGAAGGACATAGAGAGGGGAGACCTGGACACATGGTGAGAGTATGAGGCAGGGAGGACATAGAGAGGGGAGACCTGGACACATGGTGAGAGTATGAGGCAGGGAGGACATAGAGAAGGGAGACATGGACACATGGGGAGTGTATGAGGCAGGGAGGACATAGAGAGGGGAGACATGGACACATGGGGAGTGTATGAGGCAGGGAGGACATAGAGAGTGGAGACATGGACACATGGGGAGTGTATGAGGCAGGGAGGACATAGAGAGGGGACACATGGTGAGAGTATGAGGCAGGGAGGACATAGAGAGAGGAGACATGGACACATGGGGAGTGTATGAGGCAGGGAGGACATAGAGAGAGGAGACATGGACACATGGGGAGTGTATGAGGCAGGGAGGACATAGAGAGAGGAGACATGGAAACATGGGGAGTGTATGAGGCAGGGAGGATACTGAGAAGTACATTCTGCCAGACACTTGGAATTGTCTTGCACCAGATGGGACATATGTTTGTGTAGATCACTTTGGGGGGACTATGAGAAGGACTAAAATCCAGAGAGAAAATAGATGATGATAGGTGTGTTTTGTCTCTTCCTGTCCTACATACTGTCTTATCCTAAGGGCTCATATAGGCCAGTGTTGTAGCAGAATCTGCTTGTGCCTCAGGGCGGGCAAATTAATTACTGCAGGAGGTGGCATTGCTGATGCCGGGGCACACCAGCGTTGGTGTAATCCCGTGCATGCTGCTCTGATCTGCGGCTCTCGTTGACAAGGAGCAGTGACCGGCTATCTGCAGAACATCCAGAGCTGTATGGGACATGCAATGAGCAGATTCTGCCAAGATGCTGGAGGGTTTCTGAACCTCCTGCCCAAGTATAGATTCCTTATTATCATTATTATTATTATTATACACTCAAACCATTATCTATTAATGATTTTACTCACCAGCCTCATGGGATACAGGAAGGATGGATAACCACGCAGAGGTCACCGCTGGCCTGTAACTTGTAGGCTGTATCTGTGGAATAGCTATAATATTGTGCCCCCTTCCCCTGGAACTCCTGTAGTGGGGAAATAGGTGCTCACTAGGGACACCACAAGGCCATTATGAGCATTGCAGGTGCTCCTGTCTGCCTCTCTCTGCGGTGTGACAGCTGTTATATTACATGAGCTGTAGATTATCAGCCAATTAATGTGTGTATAGTATGTTGCCACGTGCCCATGGTAAGTGTCTGGCATTGCTGTGGATGCAATTCGCAGCTGCTCGGAGAACCCTGCTGAATAAATATGATTTAGCACTATTTACATTATAATTATTACACTGTTGTTGTATACACTGGCTCACGTTGTATGCATGATCATGGAGTATAGAGTGGCATAGAGCAGTGGTACAGGTAGGGTAATGTATATAGTGGTATCGAGTGGCACAGGTAATCGTAGGGCATTGTATATTGCACAGGATACCACAGGTCAGTATAGAGTAGCACAAGGTAACACAGGTCAGTATAGAGTAGCACAAGGTCACACAGGTCAGTATAGAGTAGCACAAGGTCACACAGGTCAGTATAGAGTAGCACAAGGTCACACAGGTCAGTATAGAGTAGCACAAGGTCACACAGGTCAGTATAGAGTAGCACAAGGTCACACAGGTCAGTATAGAGTAGCACAAGGTCACACAGGTCAGTATAGAGTAGCACAAGGTCACACAGGTCAGTATAGAGTAGCACAAGGTCACACAGATCAGTATAGAGTAGCACAAGGTCACACAGGTCAGTATAGAGTAGCACAAGGTCACACAGGTCAGTATAGTATGAAACAGGGTAACAGTGCAGTATAGACGGGCATAGGGTACAACAGGTCAGTATAGAGTGGCATAGGGTACAACAGGTCAGTATAGAGTGGCATAGGGTAACATCAGTACAGAGTGGCACAGGATACATGGGCGTAGCCTGGGCATATGTACCTCTCACAGACCTGGGGTGTGTGCATATAGAATGGGCGTGGCCTGGGTATATGTACCTCTCACAGACCTGGGGTGTGTATATATAGTATGGGTGTGGTCTGGGTATATGTACCTCTCACAGACCTGGGGTGTGTGTATATAGAATGGGCGTGGCCTGGGTATATGTACCTCTCACAGACCTGGTGTGTGTGTATATAGACTGGGCGTGGCCTGGGCATATGTACCTCTCACAGACCTGAGGTGTGTATATATAGTATGGGTGTGGCCTGGGTATCTGTACCTCTCTCAGACCTGGGGTGTGCATATAGAATGGGCGTGGCCTGGGTATATGTACCTCTCACAGACCTGGTGTGTGTGTATATAGAATGGGCGTGGCCTGGGTATATGTACCTCTCACAGACCTGGGGTGTGTATATATAGTATGGGTGTGGCCTGGGTATATGTACATCACAGACCTGGGGTGTGCATATAGAATGGGCGTGGCCTGGGTATATGTACCTCTCACAGACCTGGGGTGTGTGTATATAGAATGGGCGTGGCCTGGGTATATGTACCTCTCACAGACCTGGTGTGTGTATATAGACTGGGCGTGGCCTGGGTATATGTACCTCTCACAGACCTGGTGTGTGCATATAGAATGGGCGTGGCCTGGGCATATGTACCTCTCACAGACCTGGTGTGTGTGTATATAGAATGGGCGTGGCCTGGGTATATGTACCTCTCAGACCTGGGGTGTGCATATAGACTGGGCGTGGCCTGGGCATATGTACCTCTCACAGACCTGGGGTGTGTGTATATAGAATGGGCGTGGCCTGGGTATATGTACCTCTCACAGACCTGGTGTGTGTATATAGAATGGGCGTGGCCTGGGCATATGTACCTCTCACAGACCTGGGGTGTGTGTATATAGAATGGGCGTGGCCTGGGTATATGTACCTCTCACAGACCTGGTGTAGGTATATAGAATGGGCGTGATGTATATCACAGAGTTTGTGTGGGTATATAGAATGGGCATTGTCTGGGCATATGTGATTCTCACAGACCTGGTGTCAGTATATGGAATGGGCGTGGCCTGGGCATATGGTTATATCACAAACCTGGTGTGGCAAGTCACCTTCTGGGTATATAGAATGGGCGTGGCCTGGGCATACGTGTATATCACAGACCTGGTGTGACAAGTCACCTTCTGGGTATATAGAATGGGCGTGGCCTGGGCATACGTGTATATCACAGAAGTAATGTATAAGTAATGTTTGATTCTGGAAGGTGACCTCTCTATGGTACATTGGACATCACAGTATTTGGGCCTGTAGCATTACATATCCGTGTAAGCTACATGTGCTCTACAGATTACATTGTTATATGCGAGTGAGAGTCCTAAAACACCATATATGCACTTAGTATGTGTTTCTATGTATACAAGTGTGTTTTAGCTGTGTTTTTGCAGCATGTGCTGGGACAGAACAGGGCGTTATCTTTGCGTTGACGTGTGTCAGGCGCAGTGAGCTAGAAGCGGTAGAACGGCAGACGGCCTCCTATGGTAGTGATCTGTATTTGTATACAATTTTCCATGCATTTAATGCATTTTAAATGTAAAATTGTAAGACCCCTGTGTGCAAAGCTGTACAAGCACTTTCCTCCTACGTCCCACGTGTGAAACGCTTCTGTCCCTGAGCCCGCTCGCATGGACTGTGGTGGCAGAGCAGGGGTTAAGGAGAAAGTATAATCGTGAATAAATACATTCCCAGGAACTGTGTGATTGTGACTCACAACCTGCGTAATACTCACATGAGGCTAAGTAAGTACGTTTCAAATATTCACAATCATGCAATCAGTGATAAGAGTAATATTACAGTGTGATGTCACTGTGTGATGTCACAGTGAAGAAAGTAATGACACTGATGCCACAATGAGCAGTGTGATGTCACCATAAGGAGAGAGAGAGAGAGATGTTACAGGGAGCAGTGTGATGTCACAGTGAGGAGAGATAGCAGTGATGTTACAGGGAGCAGTGTGATGTCACATTGAGGAGAGAGAGCAGTGATGTAGAGGGAGCAGTGTGATGTCACAGTGAGGAGAGATAGCAGTGATGTTACAGGGAGCAGTGTGATGTCACAGTGAGGAGAGAGAGCAGTGATGTACAGGGAGCAGTGTGATGTCACAGTGAGGAGAGAGAGCAGTGATGTTACAGGGAGCAGTGTGATGTCACAGTGAGGAGAGAGAGCAGTGATGTTACAGGGAGCAGTGTGATGTCACAGTGAGGAGAGAGAGCAGTGATGTACAGGGAGCAGTGTGATGTCACAGTGAGGAGAGAGAGCAGTGATGTACAGGGAGCAGTGTGATGTCACAGTGAGGAGAGAGAGCAGTGATGTTACAGGGAGCAGTGTGATGTCACAGTGAGGAGAGAGCAGTGATGTTACAGGGAGCAGTGTGATGTCACAGTGAGGAGAGAGAGCAGTGATGTACAGGGAGCAGTGTGATGTCACAGTGAGGAGAGATAGCAGTGATGTTACAGGGAGCAGTGTGATGTCACAGTGAGGAGAGATAGCAGTGATGTACAGGGAGCAGTGTGATGTCACAGTGAGGAGAGAGAGCAGTGATGTTACAGGGAGCAGTGTGATGTCACAGTGAGAAGAGAGAGTAGTGATGTTACAGGGAGCAGTGTGATGTCACAGTGAGGAGAGAGAGCAGTGATGTTACAGAGAGCAGTGTGATGTCACAATGAGGAGAGATAGCAGTGATGTACAGGGAGCAGTGTGATGTCACAGTGAGGAGAGATAGCAGTGATGTACAGGGAGCAGTGTGATGTCACAGTGAGGAGAGAGAACAGTGATGTTACAGGGAGCAGTATGATGTCACAGTGAGGGGAGAGAGAGCAGTAATGTACAGGGAGCAGTGTGATGTCACAGTGAGGAGAGATAGCAGTGATGTTACAGGGAGCAGTGTGATGTCACAGTGAGGAGAGATAGCAGTGATGTCACAGTGAGGAGAGAGAGCAGTGATGTTACAGGGAGCAGTGTGATGTCACAGTGAGGAGAAATAGCAGTGATGTTACAGGGAGCAGTGTGATGTCACAGTGAGGAGAGAGAGCAGTGATGTTACAGGGAGCAGTGTGATGTCACAGTGAGGAGAGAGAGCAGTGATGTTACAGGGAGCAGTGTGATGTCACAATGAGGAGAGAGAGCAGTGATGTTACAGGGAGCAGTATGTTGTCACAGTGAGGGGAGAGAGCAGTGATGTACAGGGAGCAGTGTGATGTCACAGTGAGGAGAGATAGCAGTGATGTACAGGGAGCAGTGTGATGTCACAGTGAGGAGAGAGAGCAGTGATGTTACAGGGAGCAGTATGATGTCACAGTGAGGGGAGAGAGAGCAGTGATGTCACAGTGAGGAGAGAGAGCAGTGATGTTACAGGGAGCAGTGTGATGTCACAGTGAGGAGAAATAGCAGTGATGTTACAGGGAGCAGTGTGATGTCGCAGTGATGTTACAGGGAGCAGTGTGATGTCACAATGAGGAGAGAGAGCAGTGATGTTACAGGGAGCAGTATGTTGTCACAGTGAGGGGAGAGAGAGCAGTGATGTTACAGGGAGCAGTGTGATGTCACAGTGAGGAGAGAGAGCAGTGATGTTACAGGGAGCAGTGTGATGTCACAGTGAGGAGAGAGCAGTGATGTTACAGGGAGCAGTGTGATGTCACAGTGAGGAGAGAGAGCAGTGATGTACAGGGAGCAGTGTGATGTCACAGTGAGGAGAGATAGCAGTGATGTTACAGGGAGCAGTGTGATGTCACAGTGAGGAGAGATAGCAGTGATGTACAGGGAGCAGTGTGATGTCACAGTGAGGAGAGAGAGCAGTGATGTTACAGGGAGCAGTGTGATGTCACAGTGAGAAGAGAGAGTAGTGATGTTACAGGGAGCAGTGTGATGTCACAGTGAGGAGAGAGAGCAGTGATGTTACAGAGAGCAGTGTGATGTCACAATGAGGAGAGATAGCAGTGATGTACAGGGAGCAGTGTGATGTCACAGTGAGGAGAGATAGCAGTGATGTACAGGGAGCAGTGTGATGTCACAGTGAGGAGAGAGAACAGTGATGTTACAGGGAGCAGTATGATGTCACAGTGAGGGGAGAGAGAGCAGTAATGTACAGGGAGCAGTGTGATGTCACAGTGAGGAGAGATAGCAGTGATGTTACAGGGAGCAGTGTGATGTCACAGTGAGGAGAGATAGCAGTGATGTCACAGTGAGGAGAGAGAGCAGTGATGTTACAGGGAGCAGTGTGATGTCACAGTGAGGAGAAATAGCAGTGATGTTACAGGGAGCAGTGTGATGTCACAGTGAGGAGAGAGAGCAGTGATGTTACAGGGAGCAGTGTGATGTCACAGTGAGGAGAGAGAGCAGTGATGTTACAGGGAGCAGTGTGATGTCACAATGAGGAGAGAGAGCAGTGATGTTACAGGGAGCAGTATGTTGTCACAGTGAGGGGAGAGAGCAGTGATGTACAGGGAGCAGTGTGATGTCACAGTGAGGAGAGATAGCAGTGATGTACAGGGAGCAGTGTGATGTCACAGTGAGGAGACAGAGCAGTGATGTTACAGGGAGCAGTGTGATGTCACAGTGAGGAGAGAGCAGTGATGTTACAGGGAGCAGTGTGATGTCACAGTGAGGAGAGAGCAGTGATGTTACAGGGAGCAGTGTGATGTCACAGGAGAGAGAGCAGTGATGTACAGGGAGCAGTGTGATGTCACAGTGAGGAGAGATAGCAGTGATGTTACAGGGAGCAGTGTGATGTCACAGTGAGGAGAGATAGCAGTGATGTACAGGGAGCAGTGTGATGTCACAGTGAGGAGAGAGAGCAGTGATGTTACAGGGAGCAGTGTGATGTCACAGTGAGAAGAGAGAGTAGTGATGTTACAGGGAGCAGTGTGATGTCACAGTGAGGAGAGAGAGCAGTGATGTTACAGGGAGCAGTATGATGTCACAGTGAGGGGAGAGAGAGCAGTAATGTACAGGGAGCAGTGTGATGTCACAGTGAGGAGAGATAGCAGTGATGTTACAGGGAGCAGTGTGATGTCACAGTGAGGAGAGATAGCAGTGATGTCACAGTGAGGAGAGAGAGCAGTGATGTTACAGGGAGCAGTGTGATGTCACAGTGAGGAGAAATAGCAGTGATGTTACAGGGAGCAGTGTGATGTCGCAGTGATGTTACAGGGAGCAGTGTGATGTCACAATGAGGAGAGAGAGCAGTGATGTTACAGGGAGCAGTATGTTGTCACAGTGAGGGGAGAGAGAGCAGTGATGTTACAGGGAGCAGTGTGATGTCACAGTGAGGAGAGATAGCAGTGATGTTACAGGGAGCAGTGTGATGTCACAGTGAGGAGAGAGCAGTGATGTTACAGGGAGCAGTGTGATGTCACAGTGAGGAGAGAGAGCAGTGATGTTACAGGGAGCAGTATGATGTCACAGTGAGGGGAGAGAGAGCAGTAATGTACAGGGAGCAGTGTGATGTCACAGTGAGGAGAGATAGCAGTGATGTCACAGTGAGGAGAGAGAGCAGTGATGTCACAGTGAGGAGAGAGAGCAGTGATGTTACAGGGAGCAGTGTGATGTCACAGTGAGGAGAGATAGCAGTGATGTCACAGTGAGGAGAGAGGGCAGTGATGTCACAGTGAGGAGAGAGAGCAGTGATGTTACAGGGAGCAGTGTGATGTCACAGTGAGGAGAGAGCAGTGATGTTACAGGGAGCAGTGTGATGTCACAGTGAGGAGAGATAGCAGTGATGTTACAGGGAGCAGTGTGATGTCACAGTGAGGAGAGAGCAGTGATGTTACAGGGAGCAGTGTGATGTCACAGTGAGGAGAGAGAGCAGTGATGTTACAGGGAGCAGTATGATGTCACAGTGAGGGGAGAGAGAGCAGTAATGTACAGGGAGCAGTGTGATGTCACAGTGAGGAGAGATAGCAGTGATGTCACAGTGAGGAGAGAGAGCAGTGATGTCACAGTGAGGAGAGAGAGCAGTGATGTTACAGGGAGCAGTGTGATGTCACAGTGAGGAGAGATAGCAGTGATGTCACAGTGAGGAGAGAGAGCAGTGATGTTACAGGGAGCAGTGTGATGTCACAGTGAGGAGAAATAGCAGTGATGTTACAGGGAGCAGTGTGATGTCACAGTGAGGAGAGAGAACAGTGATGTTACAGGGAGCAGTGTGATGTCACAGTGAGGAGAGAGAACAGTGATGTTACAGGGAGCAGTGTGATGTCACAGTGAGGAGAGAGAGCAGTGATGTTACAGGGAGCAGTGTGATGTCACAGTGAGGAGAGAGAGCAGTGATGTTACAGGGAGCAGTGTGATGTCACAGTGAGGAGAGAGAGCAGTGATGTTACAGGGAGCAGTATGATGTCACAGTGAGGGGAGAGAGAACAGTAATGTACAGGGAGCAGTGTGATGTCACAGTGAGGAGAGATAGCAGTGATGTTACAGGGAGCAGTGTGATGTCACAGTGAGGAGAGATAGCAGTGATGTTACAGGGAGCAGTGTGATGTCACAGGAGAGAGAGCAGTGATGTCACAGGGAGCAGTGTGATGTCACAGTGTGGAGAGATAGCAGTGATGTTACAGGGAGCAGTGTGATGTCACAGTGAGGAGAGATAGCAGTGATGTTACAGGGAGCAGTGTGATGTCACAGTGAGGAGAGAGAGCAGTGATGTTACAGGGAACAGTGTGATGTCACTGGAGAGAGAGCAGTGATGTTACAGGGAGCAGTGTGATGTCACAGTGAGGAGAGAGAGCAGTGATGTTACAGGGAGCAGTGTGATGTCAAAATGAGGAGAGAGAGCAGTGATGTTACAGGGAGCAGTGTGATGTCACAGGAGAGAGAGCAGTGATGTTACAGGGAGCAGTGTGATATCACAGTGAGGAGAGATAGCAGTGATGTTACAGGGAGCAGTGTGATGTCACAGTGAGGAGAGATAGCAGTGATGTTACAGGGAGCAGTGTGATGTCACAGTGAGGAGAGATCGCAGTGATGTCAGTGAGGAGAGATAGCAGTGATTTTACAGGGAGCAGTGTGATGTCACAGTGAGGAGAGAGAGCAGTGATGTTACAGGGAGCAGTGTGATGTCACAGTGAGGAGAGAGAGCAGTGATGTTACAGGGAGCAGTGTGATGTCACAGTGAGGAGAGAGCAGTGATGTTACAGGGAGCAGTGTGATGTCACAGTGAGGAGAGAGCAGTGATGTTACAGGGAGCAGTGTGATGTCACAGTGAGGAGAGAGCAGTGATGTTACAGGGAGCAGTGTGATGTCACAGTGAGGAGAGATAGCAGTGATGTTACAGGCAGCAGTGTGATGTCATAGTGAGGAGAGAGCAGTGATGTTACAGGGAGCAGTGGGATGTCACAGGATAGATAGCAGTGATGTTACAGGGAGCAGTTTGATGTCACAGTGAGGAGAGAGAGCAGTGATGTTACAGGGAGCAGTGTGATGTCACAGTGAGGAGAGATAGCAGTGATGTTACAGGGAGCAGTGTGATGTCACAGTGAGGAGAGAGAGCAGTGATGGTACAGGGAGCAGTGTGATGTCACAGTGAGGAGAGATAGCAGTGATGTTACAGGGAGCAGTGTGATGTCACAGTGAGGAGAGATAGCAGTGATGTCAGTGAGGAGAGATAGCAGTGATGTTACAGGGAGCAGTGTGATGTCACAGTGAGGAGAGAGAGCAGTGATGTTACAGGGAGCAGTGTGATGTCACAGTGAGGAGAGAGAGCAGTGATGGTACAGGGAGCAGTGTGATGTCACAGTGAGGAGAGATAGCAGTGATGTTACAGGGAGCAGTGTGATGTCACAGTGAGGAGAGATAGCAGTGATGTACAGGGAGCAGTGTGATGTCACAGTGAGGAAAGATAGCAGTGATGTCAGTGAGGAGAGATAGCAGTGATGTTACAGGGAGCAGTGTGATGTCACAGTGAGGAGAGAAAGCAGTGATGTTACAGGGAGCAGTGTGATGTCACAGTGAGGAGAGAGAGCAGTGATGTTACAGAGAGCAGTGTGATGTCACAGTGAGGAGAGATAGCAGTGATGTTACAGGGAGCAGTGTGATGTCACAGTGAGGAGAGATAGCAGTGATGTTACAGGGAGCAGTGTGATGTCACAGTGAGGAGAGATAGCAGTGATGTCAGTGAGGAGAGATAGCAGTGATGTTACAGGGAGCAGTGTGATATCACAGTGAGGAGAGAGAGCAGTGATGTTACAGGGAGCAGTGTGATGTCACAGTGAGGAGAGAAAGCAGTGATGTTACAGGGAGCAGTGTGATGTCACAGTGAGGAGAAATAGCAGTGATGTACAGGGAGCAGTGTGATGTCACAGTGAGGAGAGATAGCAGTGATGTCATAGTGAGGAGAAATTGCAGTGATGTTACAGGGAGCAGTGTGATGTCACAGTGAGGAGAGAGAGCAGTGATGTTACAGGGAGCAGTGTGATGTCACAGTGAGGAGAGAGAGCAGTGATGTTACAGGGAGCAGTGTGATGTCACAGTGAGGAGAGAGAGCAGTGATGTTACAGGGAGCAGTGTGATGTCACAGTGAGGAGAAATAGCAGTGATGTCATAGTGAGGAGAGAGAGCAGTGATGTTACAGGGAGCAGTGTGATGTCACAGTGAGGAGAGAGAGCAGTGATGTTACAGAGAGCAGTGTGATGTCACCATAAGGAGAGAGAGAGATGTTACAGGGAGCAGTGTGATGTCACAGTGAGGAGAGAGAGCAGTGATGTTACAGGGAGCAGTGTGATGTCACAGTGAGGAGAGAGAGCAGTGATGTTACAGGGAGCAGTGTGATGTCACAGTGAGGAGAAATAGCAGTGATGTACAGGGAGCAGTGTGATGTCACAGTGAGGAGAGATAGCAGTGATGTCATAGTGAGGAGAGAGAGCAGTGATGTTACAGGGAGCAGTGTGATGTCACAGTGAGGAGAGAGAGCAGTGATGTACAGGGAGCAGTGTGATATCACAGTGAGGAAAGATAGCAGTGATGTCAGTGAGGAGAGATAGCAGTGATGTTACAGGGAGCAGTGTGATGTCACAGTGAGGAGAGAGAGCAGTGATGTTACAGGGAGCAGTGTGATGTCACAGTGAGGAGAGAGAGCAGTGATGTTACAGGGAGCAGTGTGATGTCACAGTGAGGAGTGAGATTCGTGATGTTACAGGGAGCAGTGTGATGTCACAGTGAGGAGAAATAGCAGTGATGTACAGGGAGCAGTGTGATGTCACAGTGAGGAGAGATAGCAGTGATGTCATAGTGAGGAGAGATAGCAGTGATGTTACAGGGAGCAGTGTGATGTCACAGTGAGGAGAGAGAGCAGTGATGTTACAGGGAGCAGTGTGATGTCACAGTGAGGAGAGAGAGCAGTGATGTTACAGGGAGCAGTGTGATGTCACAGTGAGGAGAGAGAGCAGTGATGTTACAGGGAGCAGTGTGATGTCACCATAAGGAGAGAGAGCAGTGATGTTACAGGGAGCAGTAGGATGTCACAGTGAGGAGAGATAGCAGTGATGTACAGGGAGCAGTGTGATATCACAGTGAGGAAAGATAGCAGTGATGTCAGTGAGGAGAGATAGCAGTGATGTTACAGGGAGCAGTGTGATGTCACAGTGAGGAGAGAGAGCAGTGATGTTACAGGGAGCAGTGTGATGTCACAGTGAGGAGAGAGAGCAGTGATGTTACAGGGAGCAGTGTGATGTCACAGTGAGGAGTGAGATTCGTGATGTTACAAGGATCAGTGTGATGTCACTATGACATCACACTGCTCCCTGTAACATCACTGCTATCTATCCTAACTGTGACATCCCTCTGCTCCCTGTAACATCACTGCTCTCTCCTCACTATGATATCACACTGCTCCCTGTAACATCACTGCTCTCTCTCCTCACTGTGACATCACTCTTCTCTCTCTCCTCACTGTGACATCACACTGTTCCCTGTACATCACTGCTATCTCTCCTCACTGTGACATCACACTGCTCCCTGTAACATCACTGCCATCTCTCCTGTGACATCACACAGCTCCCTGTACATCACTGCTCTCTCCTCACTATGACATCACACTGCTCCCTGTAACATCACTGCTCCCTCTCCTCACTATGACATCACACTGCTCCCTGTAACATCACTGCTCTCTCTCCTCACTGTGACGTTACAGGGAGCAGTGTGATGTCACATTGACATCAGTCTGCCATTCCTCTCTCCTTACTGTAATATCACACTCTCCTCACTGTGATATCAGTCATTACGCTGTCCTCATGATGACATCACACTGCTCTAACATTACAATCTACTCCCTGTGACATCACACTGCTATCACTCTGACATCAGTCTGCCATTCATCTCTCCTCAGAGTGTAGAGAGAGTGATAGCAGTGTGATGTCACATGGAGTAGATTGTGATGTCAGAGCAGTGTGATTTCACTGTGAGGAGAGAGTAATGACCGATGTCACAGTGAGTAGAGTGTGGTGTCACACTAAGGAGAGAGTAATGACAGACTGATGTCACAGTGAGGAGAGAGTGAGAGCAGTGTGATGTCACAGTAATGACACACTGATGTCACAGTGAGAGGAGAGAGAGCAGTGTGATGTCACACTGAGTAGAGTGTGGTGTCACAGTAAGGAGAGAGTAATGACACTGATGTCACAGTGAGAGGAGAGTGATAGCAGTGTGATGTCACAGTGAGAGTGATCTCACTGTAATGACAGACTGATGTCACAGTGAGAGGAGAGTGAGAGCAGTGTGATGTCACAGTGAGTAGAGTGTGGTGTCACAGTAAGGAGAGAGTAATGACAGACTGATGTCACAGTGAGGAGAGAGTGATAGCAGTGTGATGTCACAGTAATGACAGACTGATGTCACAGTGAGAGCAGTGTGGTGAAGGTGACATTGGGTAGGCGTAGTAGCTGAAGGCTTTGTATGTATTTGGCAGTGACTGTGATGAGGAGAACAGGTGTAACCTTCTGTCTAAGGGACATGGAAATGTCATTTTAAAGATGGTGCTGCATTTATCACTATGCTCGTTTCAAAGTGGGGTTGGTGGTATTAAACTGGATATTGTTTTGGTGCACTGTTTACTTCTAAACTTTGGGTTGTTGGATACCCGTGAGAGTATAATTAACCCTTGAAAGTTACACCATGTAAGTGATGGAGAGCTAAGAACGGCGTTATTAATCCAGTTCCTCAACAGCATGTGTGCCCAGGTCTAGGAGCCTGCAGTTATATCACTGGGAGGATGGCTATTATTCCAGTATCTCAGCAGCATGTGAGTAGCAGTGCCCATGTGCCCAGGTCTAGGAGCCTGCAGTTATATCACTGGGAGGATGGCTATTATTCCAGTATCTCAGCAGCATGTGAGTGGTAGTGCCCATGTGCCCAGGTCTAGGAGCCTGCAGTTATATCACTGGGAGGATGGCTATTATTCCAGTATCTCAGCAGCATGTGAGTGGCAGTGCCCATGTGCCCAGGTCTAGGAGCCTGCAGTTATATCACTGGGAGGATGGTTATTATTCCAGTATCTCAGCAGCATGTGAGTGGCAATGCCCATGTGCCCAGGTCTAGGAGCCTGCAGTGTTATCACTGGGAGGATGGCTATTATTCCAGTATCTCAGCAGCATGTGAGTGGCAGTGCCCATGTGCCCAGGTCTAGGAGCCTGCAGTTATATCACTGGGAGGATGGTTATAATTCCAGTATCTCAGCAGAATGTAAGTGGCAGTGCCCATTACCCTGCAGTTATATCACTGGGAGGATGGTTACTATTCCAGTATCTCAGCAGCATGTGAGTGGTAGTGCCCAGGTCTAGGACCCTGCAGCTATATCACTGGGAGGATGGTTAGTATCTCAGCAGCATGTGAGTGGCAATGCCCAGGTCTAGGAGTCTGCAGTTATATCACTGGGAGGATGGTTATTATTCCAGTATCTCAGCAGCATGTGAGTGGTAGTACCCATGTGCCCAGGTCTAGGAGCCTGCAGTTATATCACTGGGAGGATGGTTATAATTCCAGTATCTCAGCAGCATGTGAGTGGTAGTACCCATGTGCCCAGGTCTAGGAGCCTGCAGTTATATCACTGGGAGGATGGTTATAATTCCAGTATCTCAGCAGAATGTAAGTGGCAGTGCCCATTACCCTGCAGTTATATCACTGGGAGGATGGTTACTATTCCAGTATCTCAGCAGCATGTGAGTGGCAGTGCCCATGTGCCCAGGTCTAGGAGCCTGCAGTTATATCACTGGGAGGATGGTTATTATTCTAGTATCTCAGCAGCATGTGAGTGGCAGTGCCCATTACCCTGCAGTTATAACACTGGGAGAATGGTTTCTATTCCAGTATCTCAGCAGCATGTGAGTGGCAGTGCCCATTACCCTGCAGTTATATCACAGGGAGGATGGTTACTATTCCAGTATCTCAGTAGCATGTGAGTGGCAGTGCCCATTACCCTGCAGTTAAATCACTGGGAGGATGGTTACTATTCCAGTATCTCAGCAGCATGTGAATGGCAGTGCCCATTACCCTGCAGTTATATCACTGGGAGGATGGTTACTATTCCAGTATCTCAGCAGCATGTTAGTGGCAGTGCCCATTACCCTGCAGTTATGTCACTGGGAGGATGGTTACTATTCCAGTATCAAAGTAGCATGTGAGTGGCAGTGCCCATGTGCCCAGGTCTAGGAGCCTGCAGTTATATCACTGGGAGGATGGTTATTATTCCAGTATCTCAGCAGCATGTGAGTGGCAGTGCCCATTACCCTGCAGTTATATCACAGGGAGGATGGTTACTATTCCAGTATCTCAGCAGCATGTGAGTGGCAGTGCCCATGTGCCCAGGTCTAGGAGCCTGCAGTTATATCACTGGGAGAATGGTTACTATTCTAGTATCTCAGCAGTATGTGAGTGGCAGTGCCCATTACCCTGCAGTTATATCACTGGGAGGATGGTTACTATTCCAGTATCTCAGCAGCATGTGAGTGGCAGTGCCCAGGACCCTGCAGTTATAGCACTGGGAGGATGGTTATTACAGTATCTCAGCAGCATGAGTGGCAGTGCCCATGTGCCCAGGACGCTGCAGTTCTATCACAGGGAGGAGAGATATTTGACTTTAAAAAGTTCTGACAAAGAACAGTGTATTTTTAGATGACAGACAGACTGGATTCCTGAGTAATAGAGAGAGAGAAGGAGGGAGAGGCCTGGGACTGGCAGGACGGTGTAGAGGGCAGGAGACAGCAGAGCGCTGCAGGGGAGACAGACGGAGCGCTGCACACATCACCCAGCAGCTGAGGGTGGATCTGCAGAGCAGGGGAGGGCAGAGCTGCAGGGGAGGAGGAGAACAGCTGAGAGTGACTGTCACGCCGCCGCAGACACCGGGACTGGCACCTCTGCTCCAGGCATGAACCAGCCCAGCCCCGGGCTGTTCCCCACGCTGGTGGTGGCCGGGCACATAGTCACCCTGGTGGTGGTCTGGCACTGGAGGAAGAGGCGCAGAGCTCTGCAGGACACTGAGGGTAAGAGGTGGAGGAGTGGTGCCTGGGGGTGGAGGCAGGGGTAACCCTCTCACTGCTGCACAGGGGGGCTGCTCTTACTGGTCAGTGGTCTCTCTCTGTTACTGGTGATGGATCTGCCAGTCACTCGGTATATAGTGGTGCTGAGCATCTCCTGCCCCCTGCTGGTGTGGGGGGGTGGTCTGTGCTGTGTGGGCAGGAAAGGGTTACACTGGGAGGGGGCGTGTCACATAAACAAAACCACATGTGTACTTAACCCCCTCCCTGCCGGCTCCTCTCCATCTCACACAGAGTAACATAGTAACATCTGATGTGTCTGTTCCCTGTATTACCCTGCAGTATACTGTGCTTAACCCCCTCCCTGCCGGCTCCTCTCCATCTCACACAGAGTAACATAGTAACATCTGATGTGTCTGTTCCCTGTATTACCCTGCAGTATACTGTGCTTAACCCCCTCCCTGCCGGCTCCTCTCCCTCTCACACAGACTAACATAGTAACATCTGATGTGTCTGTTCCCTGTATTACCCTGCAGTATACTGTGCTTAACCCCCTCCCTGCCGGCTCCTCTCCCTCTCACACAGAGTAACATAGTAACATCTGATGTGTCTGTTCCCTGTATTACCCTGCTGTATACTGTGCTTAACCCCCTCCCTGCCGGCTCCTCTCCCTCTCACACAGAGTAACATAGTAACATCTGATGTGTCTGTTCCCTGTATTACCCTGCTGTATACTGTGCTTAACCCTCTCCCTGCCGGCTCCTCTCCCTCTCACACAGAGTAACATAGTAACATCTGATGTGTATGTTCCCTGTATTACCCTGCTGTATACTGTGCTTAACCCCCTCCCTGCCGGCTCCTCTCCCTCACACAGAGTAACATAGTAACATCTGATGTGTCTGTTCCCTGTATTACCCTGCTGTATACTGTGCTTAACCCCCTCCCTGCCGGCTCCTCTCCCTCTCACACAGAGTAACATAGTAACATCTGATGTGTCTGTTCCCTGTATTACCCTGCAGTATACTGTGCTTAACCCTCTCCCTGCCGGCTCCTCTCCCTCTCACACAGAGTAACATAGTAACATCTGATGTGTATGTTCCCTGTATTACCCTGCTGTATACTGTGCTTAACCCCCTCCCTGCCGGCTCCTCTCCCTCTCACACAGAGTAACATAGTAACATCTGATGTGTCTGTTCCCTGTATTACCCTGCAGTATACTGTGCTTAACCCCCTCCCTGCCGGCTCCTCTCCATCTCACACAGAGTAACATAGTAACATCTGATGTGTCTGTTCCCTGTATTACCCTGCAGTATACTGTACTTAACCCCCTCCCTGCCGGCTCCTCTCTCCCTCTCACACAGAGTAACATAGTAACATCTGATGTGTCTGTTCCCTGTATTACCCTGCAGTATACTGTGCTTAACCCCCTCCCTGCCGGCTCCTCTCCCTCTCACACAGAGTAACATAGTAACATCTGATGTGTCTGTTCCCTGTATTACCCTGCAGTATACTGTACTTAACCCCCTCCCTGCCGGCTCCTCTCTCCCTCTCACACAGAGTAACATAGTAACATCTGATGTGTCTGTTCCCTGTATTACCCTGCAGTATACTGTGCTTAACCCCCTCCCTGCCGGCTCCTCTCCCTCTCACACAGAGTAACATAGTAACATCTGATGTGTCTGTTCCCTGTATTACCCTGCAGTATACTGTGCTTAACCCTCTCCCTGCCGGCTCCTCTCCCTCTCACACAGAGTAACATAGTAACATCTGATGTGTATGTTCCCTGTATTACCCTGCTGTATACTGTGCTTAACCCCCTCCCTGCCGGCTCCTCTCCCTCTCACACAGAGTAACATAGTAACATCTGATGTGTCTGTTCCCTGTATTACCCTGCAGTATACTGTGCTTAACCCCCTCCCTGCCGGCTCCTCTCCATCTCACACAGAGTAACATAGTAACATCTGATGTGTCTGTTCCCTGTATTACCCTGCAGTATACTGTACTTAACCCCCTCCCTGCCGGCTCCTCTCTCCCTCTCACACAGAGTAACATAGTAACATCTGATGTGTCTGTTCCCTGTATTACCCTGCAGTATACTGTGCTTAACCCCCTCCCTGCCGGCTCCTCTCCCTCTCACACAGAGTAACATAGTAACATCTGATGTGTCTGTTCCCTGTATTACCCTGCAGTATACTGTGCTTAACCCCCTCCCTGCCGGCTTATCTCCCTCTCACACAGAGTAACATAGTAACATCTGATGTGTCTGTTCCCTGTATTACCCTGCAGTATACTGTGCTTAACCCCCTCCCTGCCGGCTCCTCTCCCTCTCACACAGAGTAACATAGTAACATCTGATGTGTCTGTTCCCTGTATTACCCTGCTGTATACTGTGCTTAACCCCCTCCCTGCCGGCTCCTCTCCCTCTCACACAGAGTAACATAGTAACATCTGATGTGTCTGTTCCCTGTATTACCCTGCAGTATACTGTGCTTAACCCTCTCCCTGCCGGCTCCTCTCCATCTCACACAGAGTAACATAGTAACATCTGATGTGTCTGTTCCCTGTATTACCCTGCAGTATACTGTGCTTAACCCCCTCCCTGCCGGCTCCTCTCCATCTCACACAGAGTAACATAGTAACATCTGATGTGTCTGTTCCCTGTATTACCCTGCAGTATACTGTGCTTAACCCCCTCCCTGCCGGCTCCTCTCCATCTCACACAGAGTAACATAGTAACATCTGATGTGTATGTTCCCTGTATTACCCTGCTGTATACTGTGCTTAACCCCCTCCCTGCCGGCTCCTCTCCCTCTCACACAGAGTAACATAGTAACATCTGATGTGTCTGTTCCCTGTATTACCCTGCTGTATACTGTGCTTAACCCTCTCCCTGCCGGCTCCTTTCCCTCTCACACAGAGTAACATAGTAACATCTGATGTGTCTGTTCCCTGTATTACCCTGCAGTATACTGTGCTTAACCCCCTCCCTGCCGGCTCCTCTCCCTCTCACACAGAGTAACATAGTAACATCTGATGTGTCTGTTCCCTGTATTACCCTGCAGTATACTGTGCTTAACCCCCTCCCTGCCGGCTCCTCTCCCTCTCACACAGAGTAACATAGTAACATCTGATGTGTCTGTTCCCTGTATTACCCTGCAGTATACTGTGCTTAACCCCCTCCCTGCCGGCTCCTCTCCCTCTCACACAGAGTAACATAGTAACATCTGATGTGTCTGTTCCCTGTATTACCCTGCTGTATACTGTGCTTAACCCCCTCCCTGCCGGCTCCTCTCCCTCTCACACAGAGTAACATAGTAACAGCTGATGTGTCTGTTCCTATATAACTAGCAGCTTGCTCAGCCACCCGGCTGTAGCTCAGGCTTAGGGAGTAAAATTTTGCGGTTGCGGTGTACTCCTACAGGGTCAGGACCAGTGATGTGCATACAGCCGGTGTAGCGGTGTACACCTACAGGGTCATTACCAGTGATGTGCATACAGCCGGTGTATCAGTGTACACCTATAGGGTCATTACCAGTGATGTGCATACAGCCGGTGTAGCGGTGTACACCTACAGGGTCATTACCAGTGATGTGCATACAGCCGGTGTAGCGGTGTACACCTTTAGGGTCAGTACCAGTGATGTGCATACAGCTGGTGTATCGGTGTACACCTTTAGGGTCAGTACCAGTGATGTGCATACAGCCGGTGTATCGGTGTACACCTATAGGGTCAGTACCAGTGATGTGCATACAGCCAGTGTATCGGTGTACACCTTTAGGGTCAGTACCAGTGATGTGCATACAGTCGGTGTATCGGTGTACACCTATAGGGTCAGTACCAGTGATGTGCATACAGCCGGTGTATCGGTGTACACCTATAGGGTCAGGACCAGTGATGTGCATACAGCCGGTGTAGCGGTGTACACCTATAGGGTCAGTACCAGTGATGTGCATACAGTCGGTGTATCGGTGTACACCTGTAGGGTCAGTACCAGTGATGTGCATACAGTCGGTGTATCGGTGTACACCTGTAGGGTCAGTACCAGTGATGTGCATACAGCCGGTGTAGCGGTGTACACCTGTAGGGTCAGTACCAGTGATGTGCATACAGCCGGTGTATCGGTGTACACCTATAGGGTCAGGACCAGTGATGTGCATACAGCCGGTGTAGCGGTGTACACCTATAGGGTCAGTACCAGTGATGTGCATACAGCCGGTGTAGCGGTGTACACCTTTAGGGTCAGTACCAGTGATGTGCATACAGTCGGTGTACACCTATAGGGTCAGTACCAGTGATGTGCATACAGCCGGTGTATCGGTGTACACCTATAGGGTCAGGACCAGTGATGTGCATACAGCCGGTGTAGCGGTGTACACCTATAGGGTCAGTACCAGTGATGTGCATACAGTCTGTGTATCGGTGTACACCTGTAGGGTCAGTACCAGTGATGTGCATACAGTCGGTGTATCGGTGTACACCTGTAGGGTCAGTACCAGTGATGTGCATACAGCCGGTGTAGCGGTGTACACCTGTAGGGTCAGTACCAGTGATGTGCATACAGCCGGTGTAGCGGTGTACACCTATAGGGTCATTACCAGTGATGTGCATACAGCCGGTGTATCGGTGTACACCTATAGGGTCAGTACCAGTGATGTGCATACATCCGGTGTAGCGGTGTACACCTATAGGGTCAGTACCGGTGATGTGCATACAGCTGGTGTATCGGTGTACACCTACAGGGTCAGTACCAGTGATGTGCATACAGTCGGTGTATCGGTGTACACCTATAGGGTCAGGACCAGTGATGTGCATACAGCCGGTGTAGCGGTGTACACCTACAGGGTCAGTACCAGTGATGTGCATACAGCCGGTGTAGCGGTGTACACCTATAGGGTCATTACCAGTGATGTGCATACAGTCAGTGTAGCGGTGTGCACCTATAGGGTCATTACCAGTGATGTGCATACAGCCGGTGTAGCGGTGTACACCTATAGGGTCAGTACCAGTGATGTGCATGCAGCCGGTGTAGCGGTGTACACCTATAGGGTCAGTACCAGTGATGTGCATACAGCCGGTGTAGCGGTGTACACCTATAGGGTCAGTACCAGTGATGTGCATACACCCGGTGTAGCGGTGTTCACCTATAGGGTCAGTACCAGTGATGTGCATACACCCGGTGTAGCGGTGTTCACCTATAGGGTCAGTACCAGTGATGTGCATACATCCGGTGTAGCGGTGTACACCTATAGGGTCAGTACCAGTGATGTGCATGCAGCCGGTGTAGCGGTGTACACCTATAGGGTCAGTACCAGTGATGTGCAATCACCGTCGGCCAGACTTAGATGAATGCAGCAGAAGGATTCTTTCGGCAACACTGGGAACAGGCAAAACTGACGGGGTCGGAAGCTTACACGTGGACAGAAGTATTGTGAGAACTCCAAACTAATCTTTCTGTACCATGTTCTCCAACCTGTCCTGAGTCACCAGTCTCTTTCCACACCCTTGGGTCCCACACTTGATTGCCTTGGTAATATGGCCGCTGACCCTGGAAGCTTACGGTTTCCTGTTAGTCTGTGTGGTCGCGTCATTGTCTGTTTCCAGGGCTGTACTACCACAAACCCATTCTGCCACGCAGTTCCCGGGTCTTAGTGCCAGGTACCCAGGTGTGATTCTATAATGAGGGGAAGGCCGCGCAGTAGTTGTACCTGGGACAACTCTAACACCCCGCACTTGTGTCTCTGTGCACTAGACTAGAACTGGGCTCATTTGTTGCTGATTTCACGCCTAAGATCCTTGTCAAGGTCACAGGAATCCATTCTGAGGGAGCTGGAGAGCGCTGGCGTCCTGAATTATTTACCTAATAACAAGACAAACAGCGATGAGCCTCCCTGTGCCAGAAGTGTGTAAGGGGGGGGGGGGTGTGCCTTTACTCCTTTCCTCATCCTCAGGAGGGTTCGGGTGGTGATTGACGAGCTGCCACCTCCACCCACACACCTGTCGCACGCGGACTCACCTTCCAGAGAGACCTCTCCGGTATCTGTACTAAGGAGAGCTGGGTATAATATGGCCTCCTCTCATGCATTGACATAGAGGCCACGTCCAGCCTCATCCATGCACTGATGCAGAGACCACAATCAGCCTCACATTTCATTCATACAGTGAAGTAGGGCCACAACCGACCTCACCTTTCATTCATGTACTAATGTAGAGGCCATAGCCAGCCTCACATTTCATTCATACAGTGAAGTAGGGCCACAACCGACCTCACCTTTCATTCATGTGCTAATGAAGAGGCCGTAACCAGCCTCACGTTTTATTCATACAGTGAACTAGGGGACAAAACCAGCCTCCCCCTTCATTTATGTTCTGATATAGAGGCCACAACTCGCCTCCCGTTACATTTAGGAGCAAGAAGCCAGCCTCCCATTCCCATCGTCAGTGCACCAGGATGTAAACACCTGATTCATCCAAATACAAAATGTATCAGGATGAGACGGAGCCTTTTTGTCCATATGCAGCCCTCCAGGCATTGCTCCGAGTGGTACAGGGCAGCCCTCCAGGCATTGCTCCGAGTGGTACAGGGCAGCCCTCCAGGCATTGCTCCGAGTGGTACAGGGCAGCCCTCCAGGCATTGCTCCGAGTGGTACAGGGCAGCCCTCCAGGCATTGCTCCGAGTGGTACAGGGCAGACCCCCGCACACATACCCCACACACCGCACACACACTGCGGACCTGAGTGCACTTGGAGGCAGTCTGTAACCTCTGTGTTGCTCGCACCCCTCACACTCAGTAGTGGCTTCTCCTGAGACCACGCTGCCCAGGAATCTCTGCGGTGCCCATACCGGTTTATCTGGAGCACAGAGCCAGAGATTGCAGAGGGATGGGCCGAGCTGGTCACTGTTATGCCAGTGCTGGATCATATTGCTGATGGTATCTAGCACTCGTATATATGGAGAATGTGAGCTATTACAGAGAGTACAGGAATGTCCCCCTGCGGCACGCACCTTACATGAGAGCGGGGGCCTGTACCTGTCCCCTGACCGCATTCTCTGCATAACCGGGGAATAAAAGGGACGTATCGCAGATTCACCGTCCCTCCTCTGTATGCCTAATGCACTTACTGCGGAAATACACAAATATTTGTTATAGAGGACGCTGTAAGGATCTAACTCACGGGACAAACATTCATACAAATCTTATTATTGTTACACATCAATAGACTCTCCTGAACCCCATAGTAAGATAAATGCATGTAGTGTATACACACTAGTGCAACAATGTAACTACAGTGATTTCTTCTCTGCGCCCCCAATGTGTGCCCCGTTACCCCCAAGTGATGCTCTAGAGCAGGGGAATTCAATACGGCCCTCCTCGTGGCTGTGGAACTACACATCCCAGCATGCCCTGCCACAGTTTTGCTTTTGGGGCTTGCTGAAACTGTGTTAGGGCATGCTGGGATGTGTAGATCCACAGGCAGCTGGAGGGCCGCATGTTGAGGTGTAGAGAGGAAGTTTATGTGTTGGATTATAGGAGCGTGTGACGCATTGCTTTCTCAGTGTGTACAGGAACAGAGGCTTACACAGACTGGGGGGGTTTATGCAGGAACTGAGGACTAGGAAAGGGAATTGAAGCAGGGGACATTATGTTCCTTCTTGGCATGAATGGAAATAGTTGTATATTAGAATGCATTTCATTTTTCATTCTCTGTGAAGCTGCAGCAGAGCTTTCCAGGCCTGGAGGCGCCGCGGTCCGCACTGAAGGGTTAATGTTAGCGCTGTTGCCGTTTACAGGAAACGTCTCTACCCCCAGAAGAGTCGGAGTTCTGGCAGCGCCAGCGTCCGGCTGCTACTGATAAGATTTTTATTACTACAGTGTATCAGCAGAAATTACCGCCCCGCCCTCCTGCGTGTCCCAGAATTCCCTGCGAGTGCTGCCGGAGAGTCAGGGGTTCTGGGTGATAGTTTGGGACACACTGTGCTCTGCCTGCACAATGTTACTGTTATTATTATACGTTACCGTAATGTCAGGGGGGCCAGGAGGCACTTTGTATTACACAGGTCAGGGGATTCCAATAGCCGGAGCATTAGTAGTGGCTCATTATACACAGGGGGGTTTATGTATAAAGCAGGGAAAAGCGTGGAGAATTGGACCAGTGGAGAAGTTGCCCATAGCAACCAATCAGCTTTGAAGTAGCATTTATCAAGTAGTCTATAAAATAGTAGGTAGGAGCTGATTGGATGTTATGGGCAACTTCTCCACTGGTCCAATGCTCCACGCTTTTCCCTGCTTGATACATAAACCCCGGGAATACGTGTACGGTGCGGTCACCTTACCCCCAGGATGGCGTAATGACCGGTGTTTATGGCTACAGTAAGACATGAAGACGCCTTTCTGCAAAGCGTTCCGCATAGATGGCCTGATTCAGCCACGGAGGCAGTGGCGATATTTCCGCAGAACAAGCGACTGTCTGCTAATGCACATGTGCGCTGCATTACTCCCGTACACAGGAACCACTCGGAAAGTGAGTGACAGCTAGTCAGCATTTGGGTGTGGCAAGGGGGGGGTGTGTGGGGTTGTTAGAAAAATGCAAGTGTGTCTGACCCTTTGAACGCTGTTTGATGGGCAAGCGTAAATTAGCCATCGCCTTTGGAGTATGAGAGCTTCAGCGTCTGCGGCTGGTCAGATGTACCTGCTGTGTGTATGAACGATGTGCGCCGATAGTACTGATGTTTGCGCTGTTGCACGTCATTGGATGAATTGGAGAAGGTAGCAGTGGGCATCCCTATGCTGGGCTGTGATTACACTGTACGGATATGAGAAGGCAGCAGTGGGCGTCCCTATGCTGGGCTGTGCTTACACTGTACGGATATGAGGAGGCAGCAGGGGGCGTCCCTATGCTGGGCTGTGATTACACTGTACGTATATGAGGAGGCAGCAGTGGGTGTCCCTATGCTGGGCTGTGATTACACTGTACGTATATGAGGAGGCAGCAGTGGGTGTCCCTAGGCTGGGCTGTGCTTACACTGTACGGATATGAGGAGGCAGCAGTGGGTGTCCCTATGCTGGGCTGTGATTACACTGTACAGATATGAGGAGGCAGCAGTGGGCGTCCCTATGCTGGGCTGTGATTACACTGTACAGATATGAGGAGGCAGCAGTGGGTGTCCCTATGCCGGGCTGTGCTTACACTGTACGGATATGAGGAGGCAGCAGTGGGTGTCCCTATGCTGGGCTGTGCTTACACTGTACGGATATGAGAAGGCAGCAGTGGGCGTCCCTATGCTGGGCTGTGCTTACACTGTACGGATATGAGGAGGCAGCAGGGAGCGTCCCTATGCTGGGCTGTGCTTACACTGTACGTATATGAGGAGGCAGCAGGGAGCGTCCCTAGGCTGGGCTGTGCTTACACTGTACGGATATGAGGAGGCAGCAGTGGGTGTCCCTAGGCTGGGCTGTGATTACACTGTACAGATATGAGGAGGCAGCAGTGGGCGTCCCTATGCTGGGCTGTGATTACACTGTACAGATATGAGGAGGCAGCAGTGGGTGTCCCTATGCTGGGCTGTGCTTACACTGTACGGATATGAGGAGGCAGCAGTGGGCGTCCCTATGCTGGGCTGTACTTACACTGTATGGATATGAGGAGGCAGCAGGGGGCGTCGATATGCTGGGCTGTGATTACACTGTACGTATATGAGGAGGCAGCAGTGGGTGTCCCTATGCTGGGCTGTGATTAAACTGTATGGATATGAGAAGGCAGCAGTGGGTGTCCCTATGCTGGGCTGTGCTTACACTGTACAGATATGAGAAGGCAGCAGTGGGCGTCCCTATGCTGGGCTGTACTTACACTGTATGGATATGAGGAGGCAGCAGGGGGCGTCGATATGCTGGGCTGTGCTTACACTGTATGGATATGAGAAGGCAGCAGTGAGCGTCCCTATGCTGGGCTGTGCTTACACTGTACAGATATGAGGAGGCAGCAGTGGCGTCCCTATGCTGGGCTGTGCTTACACTGTACAGATATGAGAAGGTGGCAGTTGGTGTCCCTATGCTGGGCTGTGTTTACACTGTACGGATATGTGAAGGTGGCAGTTGGTGTCCCTATCCTGGGCTGTGCTTACACTGTGCGGATATGAGAAGGTGGCAGTTGGTGTCCCTATGCTGGTCTGGGCTTACAGTCTACGAATACGAGAAGGTGGCAGTTGGCGTCCCTATGCTGGGCTCTGCTTACACTGTACGGATATGAGAAGGTGGCAGTTGGTGTCCCTATGCTGGGCTGTGTTTACACTGTACAGATATGAGAAGGTGGCAGTTGGTGTCCCTATGCTGGGCTGGGCTTACAGTGTACGAATATGAGAAGGTGGCAGTTGGCGTCCCTATGCTGGGCTCTGCTTACACTGTATGGATATGAGAAGGCGGCAGTTGGCGCCCCTGTGCTCGGCTGTAGCGTTACCTTATTTTCACATCTGCTTTTTGCGATTGCATTAGTGTTATCTCTGAATTACACCCAGAGTCGGAAGTCACAGCAGATTTGTGCGACCTGTATATGAGTAGTGGCGGAACTCCTGTGACTTGTAGTACGCATAGACGGTTGGAGGTGCAGTACGCTGAGTGTACTGTGATAATGGATGGGGCTCTCCCTGTATACGGAATTCGGGGGCTGCCCCCAGCAGAAGTCCACACTTACTGCAATCACGTGTCATGCCCACGTGTAGCCACATTGTGAGTGATGGGCTTTTCCCCAGGTCATGGCAGGAAGGTAGTGCCACCTATGTATCGGCTTGTAAGCGCCCTCTTACCACTTTTGCTAAACACATTGTTTTATCTGCTTCCTCCTGCGCCTTCCTGCCAGTTGGGGAGAAGCCTGGTGTCACATCCCAGAGCAACAGGAATGGACAGCTTTACCTGATGACATACGGGCATTGCTGAAAAGCACCAGAGAATTCCATAACGATAAAGCAGTGTGGCAGGGGGTGGGCGCACGCTGGTAGGAAACCTGTCTAACTCTGAGGTGTAGAGTTTTATTTCAAAAAGTTATCTTTTTATGTTATAAGTGGAAATCTTGCCCTAGAAGCTTACAGTCTAATGGTAAACAGAAGGCGTCATTGCACAACGCTTGTAGTCCCGTGGTTAGGGTGGCAGGAAGCCTGCAGTCTGGCTGGTATAGCGTCTCTGTTCTTGGGGGATTTCCAGATGTTCCCCTGTAATCAGAGCTCTGCAGTTACCAGGGAGACATCACAAATCTAGAACTGAATGACTGGCGTGAGGAAGGTGGGGGCCCACCTCAGAGCGCCGATTCCATCACCTATATAGGCGACAGTCTCCTCTGTATTACGCCTCCATTCTATAGGATGTATGGCTGTATATACAGGACATCACCTATATAAGCTACAGTCTCCTCTGTATTACGCCTCCATTCTATAGGATGCATAGCTGTATATACAGGATAGGGCTCTATTGTCCGCCTCAGAGCGCTGATTCCATCACCTATATAAGCTACAGTCTCCTCTGTATTACGCCTCCATTCTATAGGATGCATAGCTGTATATACAGGACAGGGCTCTATTGTCCGCCTCAGAGCGCTGATTCCATCACCTATATAAGCTACAGTCTCCTCTGTATTACGCCTCCATTCTATAGGATGTATGGCTGTATATACAGGACATCACCTATATAAGCTACAGTCTCCTCTGTATTACGCCTCCATTCTATAGGATTCATGGCTGTATATACAGGACAGGGCTCTATTATCCGCCTCAGAGCGCTGATTCCATCACCTATATAAGCTTCAGTCTCCTCTGTATTACGCCTCCATTCTATAGGATGCATGGCTGTATATACAGGACAGGGCCCTATTGTCCGCCTCAGAGCGCTGATTCCATCACCTATATAAGCTACAGTCTCCTCTGCATTACGCCTCCATTCTATAGGATGTATGGCTGTATATACAGGACATCACCTATATAAGCTACAGTCTCCTCTGTATTACGCCTCCATTCTATAGGATGCATGGCTGTATATACAGGACAGGGCTCTATTGTCCGCCTCAGAGCGCTGATTCCATCACCTATATAAGCTACAGTCTCCTCTGTATTACGCCTCCATTCTATAGGATACATGGCTGTATATACAGGACATCACCTATATAAGCTACAGTCTCCCCTGTATTACGCCTCCATTCTATAGGATGCATGGCTGTATATACAGGACATCACTTATATAAGCTACAGTCTCCTCTGTATTACACCTCCATTCTATAGGATGCATGGCTGTATATACAGGACATCACCTATATAAGCTACAGTCTCTGTATTACGCCTTCATTCTATAGGATGCATGGCTGTATATACAGGACATCACCTATATAAGCTACAGTCTCCTCTGTATTACGCCTCCATTCTATAGGATGCATGTCTGTATATACAGGACATCACCTATATAAGCTACAGTCTCCTCTGCATTACGCCTCCATTCTATAGGATACATGGCTGTATATACAGGACATCACCTATATAAGCTACAGTCTCCTCTGTATTACGCCTCCATTCTATAGGATGCATGGCTGTATATACAGGACATCACCTATATAAGCTACAGTCTCCTCTGTATTACGCCTCCAGTCTATAGGATGCATGTCTGTATATACAGGACATCACCTATATAAGCTACAGTCTCCTCTGTATTACGCCTCCATTCTATAGGATACATGGCTGTATATACAGGACATCACCTATATAAGCTACAGTCTACTCTGTATTATGCCTCCATTCTATAGGATGCATGTCTGTATATACAGGACATCACTTATATAAGCTACAGTCTCCTCTGTATTACACCTCCATTCTATAGGATGCATGGCTGTATATACAGGACATCACTTATATAAGCTACAGTCTCCTCTGTATTACACCTCCATTCTATAGGATGCATGGCTGTATATACAGGACATCACCTATATAAGCTACAGTCTCCTCTGTATTACGCCTCCAGTCTATAGGATGCATGTCTGTATATACAGGACATCACCTATATAAGCTACAGTCTCCTCTGTATTACGCCTCCATTCTATAGGATGCATGGCTGTATATACAGGACAGGGCTCTATTGTCCGCCAAGCCTAAAATATACTCCATAACATTTAGAGTCCTCTATTGGACAAATCTCCTTCGTATCTATAAGGGAAGGGGGTCCCAGCACCTGGACGGCGCTGCAGGCGGAGCTCTGTAGAGATGGATCCCAGGTAACGGGTCCCATATGTGATGATCTGCAGACAGATCCGCAGTCTGCAGCCGGCTGTGTTTAGTCTGAAGCTGTATCCTGCTACATAGCCAGCATTGTGTTCTTGGCATTTAGCAGTAAGGCCCCAGACTGTGTGTGGGAGAATAGACTGAGTCTGGAGACCACGTGCCGCTGTGCCGCGCACTGACGCACGCCGAAATGTGGCATTACATTATTTACACTACTCAGTTTCCTTTACAGTTATATTTTCAGGACTACAAAGGACTGTCTCATGGCTACCTACATCATTTACTCAGGTTATTGTGCATTGCAAATGTCTTGTCCCAGGGCTCCGATTAGAGAACTACCCAAATGTACTAATATACACGTATATGCTATATACATCGGTGTAGACTTGTATATACACTGAGGCACTTTTTTTTTACCTACGGTAGTTTTTGAGTTAGAAGGGTTTGAAAATGACAAAAAACACAGATTTTAGCACTTGTGAGAAGAAAACAAAAACTTGTTAAGAACACGGGGTATAATGTATGTACCACATGTCTGGGGTAAGGAGGGGCTATAATGTATGTACCACATGTCTGGGGTAAGGAGGGGCTATAATGTATGTACCACATGTCTGGGGTAACACGGGGCTATAATGTATGTACCACATGTCTGGGGTAAGGAGGGGCTATAATGTATGTACCGCATGTCTGGGGTAACACGGGGCTATAATGTATGTACCGCATGTCTGGGGTAAGACGGGGCTATAATGTATGTACCACATGTCTGGGGTAAGGAGGGGCTATAATGTATGTACCACATGTCTGGGGTAAGGAGGGGATATAATGTATGTACCACATGTCTGGGGTAAGGAGGGGCTATAATGTATGTACCGCATGTCTGGGGTAAGGAGGGGCTATAATGTATGTACCGCATGTCTGGGGTAAGGAGGGGCTATAATGTATGTACCACATGTCTGGGGTAACACGGGGCTATAATGTATGTACCGCATGTCTGGGGTAAGACGGGGCTATAATGTATGTACCGCATGTCTGGGGTAAGGAGGGGCTATAATGTATGTACCACATGTCTGGGGTAAGGAGGGGCTATAATGTATGTACCACATGTCTGGGGTAACACGGGGCTATAATGTATGTACTGCATGTCTGGGGTAAGGAGGGGCTATAATGTATGTACCGCATGTCTGGGGTAAGGAGGGGCTATAATGTATGTACCGCATGTCTGGGGTAAGGAGGGGCTATAATGTATGTACCGCATGTCTGGGGTAAGGAGGGGCTATAATGTATGTACCGCATGTCTGGGGTAAGGAGGGGCTATAATGTATGTACCACATGTCTGGGGTAACACGGGGCTATAATGTATGTACCGCATGTCTGGGGTAAGGAGGGGCTATAATGTATGTACCACATGTCTGGGGTAACACGGGGCTATAATGTATGTACCACATGTCTGGAGTAAGGAGGGGCTATAATGTATGTACCACATGTCTGGAGTAAGGAGGGGCTATAATGTATGTACCACATGTCTGGGGTAACACGGGGCTATAATGTATGTACCGCATGTCTGGCGTAACACGGGGCTATAATGTATGTACCACATGTCTGGAGTAAGGAGGGGCTATAATGTATGTACCACATGTCTGGGGTAACACTGGGCTATAATGTATGTACCACATGTCTGGGGTAACACGGGGCTATAATGTATGTACCACATGTCTGGGGTAAGGAGGGGCTATAATGTATGTACCACATGTCTGGGGTAACACGGGGCTATAATGTATGTACCGCATGTCTGGGGTAAGACGGGGCTATAATGTATGTACCACATGTCTGGGGTAAGGAGGGGCTATAATGTATGTACCACATGTCTGGGGTAAGGAGGGGATATAATGTATGTACCACATGTCTGGGGTAAGGAGGGGCTATAATGTATGTACCGCATGTCTGGGGTAAGGAGGGGCTATAATGTATGTACCGCATGTCTGGGGTAAGGAGGGGCTATAATGTATGTACCACATGTCTGGGGTAACACGGGGCTATAATGTATGTACCGCATGTCTGGGGTAAGACGGGGCTATAATGTATGTACCGCATGTCTGGGGTAAGGAGGGGCTATAATGTATGTACCACATGTCTGGGGTAAGGAGGGGCTATAATGTATGTACCACATGTCTGGGGTAACACGGGGCTATAATGTATGTACTGCATGTCTGGGGTAAGGAGGGGCTATAATGTATGTACCGCATGTCTGGGGTAAGGAGGGGCTATAATGTATGTACCGCATGTCTGGGGTAAGGAGGGGCTATAATGTATGTACCGCATGTCTGGGGTAAGGAGGGGCTATAATGTATGTACCGCATGTCTGGGGTAAGGAGGGGCTATAATGTATGTACCACATGTCTGGGGTAACACGGGGCTATAATGTATGTACCGCATGTCTGGGGTAAGGAGGGGCTATAATGTATGTACCACATGTCTGGGGTAACACGGGGCTATAATGTATGTACCGCATGTCTGGGGTAAGGAGGGGCTATAATGTATGTACCACATGTCTGGGGTAACACGGGGCTATAATGTATGTACCACATGTCTGGAGTAAGGAGGGGCTATAATGTATGTACCACATGTCTGGAGTAAGGAGGGGCTATAATGTATGTACCACATGTCTGGGGTAACACGGGGCTATAATGTATGTACCGCATGTCTGGCGTAACACGGGGCTATAATGTATGTACCACATGTCTGGAGTAAGGAGGGGCTATAATGTATGTACCACATGTCTGGGGTAACACTGGGCTATAATGTATGTACCACATGTCTGGGGTAACACGGGGCTATAATGTATGTACCACATGTCTGGGGTAAGGAGGGGCTATAATGTATGTACCACATGTCTGGGGTAACACGGGGCTATAATGTATGTACCGCATGTCTGGGGTAAGGAGGGGCTATAATGTATGTACCACATGTCTGGGGTAAGGAGGGGATATAATGTATGTACCACATGTCTGGGGTAAGGAGGGGATATAATGTATGTACCACATGTCTGGAGTAAGGAGGGGCTATAATGTATGTACCACATGTCTGGAGTAAGGAGGGGCTATAATGTATGTACCACATGTCTGGGGTAACACGGGGCTATAATGTATGTACCGCATGTCTGGGGTAACACGGGGCTATAATGTATGTACCACATGTCTGGAGTAAGGAGGGGCTATAATGTATGTACCACATGTCTGGGGTAACACGGGGCTATAATGTATGTACCACATGTCTGGGGTAACACGGGGCTATAATGTATGTACCACATGTCTGGGGTAAGGAGGGGCTATAATGTATGTACCACATGTCTGGGGTAACACGGGGCTATAATGTATGTACCACATGAACCTGTCACGTTCCCAGATTCATATTTAAAAACAGATTTGAGAAAAAAAAATTCTTAAGATTTTATAAATCCTGGTTTTGCCTCTTAGGTTACTGTTCTGCCTCTGGTGGGGCCAATTACAGATCCCTCTTTGGGTTTATTGCTTGATGGCTTAAAGTTGTTGTACATTTAGGATCTCAATGGGAACTTAGGGCCTGATTCAGCATTTGGACCCAATGGCGATTACGGGCCCAGATCGAGCGATTTTTCGCCATAGCGCATGCGTATAAGCAGAGCACATTGCATTATGGACGCACACAGGAATCCATGGCAAAGTAAGTGATAGGCTGTCAGTGTTTGGGGGTGGTCGGAAAAACGCCGGCGTGTCTGTCCGTTAGAACGCTGTTTCATGGACGTGCATTAATTAGCCACTGCCATTGCATACGCAGCATGAGAGCGCTCTGCGTGAGACTTGCGCTGTCTGCGGCTGGTCAGTCCTGGTGTAAATGCTGCGTGACTGCCCGATGGTAGCAATGGTTACACTGGAGAGCGACATTGGTTGGATATGAGAAGGCGGCAGTGGGCGTCTGTATGTCGGCTGTGCTTTGGCAGGTATTAGCATATTTTATTGTTATATTGGCCATTCGGTAACGGCCGCGGTTACTATTACTCACTGGAGGATTCTTCTGTTCTTAATCATCTCCAACCACAAAGAGGAAACGGGCCCCACCCTGTTCTCTGGCCCCAGCGGTGCCCGCGCTGGCAGAACGTCTGGTGGAAGCTGCAGTTAGAAGCCAATTTGGCAGGATTTTTGGAAAAAGAGAAGTGAGTCAGGCTGTGCATTTATTTTTACATCTTGTTCCATATATTGTAAGCGATGGTCTGTGGCTGTGGTCCCTCACCCCCTCCAATCAGCATATTCATTAAAGGGAACGGGTACAACTCATACAGGGCGGATTATAATGCTGCGGTTTTTACAGAACACGTCGGTTAGTGCTGATCATCAGTATTCTCTTCAGTAAGTGACAGGAACCATCTCTCCCCGATGGTCACATGTCAGTAAGTGATGGGAGCAGTCTCCCCCCGATGGTCACACATCAGTAAGTGACAGGAGCCATCTCTCCCCGATGGTCACACGTCAGTAAGTGATGGGAGCAGTCTCCCCCCGATGGTCACACGTCCGTAAGTGATGGGAGCAGTCTCCCCCCGATGGTCACACATCAGTAAGTGACAGGAGCCATCTCTCCCCGATGGTCACACGTCCGTAAGTGATGGGAGCAGTCTCCCCCCGATGGTCACATGTCAGTAAGTGACAGGAGCCATCTCTCCCCGATGGTCCCATGTCAGTAAGTGACAGGAGCCATCTCTCCCCGATGGTCACATGTCAGTAAGTGACAGGACCTGTCTCCTCTCCCCGATGGCCCTTGCTGTACATCATATTACAGTAGTGACCGCTCCTGTGTATAGAGAGACTATGAGTCAGTGCTGTCTTAGACTATTCCCTGGCGCTGCTGGCATTGACTGCACAGAGCTGCAGATGACTGCGTCACGCACCACGTACTGTCCTGTAGGATGGATGTAGCTGCAGATGACACTGCGTCACACACCTTGTACTGTCCTGTAGGATGGATGTAGCGGCAGATGACACTGTGTCACACACCACGTACTGTCCTGTAGGATGGATGTAGCTGCAGATGACACTGCGTCACTCACTATGTACTGTCCTGTAGGATGGATGTAGCTGCAGATGACACTGCGTCACACACCACGTCCTCTCCTGTAGGATGGATGTAGCTGCAGATGACACTGCGTCACACACCACGTACTGTCCTGTAGGATGGATGTAGCTGCAGGTGACACTGCGTCACACACCTCGTACTGTCCTGTAGGATGGATGTAGCTGCAGATGACACTGCGTCACGCACCACATACTCTCCTGTAGGATGGATGTAGTTGCAGATGACACTGCGTCATGCACCACGTACTCTCCTGTAGGGTGGATGTAGCTGCAGATGACACTGCTTCACACACTATGTACTGTCCTGTAGGATGGATGTAGCTGTAGATGACACTGCGTCACACACTATGTACTGTCCTGTAGGATGGATGTAGCTGTAGATGACACTGCGTCGCACACTATGTACTGTCCTGTAGGATGGATGTAGCTGCAGATGACACTGCGTCACACACTATGTACTGTCCTGTAGGATGGATGTAGCTGCAGATGACACTGCGTCACACACTATGTACTGTCCTGTAGGATAGATGTAGCTGCAGATGACATTGCGTCACACACTATGTACTCTCCTGTAGGATGGATGTAGCTGCAGATGACACTGCGTCACACACTATGTACTCTCCTGTAGGATGGATGTAGCTGCAGATGACACTGCGTCACACACCACGTACTGTCCTGTAGGATGGATGTAGCTACAGATGACACTGCGTCACACACTATGTACTGTCCTGTAGGATGGATGTAGCTGCAGATGACACTGCGTCACACACCATGCACTGTCCTGTAGGATGGATGTAGCTGCAGATGACACTGCGTCACACACCACGCACTGTCCTGTAGGATGGATGTAGCTGCAGATGACACTGCGTCACACACCACGTACTGTCCTGTAGGATGGATGTAGCTGCAGATGACACTGCGTCACACACTATGTACTCTCCTGTAGGATGGAGATGTAGTTGCAGTAAATCCTGGCATTTCTGTAAATCTGTAGCTGCTGGTTTCATTTTTGGGAATGGTTCCCTCTTCCCCCTCTCACGCTATACCCTGGGTATTAGAGACAACTGTTTCCACGTGGCGTATTTCTGTTCCCATTGAGGCCGTGTGATTCATTCCTGCCCAAATTATCCGCAGGCTCCTTTTTCTGTCTACTCTTATGTTATTATTTTAGCAATTTTCCATCTTTTTGTGAATCGGCTGCTTGTAATCTTATAGCAAACTGATGTTCATTAATACTACTGAGGGGGAGAGAAGTCCTATGTAACCAAGTATATGGCAGTTTCCTGGTGTAGCTCCTAGGAGACCCGTATATGATCTGTACGTTATACTGTCCTTGGAGACCTGTATATGATGTGTACGTTATAGCAGAATCCTGGTATAGCGCCTAGGAGACTCGTATATGATGTGTACATTATAGCAGATTCCTGGTACAGCTCCTAGGAGACCCGTATATGATCTGTACATTATAGCAGATTCCTGGTATAGCGCCTAGGAGACCCGTATATGATGTGTACATTATAGCAGATTCCTGGTACAGGTCCTAGGAGAGCCGAATATGATCTGTACATTATAGCAGATTCCTGGTATAGGTCCTAGGAGAGCCGAATATGATCTGTACGTTATAGCAGATTCCTGGTATAGATCCTAGCAGACTCGTATATGATGTGTACGTTATAGCACAATGTTGGCTAACCTTGACACTCCAGCTATTGTGGAACTATATATCCCAGCATGCCCTGCCACAGTTTTAGCATACCCTAATAGCAAAACTGTAGCAGTGCATGCTGGGTTATGCAGTTTCATAACAGCTGGAGTGTCAAGGTTAGCCAACACTGTTATAGCAGATTCCTGGTATAGCTCCTAGGAGACCCATATATGATCTGTACATTATAGCAGATTCCTGGTATAGCTCCTAGGAGACCCGTATATGATCTGTACATTATAGCAGATTCCTGGTATAGCTCCTCGGAGACCCGTATATGATCTGTACGTTATAGCAGATTCCTGGTATAGGTACTCGGAGACACGTATATGATCTGTGTGTTAGGAGACCCGTATATGATCTGTACGTTATAGTAGATTCCTGGTATAGGTACTCGGAGATACGTATATGATCTGTGTGTTAGGAGACCCGTATATGATCTGTAATGATATAGCAGATTCCTGGTATAGGTCCTGGGAGACCCGTATAGGATCTGTACATTATAGCAGATTCCTGGTGTAGGTCTTCAGAGACCCGTGTATGATGTGTATATTATAGCAGATTCCTGGTATAGCACCTAGGAGACCTGTATATGATCTGTACATTATAGCAGATTCCTGGTATAGCGCCTAGGAGACCCATATATGATCTGTATGTTATAGCAGATTCCTGGTATAGCTCCTAGGAGACCCGTATATGATGTGTACGTTATAGCAGATTCCTGGTATAGAGCCTAGGAGACCCGTATATGATGTGTACGTTATAGCAGATTCCTGGTATAGCGCCTAGGAGACCCGTATATGATCTGTACGTTGTAGCAGATTCCTGGTATAGCTCCTAGGAGACCCATATATATGATGTGTACGTTATAGCAGATTCCTGGTATAGGTCCTAGGAGACCCGTATATGATGTGTACATTATAGCAGATTCCTGGTACAGATATTAGGAGACCCGTATATGATGTGTACATTATAGCAGATTCCTGGTACAGGTCCTAGGAGACCCGTATATGATGTGTACGTGTTAGCAGATTCCTGGTACAGGTCCTAGGAGACCCGTATATGATGTGTACGTTATAGCAGATTCCTGGTACAGGTCCTAGGAGACCCGTATATGATGTGTACATTATAGCAGATTCCTGGTACAGGTCCTAGGAGACCCGTATATGATGTGTACGTTATAGCAGTTCCTGGTACAGGTCCTAGGAGACCCGTATATGATGTGTACGCTATAGCAGATTCCTGGTACAGATATTAGGAGACCCGTATATGATGTGTACATTATAGCAGAGCCCTGGTACAGGTCCTAGGAGACCCGTATATGATCTGTACATTATATAGCAGAGTCCTGGTACAGGTCCTAGGAGACCCGTATATATGATGTGTACATTATATAGCAGTTCCTGGTACAGGTCCTAGGAGACCCGTATATGATCTGTACATTATAGCAGATTCCTGGTACAGGTCCTAGGAGACCCGTATATATGATGTGTACATTATAGCAGATTCCTGGTACAGGTCCTAGGAGACCCGTATATATGATCTGTACATTATAGCAGATTCCTGGTACAGGTCCGAGGAGACCCGTATATATGATGTGTACATTATAGCAGATTCCTGGTACAGATCCTAGGAGACCCGTATATGATCTGTACATTATAGCAGATTCCTGGTACAGGTCCTAGGAGACCCGTATATATGATGTGTACATTATAGCAGATTCCTGGTACAGGTCCTAGGAGACCCGTATATAATCTGTACATTATACAGCAGTTCCTGGTACAGATCCTAGGAGACCCGTATATATGATGTGTACATTATACAGCAGTTCCTGGTACAGGTCCTAGGAGACCCGTATATAATCTGTACATTATACAGCAGTTCCTGGTACAGGTCCTAGGAGACCCGTATATGATGTGTACGTTATAGCAGATTCCTGGTACAGGTCCTAGGAGACCCGTATATGATGTGTACATTATAGCAGATTCCTGGTACAGGTCCTAGGAGACCCGTATATGATGTGTACGTTATAGCAGTTCCTGGTACAGGTCCTAGGAGACCCGTATATGATGTGTACGCTATAGCAGATTCCTGGTACAGATATTAGGAGACCCGTATATGATGTGTACATTATAGCAGAGCCCTGGTACAGGTCCTAGGAGACCCGTATATGATCTGTACATTATATAGCAGAGTCCTGGTACAGGTCCTAGGAGACCCGTATATATGATGTGTACATTATATAGCAGTTCCTGGTACAGGTCCTAGGAGACCCGTATATGATCTGTACATTATAGCAGATTCCTGGTACAGGTCCTAGGAGACCCGTATATATGATGTGTACATTATAGCAGATTCCTGGTACAGGTCCTAGGAGACCCGTATATATGATCTGTACATTATAGCAGATTCCTGGTACAGGTCCGAGGAGACCCGTATATATGATGTGTACATTATAGCAGATTCCTGGTACAGATCCTAGGAGACCCGTATATGATCTGTACATTATAGCAGATTCCTGGTACAGGTCCTAGGAGACCCGTATATATGATGTGTACATTATAGCAGATTCCTGGTACAGGTCCTAGGAGACCCGTATATAATCTGTACATTATACAGCAGTTCCTGGTACAGATCCTAGGAGACCCGTATATATGATGTGTACATTATACAGCAGTTCCTGGTACAGGTCCTAGGAGACCCGTATATAATCTGTACATTATACAGCAGTTCCTGGTACAGGTCCTAGGAGACCCGTATATATGATGTGTACATTATACAGCAGTTCCTGGTACAGGTCCTAGGAGACCCGTATATATAATCTGTACATTATACAGCAGTTCCTGGTACAGGTTGCCTGGTGACGCTGGGAGGTGTCAGGGAGCTGTAAGTCAGGTTTGGCTACACATAGGGTCACAGGTTAAACAAAAGTTTGTTTCTATGGAAAAGTCACATAAGCTGTTCCCTGGGGCTAGGCCGAAGCCTGACTGACCACGTATTAGCCAATGCCATCCCTGCTCAGTGACAGGTTTCCATGGACACAAGACAACCCTGTTGGGGTGATGGGAGGTCCTTACCTGCCCTGGGCGGTGTCTGAGTGGATGCCCTGATGTGCCCCCGGGTCTGCAGCCCCTGCAGGGCGCCCTGTGCATTGTGTGCGGCTTCTTTATAACAAGCGCATTCGGGGCCCAGGAAGTATTTTTCTTTTTTCCTTATTTTTGTTGTGTTTATTTTGCCGGGTTCATGTGGAGTCGCCTTTTCCACGTCACTCACTACCGCAGACACTTGTGATGAATTAATGAAGGGAATTAAAAAGAAAACGCCCTTTACATTAATGGGTTCAGCACAGGTCGCTGTAATAGTAGATGAAGTGCCAAGCTGCCGTCTACGCCATATGTCAGGTTGTACCACAACCACAGGTGGACATTTAGTAGATTGGTGGGCATTCAGTGGGTTAGTGATGCCAAGAGGGTATTCGGGGGATCAATGACCTCTCACATATGCAGTCGGTGGGTTAGTGTCCACCACAGGTGGCATTTAGTGGGTTAGTAGTGCCAAGTGGGCATTCTGTGTGTCTGTGACCCCTCACATGGGCATTCGGTGTGACCCCCAGGTAGGCATCCTATGTGTCGGTAACACCTCACATGGGCATTCGGTGTGACCCCAGGTGGGCATTCTGTGTGTCGGTGACCCCTCACATGGGCATTCGGTGTGTGACCCCAGGTGGGCATTCTGTGTGTCGGTGACCCCTCACATGGGCATTCGGTGTGACCCCAGGTGGGCATTCTGTGTGTCGGCGACCCCTCACATGGGCATTTGGTGTGTCCCCAGGTAGGCATCCTGTGTGTCGGTGACCCCTCACATGGGCATTCAGTGTGACCCCAGGTAGGCATCCTGTGTGTCGGTAACACCTCACATGGGCATTCGGTGTGACCCCAGGTGGGCATACTGTGTGTCGGTGACCCCTCACATGGGCATTCGGTGTGACCCCAGGTAGGCATCCTATGTGTCGGCGACCCCTCACATGGGCATTCGGTGTGACCCCAGGTAGGCATCCTGTGTGTCGGTGACCCCTCACATGGGCATTCGGTGTGACCCCAGGTAGGCATCCTGTGTGTCGGTGACCCCTCACATGGGCATTCGGTGTGACCCCAGGTGGGCATTCGGTGGCTCTGTACACCCAGGAATGGAGCTGTGTGACTCTGTGTTGAGCTCCCTGAGAGACGGGTACATTAGTGGGATTATTGTCCGTGTGGCGGCTGTGTGTAAGTTGTGTCGGAGTTTCCTCTGGGTGAGAAGCAGAGGGCGGCAGCTGGTTTTGTGTATGGGCGTGGAGCTGTTACCACAGGGAGAGGGCTGGCTTTCAGGCAGAGGGGAGTGAGGCAGGAGAGTCCTTGGAAACAACTGAACACAGGCTGCCTCCCCAGCCCCGAATCCCTGTCCTCCGTCCATGCTGGAGGTGCCTAAGAGCTGTTGTCTCTGCACAGGTTTGTTGTTTTGTGTCCTGGATAAATGATCATGGCAGAGTCACCCCAGCGGCCTGCCTCCTCCACCTGGTACTACACCTTTAAGAGAGAGATGCTTCTGGAGCGGTCTGATTGGCTGAACGGGAATTCGGAGCAGGAGCGGAAAGGCTACCTGTACAAGAAGCTCTGCTGTGTAGGTGGGTTCACGTCACACCTGTCCTTTCACCTCAGGAAACCCACACATACTAGGCAGCGGCCAGTCACATGGAATGAGCGTTAATCTGCCAGTCACTGGAGCAAGAGTTAACCCTTCACTGCCAGGCACTAGAACGAGAGTTAACCCTTCACTGCCAGGTACTGGAGCGAGTGTTAACCCTTCACTGCCAGTCGCTGGAGCGAGCGTTAACCCTTCACGGCCAGTCGCTGGATCGAGTGTTAACCCTTCACTGCCAGTTGCTGGATCGAGCGTTAACCCTTCACTGCCAGTCGCTGGAGCGAGCGTTAACCCCACATTGCCAGTAACTGAAGCAAAAGTTAACCCCACATTGCCAAACACTGGAGCAAACTCCCTCACTTCCAATCACTGGAGCGAAGGTTAACCCCCTCGTTACCAATCACTAGAGTGAGAGTTAACCTACTCGCTGCCAATCAAGAAATGGGAATTTGTGGTCTAGAAATGATGATAACAGATACTGTTGGGATCAGCTGTAGACAGGGTATCAGTGCTGTCATTTCCTTGGCTGACGCCTGATGAGGAGAACTGTGTGTAGTATAGTCTGTGGTGACCCTGTACGCTGACTGGCAGCCGCTCTGTGCCCGCATATTGTCACGTGGCTCCGGCTATGATCAGTATGTGATCAGGAATACTCAGATACTGATGGAACTAATACAATAACGGCTATCTCAGTGTGTGTGGTCATTGTGTGACTGCATTCGCATAGCTCTATAATGTGACCATAACACCCTGGGGTGGATCGCTGGGCCTCTATTGCACAGGGTGTCCACCATGTGTAGCTCTGATGGCGCTTTATGATGCGGAGTGACACTGATCTTGCTGTAGCTCTGATGGCGCTTTGTGATGCGGAGTGACACCGCTCTTGCTGTAGTTCTGATGGCGCTTTATGATGCGGAGTGACACTGATCTTGCTGTAGCTCTGATGGCGCTTTTTAATGCGGAGTGACACTGATCTTGCTGTAGCTCTGATGGCGCTTTTTAATGCGGAGTGTCACCGCTCTTGCTGTAGCTCTGATGGCGCTTTGTGATGCGGAGTGACACTGATCTTGCTGTAGCTCTGATGGCGCTTTGTGATGCGGAATGACACCGCTCTTGCTGTAGCTCTGATGGCGCTTTGTGATGCGCAGTGACACTGATCTTGCTGTAGCTCTGATGGCGCTTTTTAATGCGGAGTGACACCGCTCTTGCTGTAGCTCTGATGACGCTTTGTGATACGGAGTGACACTGATCTTGCTGTAGCTCTGATGGCGCTTTGCGATGCGGAGTGACGCTGATCTTGCTGTAGCTCTGATGGCGCTTTTTGATGCGGAGTGACACTGATCTTGATGCGGAGTGACACTGATCTTGCTGTAGCTCTGATGGCGCTTTTTAATGCGGAGTGACACCGATCTTGCTGTAGTTCTGATGACGCTTTATGATGCGGAGTGACACTGATCTTGCTGTAGCTCTGATGGCGCTTTGTGATGCAGTGTGACACTGATCTTGCTGTAGTTCTGATGGCGCTTTGTGATGCGGAGTGACACCGATCTTGCTGTAGCTCTGATGACGCTTTATGATGCGGAGTGACACCGATCTTGCTGTAGTTCTGATGACGCTTTGTGATGCGGAGTGACACCGATCTTGCTGTAGCTCTGATGGCGCTTTATGATGCGGAGTGACACTGATCTTGCTGTAGCTCTGATGGCGCTTTTTAATGCGGAGTGACACCGATCTTGCTGGAGCTCTGATGGCGCTTTGTGATACGGAGTGACACTGATCTTGCTGGAGCTCTGATGGCGCTTTTTAATGCGGAGTGACACCGATCTTGCTGTAGTTCTGATGACGCTTTGTGATGCAGAGTGACACCGATCTTGCTGTAGCTCTGATGACGCTTTGTGATGCGGAGTGACACTGATCTTGCTATAGCTCTGATGGCGCTTTTTAATGCGGAGTGACACCGATCTTGCTGGAGCTCTGATGGTGCTTTGTGATGCGGAGTGAAACCGATCTTGCTGTAGCTATGATGGCGCTTTTTAATGCGGAGTGACACTGATCTTGATGCGGAATGACACGATCTTGCTGTAGCTCTGATGGCTCTGTGATGCGGAGTGACACTGATCTTGCTGTAGCTCTGATGGCTCTGTGATGCGGAGTGACACTGATCTTGCTGTAGCTCTGATGGCTCTGTGATGCGGAGTGACACTGATCTTGCTGTAGCTCTGATGGCGCTTTGTGATGCGGAGTGACACTGATCTTGCTGTAGCTATGATGGCGCTTTGTGATGTTGTGATGTGGAGTGACACCGATCTTGCTGTAGTTCTGATGACGCTTTGTGATGCAGAGTGACACCGATCTTGCTGTAGCTCTGATGACGCTTTATGATGCCGAGTGACACTGGTCTTGCTGTAGCTCTGATGGCGCTTTTTAATGCGGAGTGACACTGATCTTGCTGGAGCTCTGATGGCGCTTTGTGATGCGGAGTGACACCGATGTTGCTGTAGCTCTGATGGCGCTTTGTGATGCGGAGTGACACCGATGTTGCTGTAGCTCTGATGGCGCTTTTTAATACGGAGTGACACTGATCTTGCTGTAGCTCTGATGGCGCTTTTTAATGCAGAGTGACACCGATCTTGCTGTAGTTCTGATGACACTTTGTGATGCAGAGTGACACCGATCTTGCTGTAGCTCTGATGACGCTTTGTGATGCGGAGTGACACTGATCTTGCTATAGCTCTGATGGCGCTTTTTAATGCGGAGTGACACCGATCTTGCTGGAGCTCTGATGGCGCTTTGTGATGCGGAGTGACACCGATCTTGCCGTAGCTATGATGGCGCTTTTTAATGCGGAGTGACACTGATCTTGATGCGGAATGACACGATCTTGCTGTAGCTCTGATGGCTCTGTGATGCGGAGTGACACTGATCTTGCTGTAGCTCTGATGGCTCTGTGATGCGGAGTGACACTGATCTTGCTGGAGCTCTGATGGCGCTTTGTGATGCGGAGTGACACTGATCTTGCTGTAGCTCTGATGGCGCTTTGTGATGCGGAGTGACACTGATCTTGCTGTAGCTCTGATGGCGCTTTGCGATGCGGAGTGACACCGATCTTGCTGTAGCTCTGATGGCGCTTTTTGATGCGGAGTGGCGCTTTTTAATGCGGAGTGACACTGATCTTGCTGTAGCTCTGATGGCGCTTTGCGATGCGGAGTGACACTGATCTTGCTGTAGCTCTGATGGCGCTTTGTGATGCGGAGTGACACTGATCTTGCTGTAGCTCTGATGGTGCTTTGCGATGCGGAGTGACACCGATCTTGCAGTAGCTGGAAAATAATAAGAAATCACCTAAAATGGATTTGCGTCTTTCAGTTGAAAAATGTCCTCATCCTGATTTTGGGGTAACCATGTCCGAGATGCACCCTGCACTACAGTATATCAGGGGATAATTTATGTAAGGACAGGGGCAGTGACAGGATGTGAGGAGGGAATGGAGGCAGCAGTAAGCCACAGACTGAGAGTTATATAGTGGGAGGAGCAGAGTCCTCAGCAGCACAGAGTATATCAGGAGATGAGTGATGTGTTAGTGAGGACAGGGCTGCATGTGACAGGGGCAGTGACATGATGTGAGGAGGGGAATGGAGGCAGCAGTAAGCCACAGACTGAGAGTTATATAGTGTAAGGAGCAGGGCCCCCAGCAGCACAGAGTATATCAGGAGATGAGTGATGTGTTAGTGAGGACAGGGCTGCATGTGACACGGGCAGTGACATGATGTGAGGAGGAGAATGGAGGCACCAGGAAGCCACAGACAGAGTTATATAGTGGGAGGATCAGGGTCCCCCCCCCCCAGCAGCACAGAGTATATCAGGAGATGAGTGATGTGTTAGTGAGGACAGGGCTGCATGTGACAGGGGCAGTGACATAATGTGAGGAGGGGAATGGAGGCAGCAGGAAGCCACAGGCTGAGAGTTATATAGTGGGAGGAGCAGAGTCCCCAGCAGCACAGAGTATATCAGGAGATGAGTAATGTATTAGTGAGGACAGGGCTGCATATGACAGGGGTAGTGACCTGATGTGAGGAAGGGAATGAAGGCAGCAGGAAGCCACATGCTGAGAGTTATATAGTGGTAGGAGCAGGGTCCTCCAGCAGCACAGAGTTTATCAGGAGATGAGTGATGTGTTAGTGAGGACAGGGCTGTATGTGACAGGGTCAGTGACATGATGTGAGGAGGGGAATGGAGGCAGCAGGAAGCCACAGACTGAGAGTTATATAGTGGGAGGAGCAGGGTCCCCAGCAGCACAGAGTATATCAGGAGATGAGTGATGTGTTAGTGAGGACAGGGCTGCATGTGACAGGGGCATTGACAGGATGTGAGGAGGGGAATGGAGGCAGCAGGAAGCCACATACTGAGAGTTATATAGTGGGAGGAGCAGGGTCCCCAGCAGCACAGAGTATATCAGGAGATAAGTGATGTGTTAGTGAGGGCAGTGACATGATGTGAGAAGGGGAATGGAGGCAGCAGTAAGTCACATACTGAGAGTTATGTAGTGGGAGGAGCAGGGTCCCCAGCAGCACAGAGTATATCAGGAGATGAGTGATGTGTTATTGAGGACAGGGCTGCATGTGATAGGGGCAGTGACCTGATGTGAGGAGGGGAATGAAGGCAGCAGGAAGCCACAGACACTTATTTAGTGGAAGGAGCAGGGTCCTTGGAGGACAGAAATCTTTGATATCCTATAAGCTATGCAATTTTTAGACATTTTAAACATTTCTTTCCTCTCTACAAGATAGTTTAAGCCACTGAGGCGGCAGTGCCACTGGCCGGGATGGGTGTGGATCGAAAGATCTACAGTAAAAAGGTAGACAATGTCTAGATAGACACCAGATGTTAGACAAAAGGTCGACATACTAAAGGTCGACATGTAAGAAGGTCGACCAGTACAGATGGTCGATATTATCAAACGGTCGACACATTTTGTTTTGTTATTTGCTTTTTAACTCTAATCTTCACCCTAACCCTCCCTCTTGGTGCCTAACCCTAACCGTCGGGGTAGGTGCCTGACCAACCCTCCGGTAAGTGCCTAACCCTCCCTCTTGGAGCCTAACCCTAACACTTCGTTAAGTACCTAACCCTAAAAAACCCAATTTTTTGTGTTGACCTTTTGTTTATGTCGACCATTCCTACTTGTCGACCTTCTTAAATGTGAACCTTTAGTGTGTCGACCTTTTGTCCTTGTCGACCTATTGTCTTTCCAACATCTGGTGTCTACCTAGACATTGCCGACCTTTTTCCTGTAGATGTATCAACCGGATACTGGCCGGGATTCCTTACATGACCCTGGTGCTGAGCCCACACCTGTATTGTGCCAGTTCTGTTACAATGGCTGGAGCCTCCCAGCCCTCTCAGCTTACAAACAACTTCTAGGTCTGTTCCCTCAGAAACCAGTTTACGATATCACTAGTTTTATGTACTTGGGCTGTAAGTGGAGACTTTGCTCTCCGGCTCAATGTGTTTAGTATTTATTCTGCTATGGCCAGGGAGCGATGTCTATAACGGAGGGTTGTATATAGCGCGGAATGTAGGACTGGGGGCCCTGGATATAGTAGGGGAATGTAGGAGTGTGTGCACTGGATATAGTGGAGGAATGTAGGACCGGGGGCCCTGGATATAGTGGAGGAATGTAGGACCGGGTGCACTGCATATAGTGGAGGAATGTAGGACCGGGTGCACTGGATATAGTAGGGGAATGTAGGACCGGGTGCACTGGATATAGTGGAGGAATGTAGGACCTGGTGCACTGGATATAGTGGGGGAATGTAGGAGTGTGTGCACTGGATATAGTGGAGGAATGTAGGACCGGGTGCACTGGATATAGTGGGGGAATGTAGGGGTGTGTGCACTGGATATAGTGGAGGAATGTAGCACTGGGTGCACTGGATATAGTGGAGGAATGTAGCACTGGGTGCACTGGATATAGTAGGGGAATGTAGGACCGGGTGCACTGGATATAGTGGAGGAATGTAGGACCGGGTGCACTGGATATAGTGGAGGAATGTAGGACCGGGTGCACTGGATATAGTGGAGGAATGTAGGACGGGGTGCACTGGATATAGTGGAGGAATGTAGGACCTGGTGCACTGGATATAGTGGGGGAATGTAGGACCGGGGGCCCTGGATATAGTAGGGGAATGTAGGAGTGTGTGCACTGGATATAGTGGAGGAATGTAGCACTGGGTGCACTGGATATAGTGGAGGAATGTAGGAGCGGGGGCACTGGATATAGTGGAGGAATGTAGGAGCGGGGGCACTGCATATAGTGGAGGAATGTAGGACCGGGTGCACTGGATATAGTAAGGGAATGTAGGACCGGGTGCACTGGATATAGTGGAGGAATGTAGGAGCGGGGGCACTGGATATAGTAGGGGAATGTAGGACCGGGTGCACTGGATATAGTAGGGGAATGTAGGACCGGGTGCACTGGATATAGTGGAGGAATGTAGGACCTGGTGCACTGGATATAGTGGGGGAATGTAGGACCGGGGGCCCTGGATATAGTAGGGGAATGTAGGAGTGTGTGCACTGGATATAGTGGAGGAATGTAGCACTGGGTGCACTGGATATAGTGGAGGAATGTAGCACTGGGTGCACTGGATATAGTGGAGGAATGTAGGAGCGGGGGCACTGGATATAGTGGAGGAATGTAGGAGCGGGGGCACTGCATATAGTGGAGGAATGTAGGACCGGGTGCACTGGATATAGTAGGGGAATGTAGGACCGGGTGCACTGGATATAGTGGAGGAATGTAGGAGCGGGGGCACTGGATATAGTAGGGGAATGTAGGCCCGGGTGCACTGGATATAGTAGGGGAATGTAGGACTGGGTGCACTGGATATAGTGGAGGAATGTAGGAGCGGGGGCACTGGATATAGTAGGGGAATGTAGGACCGGGTGCACTGGATATAGTAGGGGAATGTGGGACCGGGTGCACTGGATATAGTAGGGGAATGTAGGAGCGGGTGCACTGGATATAGTAGGGGAATGTAGGACGGGGTGCACTGGACATAGTAGGGGAATGTAGGAGCGGGTGTACTGGATATAGTAGGGGAATGTAGGACCGGGTGCACTGGATATAGTAGGGGAATGTAGGAGCGGGTGCACTGGATATAGTGGAGGAATGTAGGACTGGGTGCACTGGATATAGTGGAGGAATGTAGGACTGGGTGCACTGGATATAGTAGGGGAATGTAGGACCGGGTGCACTGGATATAGTGGGGGAATGTAGGAGTGTGTGCACTGGATATAGTGGAGGAATGTAGCACTGGGTGCACTGGATATAGTGGAGGAATGTAGGAGCGGGGGCACTGGATAATGGTGGAGGATTGCAGGAGCGGGGGCACTGGATATAGTGGAGGAATGTAGGACCGGGTGCACTGGATATAGTAGGGGAATGTAGGACCGGGTGCACTGGATATAGTAGGGGAATGTAGGACCGGGTGCACTGGATATAGTAGGGGAATGTAGGACCGGGTGCACTGGATATAGTAGAGGAATGTAGGACCGGGTGCACTGGATATAGTAGGGGAATGTAGGACCGGGTGCACTGGATATAGTGGGGGAATGTAGGACCGGGTGCACTGGATATAGTGGTGGAATGTAGGAGCGGGGGCACTGGATATAGTGGAGGAATGTAGGAGCGGGGGCACTGAATATAGTAGGGGAATGTAGGAGCAGGTGCACTGGATATAGTAGGGGAATGTAGGACCGGGTGCACTGGATATAGTAGGGGAATGTAGGACCGGGTGCACTGGATATAGTAGGGGAATGTAGCACTGGAAATAGTAGGGGAATGTAGGACCGGGTGCACTGGTTATAGTAGGAGACCGGGTGCACTGGATATAGTGGGGGAATGTAGGACCGGGTGCACTGGATATAGTGGGGGAATGTAGGATGGGGTGCACTGGATATAGTAGGGGAATGTAGGACCAGGTGCACTGGATATAGTAGGGGAATGTAGGACCGGGTGCACTGGATATAGTAGGGGAATGTAGGACGGGGTGCACTGGATATAGTAGGGGAATGTAGCACTGGATATAGTAGGGGAATGTAGGAGCGGGTGCACTGGATATAGTAGGGGAATGTAGGAGCGGGTGCACTGGATATAGTAGGGGAATGTAGGACCGGGTGCACTGGATATAGTAGGGGAATGTAGGACAGGGTGCACTGGATATAGTGGGGGAATGTAGGACCGGGTGCACTGGATATAGTAGGGTAATGTAGGACCGGGTGCACTGGATATAGTAGGGGAATGTAGGAGCGGGTGCACTGGATATAGTAGGGGAATGTAGGACCGGGTGCACTGGATATAGTGGGGGAATGTACGACCGGGTGCACTGGATATAGTGGGGGAATGTAGGAGCGGGTGCACTGGATATAGTAGGGGAATGTAGGACCGGGTGCACTGGATATAGTAGGGGAATGTAGGACCGGGTGCACTGGATATAGTAGGGGAATGTAGGAGCGGGTGCACTGGATATAGTAGGGGAATGTAGGACCGGGTGCACTGGATATAGTAGGGGAATGTAGGACCGGGTGCACTGGATATAGTAGGGGAATGTAGGACCGGGTGCACTGGATATAGTAGGGGAATGTAGGACTGGGTGCACTGGATATAGTAGGGGAATGTAGGAGCGGGGGCACTGGATATAGTAGGGGAATGTAGGACCGGGGGCACTGGATATAGTAGGGGAATGTAGGAGCGGGGGCACTGGATATAGTAGGGGAAGGTAGGAGCGGGGGCACTGGATATAGTAGGGGAATGTAGGAGCGGGTGCACTGGATATAGTAGGGGAATGTAGGAGCGGGTGCACTGGATATAGTAGGGGAATGTAGGAGCGGGTGCACTGGATATAGTAGGGGAATGTAGGACCGGGTGCACTGGATATAGTAGGGGAATGTAGGACGGGGTGCACTGGATATAGTAGGGGAATGTAGGACCGGGTGCACTGGATATAGTAGGGGAATGTAGGACCGGGTGCACTGGATATTGTAGGGGAATGTAGGACCGGGTGCACTGGATATAGTAGGGGAATGTAGGAGCGGGGGCACTGGATATGGTAGGGGAATGTAGGACCGGGTGCACTGGATATAGTAGGGGAATGTAGGACCGGGTGCACTGGATATAGTAGGGGAATGTAGGAGCGGGTGCACTGGATATAGTAGGGGAATGTAGGAGCGGGTGCACTGGATATAGTGGGGGAATGTAGCACTGGATATAGTAGGGGAATGTAGGACCGGGTGCACTGGATATAGTAGGGTAATGTAGGAGCGGGTGCACTGGATATAGTGGAGGAATGTAGGAGCGGGTGCACTGGATATAGTAGGGGAATGTAGGACCAGGTGCACTGGATATAGTAGGGGAATGTAGGAGCGGGTGCACTGGATATAGTAGGGGAATGTAGGAGCGGGTGCACTGGATATAGTGGGGGAATGTAGCACTGGATATAGTAGGGGAATGTAGGACTGGATATAGTAGGGGAATGTAGGAGCGGGTGCACTGGATATAGTGGAGGAATGTAGGAGCGGGTGCACTGGATATAGTAGGGGAATGTAGGACCGGGTGCACTGGATATGGTAGGGGAATGTAGGACCGGGTGCACTGGATATAGTAGGGGAATGTAGGAGCGGGTGCACTGGATATAGTAGGGGAATGTAGGACTGGGTGCACCTGATATAGTAGGGGAATGTAGGAGCGGGTGCACTGGATATAGTAGGGGAATGTAGGAGCGGGTGCACTGGATATAGTAGGGGAATGTAGGAGCGGGTGCACTGGATATAGTAGGGGAATGTAGGACCGGGTGCACTGGATATAGTAGGGGAATGTAGGAGCGGGTGCACTGGATATAGTAGGGGAATGTAGGACCCGGTGCACTGGATATAGTAGGGGAATGTAGGAGCGGGTGCACTGGATATAGTAGGGGAATGTAGGACTGGGTGCACTGGTTATAGTAGTGGAATGTAGGAAAGGGTGCACTGGATATAGTGGAGGAATGTAGGAGCGGGTGCACTGGATATAGTAGGGGAATGTAGGACCGGGTGCACTGGATATGGTAGGGGAATGTAGGACCGGGTGAACTGGATATAGTAGGGGAATGTAGGAGCGGGTGCACTGGATATAGTAGGGGAATGTAGGACTGGGTGCACTGGATATAGTAGGGGAATGTAGGAGCGGGTGCACTGGATATAGTAGGGGAATGTAGGAGCGGGTGCACTGGATATAGTAGGGGAATGTAGGAGCGGGTGCACTGGATATAGTAGGGGAATGTAGGACCGGGTGCACTGGATATAGTAGGGGAATGTAGGAGCGGGTGCACTGGATATAGTAGGGGAATGTAGGACCCGGTGCACTGGATATAGTAGGGGAATGTAGGACCCGGTGCACTGGATATAGTAGGGGAATGTAGGACTGGGTGCACTGGTTATAGTAGGGGAATGTAGGAAAGGGTGCACTGGATATAGTAGGGGAATGTAGGACCGGGTGCACTTGATATAGTAGGGGAATGTAGGACCGGGTGCACTGGTTATAGTAGGGGAATGTAGGACTGGGTGCACTGGATATAGTAGGGGAATGTAGGACGGGGTGCACTGGATATAGTAGGGGAATGTAGGAGCGGGTGCACTGGATATAGTAGGGGAATGTAGGACCGGGTGCACTGGATATAGTAGGGGAATGTAGCACTGGATATAGTAGGGGAATGTAGGACCGGGTGCACTGGATATAGTAGGGGAATGTAGGACTGGGTGCACTGGATATAGTAGGGGAATGTAGGACGGGGTGCACTGGATATAGTAGGGGAATGTAGGAGCGGGTGCACTGGATATAGTAGGGGAATGTAGGACTGGGTGCACTGGATATAGTAGGGGAATGTAGGACTGGGTGCACTGGATATAGTAGGGGAATGTAGCACTGGATATAGTAGGGGAATGTAGGACCCGGTGCACTGGATATAGTAGGGGAATGTAGGAGCGGGTGCACTGGATATAGTAGGGGAATGTAGGACTGGGTGCACTGGTTATAGTAGGGGAATGTAGGAAAGGGTGCACTGGATATAGTAGGGGAATGTAGGACCGGGTGCACTGGATATAGTAGGGGAATGTAGGACCGGGTGCACTGGTTATAGTAGGGGAATGTAGGACTGGGTGCACTGGATATAGTAGGGGAATGTAGGACGGGGTGCACTGGATATAGTAGGGGAATGTAGGAGCGGGTGCACTGGATATAGTAGGGGAATGTAGGACCGGGTGCACTGGATATAGTAGGGGAATGTAGCACTGGATATAGTAGGGGAATGTAGGACCGGGTGCACTGGATATAGTAGGGGAATGTAGGACTGGGTGCACTGGATATAGTAGGGGAATGTAGGACGGGGTGCACTGGATATAGTAGGGGAATGTAGGAGCGGGTGCACTGGATATAGTAGGGGAATGTAGGACTGGGTGCACTGGATATAGTAGGGGAATGTAGGACTGGGTGCACTGGATATAGTAGGGGAATGTAGCACTGGATATAGTAGGGGAATGTAGGAGCGGGTGCACTGGATATAGTGGGGGAATGTAGGACTGGGTGCACTGGATATAGTAGGGGAATGTAGGACTGGGTGCACTGGATATAGTAGGGGAATGTAGCACTGGATATAGTAGGGGAATGTAGGACCGGGTGCACTGGTTATAGTAGGGGAATGTAGGACCGGGTGCACTGGATATAGTAGGGTAATGTAGGACTGGGTGCCCTGGATATAGTAGGGGAATGTAGGACCGGGTGCACTCGATATAGTAGGGGAATGTAGGACCGGGTGCACTGGATATAGTAGGGGAATGTAGGACTGGGTGCACTGGATATAGTAGGGGAATGTAGGACCGGGTGCACTGGATATAGTAGGAGAATGTAGCTCTGGATATAGTAGGGGAATGTAGGACTGGGTGCACTGGATATAGTAGGGGAATGTAGGACCGGGTGCACTGGATATAGTGGGGGTATGTAGGACTGGGTGCACTGGATATAGTAGGAGAATGTAGGACGGGTGCACTGGATATAGTAGGGGAATGTAGGACTGGGTGCTCTGGATATAGTAGGGGAATGTAGGACCGGGTGCACTGTTATCCCCATGTTTGACTTTGCTCTCGGTCCCCCCGCTTCTTTTCCACACTCCAAAAACATACTGGTTGGCTAATTGGTTTCTGTCTACAATTTAACCCGTGTGTGTATTTGTTCATCTGATAGGGAATATAGAGTGTAAGCTCCATTGGGCAGGGACTGATGTGAGTGACTGATATATCTGTAGAGCGCTGCGGAATAGGTGTGCGCTTTATATGTACATTTACTTTGCGTATGTAAGAATGACGTTCTGGGGTTATTCTATGTACCTTGCACGGCCGTGTAATGCTGTGTATATATGGGATAATATATATAAGAACATGATGTGATACACACTGAAAGCTGTATGTAGAGCAGGGATAAGGAGTCATTACAGGAGCTGGGCAGGGTGAGACGGAATACATGTGATTTACTAATCCCGACAGCGGCAGCCCGATGGAGGAGGAAATCCCGATCGTGAAAGGTAAGTATTGACCAACCTAATTTTTTTCCCCCTAACCCTCCTTTAGGGGTGCCTAACCCTAACCTCCCCCCCAAGTGCCTAACCCTAACCTCCCCCCCAAGTGCCTAACCCTAACCCCTCCTTCCCCTAGCCTAAACCTAACCTCCCGGGGGGGTGCCTAACCCTAATTCCCCCCCGGGAACCCTAAACCTAACCATCCCCCCCCTCCGCAGCTGTCTGCGCCCGGCATACCTTCGATCGGTAAGCCGCGTGTCGGGCTCCCGGCGTAGGTAAAATGACAGGTGTCGGGCTCCCGGCGTAGGTAAAATGACAGGTGTCGGGCTCCCGGCGTAGGTAAAATGACAGGTGTTGGGATATCGACGCCTGTCATTTAACCCTTGCCGGGATTAGACAGTCGGGAAGCCGGCAGTCAGGATTCCGTCCATCGGCTTCCCGGTGAGACACATGCTGATTGGCGGATGTAGAAGGTTACAATGGAGGCGGCGTCCTCTGTCCTCCTGTGAATTCTCCCCAGTTCCTGCCACCTAGGGTCGGGTGTTACCCTCTCGCCCCAGCCCCAGTGCTCAGTACTGCAGGTCCCAATCCTGTCATGCCTGCGGGGAATGCGAGGGCTGGTTTATGCTGTGAGGCCATTAGCACATAATACTCTCTCTCAGGTGCCTCCTCTATGTGACTTCTCAGATCTATTGTTCTCATTGTAAACTATTTCCAACATCTGAAGCGCTGTGGTTACATCCATTGTCTGGTCTGACATTCACCTGTAACACACACCTTCACTGTTTATACAGTGTGTATATTATACAGTGCAGAGTATACTTCTATATATTATACAGTACATAGTGCAGAGTATACTTCTATATATTATACAGTTCATAGTGCATACCCCTATATATTATACAGTGCAGAGTATACTTCTATATATTATACAGTACATAGTGCATACCTCTATATATTATACAGTGCAGAGTATACTTCTATATATTATACAGTACATAGTGCAGAGTATACTTCTATATATTATACAGTACATAGTGCATACCTCTATATATTATACAGTGTAGAGTATACTTCTATATATTATACAGTACATAGTGCATATCTCTTTATATTATACAGTGTAGAGTATACTTCTATATATTATACAGTACATAGTGCAGAGTATACTTCTATATATTATACAGAACATAGTGCAGAGTATACTTCTATATATTACACAGTACATAGTGCATACCTCTAAATATTATACAGTGCAGAGTATAGTTCTATATATTATACAGTACATAGTGCAGAGTATACTTCTATATATTATACAGTACATAGTGCATACCTCTATATATTATACAGTGTAGAGTATACTTCTATATATTATACAGTACATAGTGCATATCTCTATATATTATACAGTGTAGAGTATACTTCTATATATTATACAGTACATAGTGCAGAGTATACTTCTATATATTATACAGTACATAGTGCAGAGTATACTTCTATATAGTATACAGTACATAGTGCATACCTCTATATATTATACAGTGCATAGTGCATACCTCTATATAATATACAGTGCAGAGTATACTTCTATATATTATACAGTACATAGTGCATACCTCTATATATTATACAGTGTAGAGTATACTTCTATATATTATACAGTACATAGTGCAGAGTATACTTCTATATATTATACAGTACATAGTGCATACCTCTATATATTATACAGTGTAGAGTATACTTCTATATATTATACAGTACATAGTGTATACCTCTATATATTATACAGTGCAGAGTATACTTCTATATATTATACAGTACATAGTGCAGAGTATACTTCTATATATTATACAGTGCATAGTGTATACTTCTATATATTATACAGTACATAGTGCATACCTCTATATATTATACAGTGCATAGTGCATACCTCTATATAGTATACAGTACATAGTGCATACCTCTATATAGTATACAGTGCATACCTCTATATAGTATACAGTACATAGTGCATACCTCTATATAGTATACAGTACATAGTGCATACCTCTATATAGTATACAGTGCATACCTCTATATAGTATACAGTACATAGTGCATACCTCTATATATTATACAGTGCATAGTGCATACCTCTATATATTATACAGTGCAGAGTATACTTTTATTTATTATACAGTATAGAGTGCAGAGTATACTTCTATATATTATACAGTACATAGTGCATACCTCTATATAATATACAGTGCAGAGTATACTTCTATATATTATACAGTACATAGTGTATACCTCTATATAATATACAGTGCAGAGTATACTTCTATATATTATACAGTGCATAGTGTATACCTCTATATAATATACAGTGCAGAGTATACTTCTATATATTATACAGTGCAGAGTATACTTCTATATATTACACAGTACATAGTGCAGAGTATACTTCTATATATTATACAGTACATAGTGCATACCTCTATATAATATACAGTGCAGAGTATACTTCTATATATTATACAGTGCAGAGTATACTTCTATATAGTACATAGTGCAGAGTATACTTCTATATATTATACAGTACATAGTGCATACCTCTATATAATATACAGTGCAGAGTATACTTCTATATATTATACAGTGCAGAGTATACTTCTATTTATTACACAGTACAGAGTATACTTCTATATATTACACAGTACATAGTGCAGAGTATACTTCTACATATTATACAGTACATAGTGCATACCTCTATATAATATACAGTGCAGAGTATACTTCTATATATTATACAGTGCAGAGTATACTTCTATATATTACACAGTACATAGTGCAGAGTATACTTCTATATATTATACAGTACATAGTGCATACCTCTATATAATATACAGTGCAGAGTATACTTCTATATATTATACAGTACATAGTGCATACCTCTATATAATATACAGTGCAGAGTATACTTCTATATATTATACAGTGCAGAGTATACTTCTATATATTATACAGTGCAGAGTATACTTCTATATATTACACAGTACATAGTGCAGAGTATACTTCTACATATTATACAGTACATAGTGCATACCTCTATATAATATACAGTGCAGAGTATACTTCTATATATTATACAGTGCAGAGTATACTTCTATATATTACACAGTACATAGTGCAGAGTATACTTCTATATATTATACAGTACATAGTGCATACCTCTATATAATATACAGTGCAGAGTATACTTCTATATATTATACAGTGCAGAGTATACTTCTATATATTACACAGTACATAGTGCAGAGTATACTTCTATATATTATACAGTACATAGTGCATACCTCTATATAATATACAGTGCAGAGTATACTTCTATATATTATACAGTACATAGTGCATACCTCTATATAATATACAGTGCAGAGTATACTTCTATATATTATACAGTGCAGAGTATACTTCTATATATTATACAGTGCAGAGTATACTTCTATATATTACACAGTACATAGTGCAGAGTATACTTCTATATATTATACAGTACATAGTGCATACCTCTATATAATATACAGTGCAGAGTATACTTCTATATATTATACAGTGCAGAGTATACTTCTATATATTACACAGTACATAGTGCAGAGTATACTTCTATATATTATACAGTACATAGTGCATACCTCTATATAATATACAGTGCAGAGTATACTTCTATATATTATACAGTGCAGAGTATACTTCTATATATTACACAGTACATAGTGCAGAGTATACTTCTATATATTATACAGTACATAGTGCATACCTCTATATAATATACAGTGCAGAGTATACTTCTATATATTATACAGTGCAGAGTATACTTCTATATATTACACAGTACATAGTGCAGAGTATACTTCTATATATTATACAGTACATAGTGCATACCTCTATATAATATACAGTGCAGAGTATACTTCTATATATTATACAGTGCAGAGTATACTTCTATATATTACACAGTACATAGTGCAGAGTATACTTCTATATATTATACAGTACATAGTGCATACCTCTATATAATATACAGTGCAGAGTATACTTCTATATATTATACAGTGCAGAGTATACTTCTATATATTACACAGTACATAGTGCAGAGTATACTTCTATATATTATACAGTACATAGTGCATACCTCTATATAATATACAGTGCAGAGTATACTTCTATATATTATACAGTGCAGAGTATACTGTGTATACTATGCAATATCCAATGTAGTGCAAATTATACTGAGTATATTATACAGTATATAGACTAGAGGATGCTGTGCATACTTTATTATTATTATCCTTTATTTTTATGGCGCCTTAAGGGTTCAGCAGCGCCTTATAAATTAGCAAAACCAGAAAACGGCGACTTACAGTAAAATACAGCGCAGGACACGGACATGGTATATAAACATGGCTGCATCCGTGATTATAACACACAAATACGCAGCAGGGTAGCAGCTACCAAGAGTTAGGTGCCATTGCAGGGAGTGGATGATGGTATAAGTAATATTCCTCTTCCACTGCCGCAATAACCCGGGTAACGGCTTAGTGGGAAATGGTTCCTTAAAAATAACCTGGGTCAAGTGACCTGGAAATCCAACCCGGGTAGCGAGCAGGGCTGAACACGGGAAAGACCTGGATAACAGTCCAGTGTAAGCGGCATGACCCGGGTCATGCCTCAAACCAGCGGATTGGCTGGCTTCTGTAGCGCTTGGAGATGACATCATCTCCAAGCGTCCACTGCATCGCTGGATCACAGTAGACCTGGGTTCAGTGTGAACGGCTGGACCCGGAAATAAGCCGGGTCCAACCACCGGTGTAATGGGGTAAAACCCGTCTCCCACCCGTGCTCAGTATACCGAGTTGGAGCCAAGTTTTTGGTGGTATGAGGGAAGAGGGCCCTGTTCGTAAGAGCTTACATTCTAGCAGACCGACAGGGGTGACACAGATGGGGTAGATAGTGAGCATAGAGCATGGGTTAGGATGAGAGCTGTATGGCTATGATGACGTAGTGGATCTCAAGAGCCCGTTTGAAGTTTTCTATAGAAGTGGAGAGTCTGATAGGGAGAGAGTTCCAGAGGTAGGGAGCAGCACGGGCAAAGTCTTGGACGCTGGGCGTTATTTCATGCATAGTTAGTGGATTGTGTGAGTGAAACATATACAGGGTTATGAATATGTATATATAAGACACAGTATGGGAGGGGGTGAAATTGTGCTGTATGCGCCTTTATATACAGACATGTTATATTATACAGTTATGTTGGAGGCTGTGGAAACATGAGCACCCTGCGTGAGTGAGGGGCATCAGCTACGTGACATCCCACTCATTACAGTTTAGTGTATACGCCTCTTGTCGTGCTGAGTTATGTGTTGGGTCAGAGGCCGGCACGCGGCTCTTTGTGGGCTCTCGGGTGCATTGGAGATGCTCACATTACACAGACTGTAAATGCCTTAGTGTAGCCAGAGGGCCTCGGACCCTTACTCACAGTGACAAGACCAATGAGAGGAATGTGAGAACTGCAACTCTCACAGCCCCAGGGCAATTATTATTTATTCTTCATTTGTATGGCGCCACAGCGCTCTGCAGCACCAGACAGAGGAGAAGACAGGGCATGTATAATATAAGGACACAAAGGGTGTACCAGTGTGAGTAGGGTAGGTGTGAGGGTGTTCCAGTGTGAGTAGTATAGGTAGGAGTAGGGTAGGTGTGAGTAGTACAGGTGTGAGTAGGGTAGGTGTGAGGGTATACCAGTGTGAGTAGTATAGGTGGGAGTAGGGTAGGTGTGAGGGTGTACCAGTGTGAGTAGTATAGGTGGGAGTAGGGTAGGTGTGAGGGTGTACCAGTGTGAGTAGTATAGGTAGGAGGAGGGTAGGTGTGAGGGTGTACCAGTGTGAGTAGTATAGGTGGGAGTAGGGTAGGTGTGAGGGTGTACCAGTGTGAGTAGTATAGGTGGGAGTAGGGTAGGTGTGAGGGTGTACCAGTGTGAGTAGTATAGGTGGTAGTAGGGTAGGTGTGAGGGTGTACCAGTGTGAGTAGTATAGGTAGGAGGAGGGTAGGTGTGAGGGTGTACCAGTGTTAGTAGTATAGGTAGGAGTAGGGTAGGTGTGAGGGTGTACCAGTGTTAGTAGTATAGGTAGGAGTAGGGTAGGTGTGATGGTATACCGGTGGGAGTAAGGTAGGTGTGAGGGTGTACCAGTGTGAGTAGTATAGGTAGGAGTAGGGGAGGTGTGAGGGTGTACCAGTGTGAGTAGTATAGGTAGTAGTAGGGTAGGTGTGAGGGTGTACCAGTGTGAGTAGTATAGGTGGGAGTAGGGTAGGTGTGAGGGTGTACCGGTGGGAGTAGGATAGGTGTGAGGGTGTACCAGTGTGAGTAGTATAGGTAGGAGTAGGGTAGGAGTGAGTGTGTATCAGTGTGAGTAGTATAGGTGGGAGTAGGGTAGGAGTGAGTGTGTACCAGTGTGAGTAGTATAGGTGGGAGTAGGGGGGGTGTGAGGGTGTACCAGTGTGAGTAGTATAGGTGGGAGTAGGGGGGGTGTGAGGGTGTACCAGTGTGAGTAGTATAGGTGGGAGTAGGGTAGGTGTGAGGGTGTACCAGTGTGAGTAGTATAGGTAGGAGGAGGGTAGGTGTGAGGGTGTACCAGTGTGAGTAGTATAGGTGGGAGTAGGGTAGGTGTGAGGGTGTACCAGTGTGAATAGTATAGGTGGGAGTAGGGTAGGTGTGAGGGTGTACCAGTGTGAGTAGTATAGGTGGGAGTAGGGTTGGTGTGAGGGTGTACCAGTGTGAGTAGTATAGGTGGGAGTAGGGTTGGTGTGAGGGTGTACCAGTGTGAGTAGTATAGGTAGTAGTAGGGTAGGTGTGAGGGTGTACCAGTGTGAGTAGTATAGGTAGGAGGAGGGTAGGTGTGAGGGTGTACCAGTGTTAGTAGTATAGGTAGGAGTAGGGTAGGTGTGAGGGTGTACCAGTGTTAGTAGTATAGGTAGGAGTAGGGTAGGTGTGATGGTATACCGGTGGGAGTAGGGTAGGTGTGAGGGTGTACCAGTGTGAGTAGTATAGGTAGGAGTAGGGGAGGTGTGAGGGTGTACCAGTGTGAGTAGTATAGGTAGTAGTAGGGTAGGTGTGAGGGTGTACCAGTGTGAGTAGTATAGGTGGGAGTAGGGTAGGTGTGAGGGTGTACCGGTGGGAGTAGGATAGGTGTGAGGGTGTACCAGTGTGAGTAGTATAGGTAGGAGTAGGGTAGGAGTGAGTGTGTATCAGTGTGAGTAGTATAGGTGGGAGTAGGGTAGGAGTGAGTGTGTACCAGTGTGAGTAGTATAGGTGGGAGTAGGGGGGGTGTGAGGGTGTACCAGTGTGAGTAGTATAGGTGGGAGTAGGGGGGGTGTGAGGGTGTACCAGTGTGAGTAGTATAGGTGGGAGTAGGGGGGGTGTGAGGGTGTACCAGTGTGAGTAGTATAGGTGGGAGTAGGGGGGGTGTGAGGGTGTACCAGTGTGAGTAGTATAGGTGGGAGTAGGGGGGGTGTGAGGTGTACCAGTGTGAGTAGTATAGGTGGGAGTAGGGGGGGTGTGAGGGTGTACCAGTGTGAGTAGTATAGGTGGGAGTAGGGTAGGAGTGAGTGTGTACCAGTGTGAGTAGTATAGGTGGGAGTAGGGTAGGTGTGAGGGTGTACCAGTGTGAGTAGTATAGGTGGGAGAAGGGTAGGTGTGAGGGTGTACCAGTGTGAGTAGTATAGGTAGGAGTAGGGTAGGAGTGAGGGTGTATCAGTGTGAGTAGTATAGGTAGGAGTAGGGTAGGAGTGAGTGTGTACCAGTGTGAGTAGTATAGGTGGGAGTAGGGGGGGTGTGAGGGTGTACCAGTGTGAGTAGTATAGGTTGGAGTAGGGGGGGTGTGAGGGTGTACCAGTGTGAGTAGTATAGGTGGGAGTAGGGGGGGTGTGAGGGTGTACCAGTGTGAGTAGTATAGGTGGGAGTAGGGGGGGTGTGAGGGTGTACCAGTGTGAGTAGTATAGGTGGGAGTAGGGGGGGTGTGAGGTGTACCAGTGTGAGTAGTATAGGTGGGAGTAGGGGGGGTGTGAGGGTGTACCAGTGTGAGTAGTATAGGTGGGAGTAGGGTAGGTGTGAGGGTGTACCAGTGTGAGTAGTATAGGTGGGAGAAGGGTAGGTGTGAGGGTGTACCAGTGTGAGTAGTATAGGTAGGAGTTGGGTAGGAGTGAGTGTGTACCAGTGTGAGTAGTATAGGTGGGAGTAGGGGGGGTGTGAGGGTGTACCAGTGTGAGTAGTATAGGTAGGAGTTGGGTAGGAGTGAGTGTGTACCAGTGTGAGTAGTATAGGTGGGAGTAGGGTAGGTGTGAGGGTGTACCAGTGTGAGTAGTATAGGTGGGAGTAGGGGGGGTGTGAGGGTGTACCAGTGTGAGTAGTATAGGTGGGAGTAGGGGGGGTGTGAGGGTGTACCAGTGTGAGTAGTATAGGTGGGAGTAGGGGGGGTGTGAGGGTGTACCAGTGTGAGTAGTATAGGTGGGAGTAGGGGGGGTGTGAGTAGTATAGGTGGGAGTAGGGGGGGTGTGAGGGTGTACCAGTGTGAGTAGTATAGGTGGGAGTAGGGTAGGTGTGAGGGTGTACCAGTGTGAGTAGTATAGGTGGGAGTAGGGTAGGTGTGAGGGTGTACCAGTGTGAGTAGTATAGGTGGGAGTAGGGTAGGTGTGAGGGTGTACCAGTGTGAGTAGTGTAGGCAGGAGTAGGGGGGGTGTGAGGGTGTACCAGTGTGAGTAGTATAGGTGGGAGAAGGGGAGGTGTGAGGGTGTACCAGTGTGAGTAGTATAGGTGGGAGTAGGGGGTGTGTGAGGTGTACCAGTGTGAGTAGTATAGGTGGGAGTAGGGGGGGTGTGAGGGTGTACCAGTGTGAGTAGTATAGGTGGGAGTAGGGTAGGAGTGAGTGTGTACCAGTGTGAGTAGTATAGGTGGGAGTAGGGGGGTGTGAGGGTGTACCAGTGTGAGTAGTATAGGTGGGAGAAGGGGAGGTGTGAGGGTGTACCAGTGTGAGTATGGAGGAGTTTTGGCCTCTTATTGGGTAAGAACAAGGATCATCCCTTAGTTTAATAACACATAAGTGCTCTCCGTTTAAGCTGTATAATGACATGTTTGAGCTCCTTCTTACTGTTTGCAGAGTATAATTAGTTTGTCCACAAGAGGGAGATGTCCTCACATTATATATAGGTTTTCAGCAGTGTGTCTATTACAGTGACTACATTAAAGCCTATTACTTTATTACACCTCTAGGACATCATTATCCTATCTTCATTGATATCCTAAAAAGGAGGGGCAGGACCTTCACACGTCCGATGTAGTTGTGACCGTGTTCTTAGGGGCCTATTTATCATTATATATTTGCGACATATTCCCAGAAACACCCATTTTCAGGTTTCAGGTATTATGCCCCCTGTTGGTGCAGGGCAGAGGTTAGCAGGTATTATGCCACCTGTTGGTGCAGGGCAGAGGTTAGCAGGTATTATACTCCCTGTTGGTGCAGGGTAGAGGCTAGCAGGTATTATGCCCCCTGTTGGTGCAGGGCAGAGATTAGCAGGTATTATACCCCCTGTTGGTGCAGGGCAGAGGTTAGCAGGTATTATGCCCCCTGTTGGTGCAGGGCAGAGGTTAGCAGATATTATACCCCCTGTTGGTGCAGGGCAGAGGTTAGCAGGTATTATGCCACCTGTTGGTGCAGGGCAGAGGTTAGCAGGTATTATACTCCCTGTTGGTGCAGGGTAGAGGTTAGCAGGTATTATGCCCCCTGTTGGTGCAGGGCAGAGATTAGCAGGTATTATACCCCCTGTTGGTGCAGGGCAGAGGTTAGCAGGTATTATGCCCCCTGTTGGTGCAGGGCAGAGATTAGCAGGTATTTTGCCCCCTGTTGGTGCAGGGCAGAGGTTAGCGGGTATACCTCCTGTTGGTGCAGGGCAGCGGTTAGCAGGTATTATGCCACCTGTTGGTGCAGGGCAGCGGTTAGCAGGTATTATGCCACCTGTTGGTGCAGGGCAGGGGTTAGCAGGTATTATACCCCCTGTTGGTGCAGGGCAGAGGTTAGCAGGTATTATACCCCCATGTTGGTGCAGGGCAGAGGTTAGCAGGTATTATGCCCCAAGTTGGTGCAGGGCAGAGGTTAGCAGGTATTATGCCCCCTGTTGGTGCAGGGCAGAGGTTAGCAGGTATTATACTCCCTGATGGTGCAGGGCAGCGGTTAGCAGGTATTATACTCCCTGTTGGTGCAGGGCAGAGATTAGCAGGTATTATGCCCCCTGTTGGTGCAGGGTAGAGGATAGCAGGTATTATGCCCCCTGTTGGTGCATGGCAGCGGTTAGCAGGTATTATACCCCCTGTTGGTGCAGGGCAGCGGTTAGCAGGTATTATACTCCCTGTTGGTGCAGGGCAGAGATTAGCAGGTATTATGCCCCCTGTTGGTGCAGGGCAGAGATTAGCAGGTATTATGCCCCCTGTTGGTGCATTGCAGAGGTTAGCAGGTATTATGCCCCCTGTTGGTGCAGGGCAGCGGTTAGCAGGTATTATGCCCCCTGTTGGAGCATTGCAGAGGTTAGCAGGTATTATGCCCCCTGTTGGTGCAGGGCAGCGGTTAGCAGGTATTATACCCCCTGTTGGTGCAGGGCAGAGGGTAGCAGGTATTATGCCCCCTGTTGGTGCAGGGCAGAGGTTAGCAGGTATTATACCCCCTGTTGGTGCAGGGCAGAGGTTAGCAGGTATTATACCCCCTGTTGGTGCAGGGCAGAGGTTAGCAGGTATTATGCCACCTGTTGGTGCAGGGCAGGGGTTAGCAGGTATTATACCCCCTGTTGGTGCAGGGCAGAGGTTAGCAGGTATTATACCCCCATGTTGGTGCAGGGCAGAGGTTAGCAGGTATTATGCCCCAAGTTGGTGCAGGGCAGAGGTTAGCAGGTATTATGCCCCCTGTTGGTGCAGGGCAGAGGTTAGCAGGTATTATGCCCCCTGTTGGTGCAGGGTAGAGGATAGCAGGTATTATGCCCCCTGTTGGTGCATGGCAGCGGTTAGCAGGTATTATACTCCCTGATGGTGCAGGGCAGCGGTTAGCAGGTATTATACTCCCTGTTGGTGCAGGGCAGAGATTAGCAGGTATTATGCCCCCTGTTGGTGCAGGGTAGAGGATAGCAGGTATTATGCCCCCTGTGGGTGCATGGCAGCGGTTAGCAGGTATTATACCCCCTGTTGGTGCAGGGCAGCGGTTAGCAGGTATTATACTCCCTGTTGGTGCAGGGCAGAGATTAGCAGGTATTATGCCCCCTGTTGGTGCAGGGCAGAGATTAGCAGGTATTATGCCCCCTGTTGGTGCATTGCAGAGGTTAGCAGGTATTATGCCCCCTGTTGGTGCAGGGCAGCGGTTAGCAGGTATTATGCCCCCTGTTGGAGCATTGCAGAGGTTAGCAGGTATTATGCCCCCTGTTGGTGCAGGGCAGCGGTTAGCAGGTATTATACCCCCTGTTGGTGCAGGGCAGAGGGTAGCAGGTATTATGCCCCCTGTTGGTGCAGGGCAGAGGTTAGCAGGTATTATACCCCCTGTTGGTGCAGGGCAGAGGTTAGCAGGTATTATACCCCCTGTTGGTGCAGGGCAGAGGTTAGCAGGTATTATGCCCCCTGTTGGTGCAGGACAGAGGTTAGCAGGTATTATACCCCCTGTTGGTGCGGGGCACAGGTTAGCAGGTATTATGCCCCCTGTTGGTGCAGGGCACAGGTTAGCAGGTATTATGCCCCCTGTTGGTGCGGGGCACAGGTTAGCAGGTATTATGCCCCCTGTTGGTGCAGGACAGAGGTTAGCAGGTATTATGCCCCCTGTTGGTGCAGGTTAGAGGTTAGCAGGTATTATGCCCCCTGTTGGAGCAGGGCAGAGGTTAGCAGGTATTATGCCCCCTGTTGGTGCGGGGCACAGGTTAGCAGGTATTATGCCCCCTGTTGGTGCGGGGCACAGGTTAGCAGGTGTTATGCCCCCTGTTGGTGCGGGGCACAGGTTAGCAGGTGTTATGCCCCCTGTTGGTGCAGGGTAGAGGTTAGCAGGTATTATGCCCCCTGTTGGTGCGGGGCACAGGTTAGCAGGTATTATGCCCCCTGTTGGTGCGGGGCACAGGTTAGCAGGTATTATGCCCCCTGTTGGTGCAGAGATTAGCAGGGTATGTGCCCAGTGACGCTGGGGTGGGTGCCTGGCTGTCTCAGGTGGGGGAGCGGAGTGCATAGGATATGATACATAGCTCAGGTATTCCCTCTCCCCAGCCTGTGATGTAGTCAGTGATCGCTCGGGCAGGAATGTACTCTCCCTGTACAGGTGACTCCCTCCTCCTTCCTCACTGCACAGTCCCAGACTTTGGATTTGTTTGTTCTGCTAAATGTAAATGATCCCTCTGGATCTTTGTTGTCTGCTATTAATTCATTAGTGAATATTAACACTTTCTGGTTCTGTGGTTTCACAGTCTGTATCGGTGGGGTGGGGGCAAGAGACCCGTCATTGTTTTTATTTGTCTGTGTGGGGAGGGCGAGACCCCCTCATTGTTACTGAGATAAGAGCTATTATCGGCAGGGGATATATAATTGTTTTACCATGAAAACAGACTCACAGCTCTTCCTGTGACATTACAGCCCCCAGCAGCACAGTATACAATGCAAAGTGCGTGTTTATTCATACTTAGTTGTAGAAGACATTTTGTTTTATTTGGAAACATTATATCATGCCACGGGGCGCTCGTAGCTCCCTTGTTGTCCAGGTCAGCGCAGGCTCTGTAAGACGTTGGCGAGTGGGACTGCGCTAATCTTAGTGACTGTATAATACGCCTTTTCCCACAATCTATAACAGGACACGCGAGGCGGCAGTCGGTCACCACATACTACTACAGGCTGTGTGTCCGGGATCACATATGCAACAGATTTATAGTTTCAATGTCACAGGTCCAGAGGTGCCGTAAACTCCAGACTTCACGTTTGTTTCTCATTAGAGGATCTTACACGCAATGGATTGCACACAAACGGTAGCACACGATTTTCCCAGGCGTTCTCTAAGTGGGTGACTTGCTGGATTTGGCTGCCCTCAGGGACCACTTGTACAACTGGAAGCTGCACCCAGGGAAGAGTGAAAATACAGTCACACCCTCCTATATACATAGAACATTGACACTGTGATTTCTACATTTGTGAGATTAGATCCCTGGAAAGGCGTGGGTCCACTTCTGAGGTCAGATCCCCGGGGAGGAGAGTGAGGTAGAGATACCGCTTTCTAGTCCTCACCTAGAGTAATGTTTCCAGGTGAGGTAGAGATACCACTTCCTAGTCCTCACCTAGAGTAATGTGTCCAGGTCTGAGGTCAGATCCTCGGGAAGGAGAGTGAGGTAGCGATACCACTTCCTAGTCCTCACCTAGAGTAATGTGTCCAGGTCTGAGGTCAGATCCCCGGGGAGGAGAGTGAGGTAGAGATACCACTACCTAGTCCTCACCTAGAGTAATGTGTCCAGGTCTGAGGTCAGATCCCCGGGGAGGAGAGTGAGGTAGAGATACCACTTCCTAGTCCTCACCTAGAGTAATGTGTCCAGGTCTGAGGTCAGATCCCCGGGGAGGAGAGTGAGGTAGCGATACCACTTCCTAGTCCTCACCTAGAGTAATGTGTCCAGGTCTGAGGTCAGATCCCCGGGGAGGAGAGTGAGGTAGCGATACCACTTCCTAGTCCTCACCTAGAGTAATGTGTCCAGGTCTGAGGTCAGATCCCCGGGGAGGAGAGTGAGGTAGCGATACCACTTCCTAGTCCTCACCTAGAGTAATGTGTCCAGGTCTGAGGTCAGATCCTCGGGAAGGAGAGTGAGGTAGCGATACCACTTCCTAGTCCTCACCTAGAGTAATGTGTCCAGGTCTGAGGTCAGATCCCCGGGGAGGAGAGTGAGGTAGCGATACCACTTCCTAGTCCTCACCTAGAGTAATGTGTCCAGGTCTGAGGTCAGATCCCCGGGGAGGAGAGTGAGGTAGCGATACCACTTCCTAGTCCTCACCTAGAGTAATGTGTCCAGGTCTGAGGTCAGATCCTCGGGAAGGAGAGTGAGGTAGCGATACCACTTCCTAGTCCTCACCTAGAGTAATGTGTCCAGGTTTGAGGTCAGATCCCCGGGGTGGAGAGTGAGGTAGAGATACCACTTCCTAGTTCTCACCTAGAGTAATGTGTCCAGGTTTGAGGTCAGATGTCCATAGGGAGGAGAGCGAGGTAGAGATACCACTTCCTAGTCCTCACCTAGGTCAGATGTCCTTGGAGAAGGGTGAGATAGAGATACCAATTCCTAAAGTTCCCGTACCCTAAATCATTTTTATAATTTAGAGTTTTGAATATTTGCTGGTGTTGTCCGTATGGGTAAGCGTTGTCGGCCTGGAGTTTAGTAACACGGTTTTGTGAATCGGATGCTCCCTGTGACCTTTTGAGCGATGACAACATCTACTATGAGTGTCACTGACAGGCCAGGTTTCACTTATATTTCTTATTGAGCAAACGTTGGGAATAAATTTAGAACTTGGCAGGGAACTGGGAACTGCTGTAAGTGACTCTTCTGTGGATCATATCCTAAAATACTGGATGTGATCAGTCCTGGGGCTTCACATGCTGGGAGACGGGGTGGGCTTGGGTGATTATCAGATGACACATTCCCATAGCCATGCCCTTGTAAATCCATACGAAGACATTGTCACCGTATTGCCCGATTACCTGTGGGAAGTCTTTGTGTGACTGTTGGAGGATATAATCTAATGTAAATGCGATGTGGAGCTAATTCTGGTATATTGAAGAAATAAGCGTTACTGTTACCGTTTGTTTACACACAGGTTGCTCAGGTAACGCTTCCATATTTCTTCATAAAGCCATTGAGCTTTATCGCCTGCCAGTTCACAGTTAGTGAATCAGAACGTTGGTCCTAAGGTGAGGCGGCCTCGCGCATTGCCCAGATTTATTTTTAGTTTTCATTGACTGTGTGAACATTTCTATTGCTGGACAGTTGTATCCAATAACAATTTAATCGCGCAGCAGATCACCTAACTTTAGACCTATGGACAGTCCCCAAAGCGTGTGCAGTGGCCTGGGATCATTTGCACCCCTATGATCAGGTGCGCTACACGCCGCTCAGTCTGGTCATTTTTCGAATTTTCCACCCAATCCAATCTGGAATACATTTTGCCATCCAGCGCGATTGTATCGGAGCAGTTGTGGGATTGCGGAACCCATGTATCATCCTCACATGTATGTCTGGACGCCTTTTGCAGGCAGATGTAACAAGAAATTCCTGATTCTTCATACTGGGTTATATTGTGTCATTGGTGGAGGGGGGGACTGTGGTGCAACGTCTTGTACGTAGTAACAGAGTGACGCATAATGTAGCAGAGCCATGCAGAAGCTCTGCGCTCTCCCCACTGTAGAGAAAGGCATATTGCATTCGGCAAGTGAAACACACAATGGGCTGTATGATGAGGCGCGCGCCCACTTCCTGTGTGCCACCATACAGCTGGTAACCAGCCAGGCCTCTAGTGATCAGGGTGGGGCACAGGCTGACAGGGTTAATTGCTGTGAGTGGAAGCGCAGGCTTCAGGAATGCGTAGCTGCAAGATATTTAGCCAGCTCTGTTAAAGCAAGTTACAGGAATGTGAGACCCGACCAATCCCGCGTGGCAGCGTCTTGGGCACCTCGGTTGGAGGAGACGGTCACCTGTGCTACAACCCATAACAAGACATTATAACTTTTTCATTTATTAATATATTAAATAAATACAGATTTTAGTTGAAGTTTGTAGATCTGTATAATGTAGCTCTCTGTTCTGTCTACTGAGGTTCTAGCTGTGATCTCTGTATAACGCAGCTCTCTGTTCTGTCTACTGAGGTTCTGGCTGGGATCTCTGTATAACGCTGCTCTCTGTTCTGTCTACTGAGGTTCTAGCTGTGATCTCTGTATAACGCTGCTCTCTGTTCTGTCTACTGAGGTTCTAGCTGTGATCTCTGTACAACGCTGCTCTCTGTTCTGTCTACTGAGGTTCTAGCTGGGATCTCTGTATAACGCTGCTCTCTGTTCTGTCTACTGAGGTTCTAGCTGGGATCTCTGTATAACGCTGCTCTCTGTTCTGTCTACTGAGGTTCTAGCTGGGATCTCTGTATAACGCTGCTCTCTGTTCTGTCTACTGAGGTTCTAGCTGTGATCTCTGTATAACGCTGCTCTCTGTTTATGTCTACTGAGGTTCTAGCTGTGATCTCTGTATAACGCTGCTCTCTGTTCTGTCTACTGAGGTTCTAGCTGTGATCTCTGTATAACGCTGCTCTCTGTTCTGTCTACTGAGGTTCTAGCTGTGATCTCTGTATAACGCAGCTCTCTGTTCTGTCTACTGAGGTTCTAGCTGTGATCTCTGTATAACGCTGCTCTCTGTTCTGTCTACTGAGGTTCTAGCTGTGATCTCTGTATAACGCTGCTCTCTGTTCTGTCTACTGAGGTTCTAGCTGTGATCTCTGTATAACGCTGCTCTCTGTTCTGTCTACTGAGGTTCTAGCTGTGATCTCTGTATAACGCTGCTCTCTGTTCTGTCTACTGAGGTTCTAGCTGTGATCTCTGTATAACGCTGCTCTCTGTTCTGTCTACTGAGGTTCTAGCTGTGATCTCTGTATAACGCTGCTCTCTGTTCTGTCTACTGAGGTTCTAGCTGTGATCTCTGTATAACGCTGCTCTCTGTTCTGTCTACTGAGGTTCTAGCTGGGATCTCTGTATAACGCTGCTCTCTGTTCTGTCTACTGAGGTTCTAGCTGTGATCTCTGTATAACGCTGCTCTCTGTTCTGTCTACTGAGGTTCTAGCTGTGATCTCTGTATAACGCTGCTCTCTGTTCTGTCTACTGAGGTTCTAGCTGTGGTCTCTGTATAACGCTGCTCTCTGTTCTGTCTACTGAGGTTCTAGCTGTGATCTCTGTATAACGCAGCTCTCTGTTCTGTCTACTGAGGTTCTAGCTGGGATCTCTGTATAACGCAGCTCTCTGTTCTGTCTACTGAGGTTCTAGCTGGGATCTCTGTATAACGCAGCTCTCTGTTCTGTCTACTGAGGTTCTAGCTGGGATCTCTGTATAACGCTGCTCTCTGTTCTGTCTACTGAGGTTCTAGCTGTGATCTCTGTATAACGCTGCTCTCTGTTCTGTCTACTGAGGTTCTAGCTGTGATCTCTGTATAACGCTGCTCTCTGTTCTGTCTACTGAGGTTCTAGCTGTGATCTCTGTATAACGCTGCTCTCTGTTCTGTCTACTGAGGTTCTAGCTGGGATCTCTGTATAACGCAGCTCTCTGTTCTGTCTACTGAGGTTCTAGCTGTGATCTCTGTATAACGCAGCTCTCTGTTCTGTCTACTGAGGTTCTAGCTGGGATCTCTGTATAACGCAGCTCTCTGTTCTGTCTACTGAGGTTCTAGCTGGGATCTCTGTATAACGCAGCTCTCTGTTCTGTCTACTGAGGTTCTAGCTGGGATCTCTGTATAACGCAGCTCTCTGTTCTGTCTACTGAGGTTCTAGCTGGGATCTCTGTATAACGCTTCTCTCTGTTCTGTCTACTGAGGTTCTAGCTGGGATCTCTGTATAACGCTGCTCTCTGTTCTGTCTACTGAGGTTCTAGCTGTGATCTCTGTATAACGCTGCTCTCTGTTCTGTCTACTGAGGTTCTAGCTGGGATCTCTGTATAACGCAGCTCTCTGTTCTGTCTACTGAGGTTCTAGCTGGGATCTCTGTATAACGCTGCTCTCTGTTCTGTCTACTGAGGTTCTAGCTGTGATCTCTGTATAACGCTGCTCTCTGTTCTGTCTACTGAGGTTCTAGCTGTGATCTCTGTATAACGCTGCTCTCTGTTCTGTCTACTGAGGTTCTAGCTGTGATCTCTGTATAACGCTGCTCTCTGTTCTGTCTACTGAGGTTCTAGCTGTGATCTCTGTATAACGCTGCTCTCTGTTCTGTCTACTGAGGTTCTAGCTGTGATCTCTGTATAACGCTGCTCTCTGTTCTGTCTACTGAGGTTCTAGCTGTGATCTCTGTATAACGCTGCTCTCTGTTCTGTCTACTGAGGTTCTAGCTGTGATCTCTGTTTAACGCTGCTCTCTTGGCTATCTCTGCTGAGGTTCTAGCTGGGATCTCTGTATAACGCTGCTCTCTAGGCTGTCTCTATTGATGTTCTAGCCGTGATCTCTGTATAACGCTGCTCTCTAGGCTCTCTCTGCTGTAGTTCTAGCTGTGATCTCTGTATAACGCTGCTCTCTAGGCTGTCTCTGTTGGTGATCTCTGTATAACGCTGCTCTCTAGGCTGTCTGTAGTGGTGATCTCTGTATAAGGCTGCTCTCTAGGCTGTCTCTAGTGGTGATCTCTGTATAACGCTGCTCTCTAGGCTGTATAGTGGTGATCTCTGTATAACGCTGCTCTCTAGGCTGTCTAGTGGTGATCTCTGTATAACGCTGCTCTCTAGGCTGTCTGTAGTGGTGATCTCTGTATAACGCTGCTCTCTAGGCTGTCTAGTGGTGATCTCTGTATAACGCTGCTCTCTAGGCTGTCCCTAGTGGTGATCTCTGTATAACGCTGCTCTCCAGGCTGTCCCTAGTGGTGATCTCTGTATAACGCTGCTCTCTAGGCTGTCTGTAGTGGTGATCCCTGTATAACACTGCTCTCTAGGCTGTCCCTAGTGGTGATCTCTGTATAACGCTGCTCTCTAGGCTGTCCCTAGTGGTGATCTCTGTATAACGCTGCTCTCTAGGCTGTCCGTAGTGGTGATCTCTGTATAACGCTGCTCTCTAGGCTGTCTGTAGTGGTGATCTCTGTATAACGCTGCTCTCTAGGCTGTCTGTAGTGGTGATCTCTGTATAACGCTGCTCTCTAGGCTGTCTGTAGTGATGATCTCTGTATAACGCTGCTCTCTAGGCTGTCTGTAGTGGTGATCTCTGTATAACGCTGCTCTCTAGGCTGTCCCTAGTGGTGATCTCTGTATAACGCTGCTCTCTAGGTTGTCTGTAGTGGTGATCTCTGTATAATGCTGCTCTCTAGGCTGTCCCTAGTGGTGATCTCTGTATAACGCTGCTCTCTAGGCTGTCCCTAGTGGTGATCTCTGTATAACGCTGCTCTCTAGGCTGTCTGTAGTGGTGATCTCTGTATAACGCTGCTCTCTAGGCTGTCCCTAGTAGTGATCTCTGTATAACGCTGCTCTCTAGGCTGTCTGTAGTGGTGATCTCTGTATAACGCTGCTCTCTAGGCTGTCTGTAGTGGTGATCTCTGTATAAAGCTGCTCTCTAGGCTGTCTCTGTTGGTGATCTCTGTATAACGCTGCTCTCTAGGCTGTCTGTAGTGGTGATCTCTGTATAACTCTGCTCTCTAGGCTGTCTCTAGTGGTGATCTCTGTATAACGCTGCTCTCTAGGCTGTCTGTAGTGGTGATCTCTGTATAACGCTGCTCTCTAGGCTGTCTGTAGTGGTGATCTCTGTATAACGCTGCTCTCTAGGCTGTCCCTAGTGGTGATCTCTGTATAACGCTGCTCTCTAGGCTGTCTGTAGTGGTGATCTCTGTATAACGCTGCTCTCTAGGCTGTCCCTAGTGGTGAGCTCTGTATAACGCTGCTCTCTAGGCTGTCCCTAGTAGTGATCTCTGTATAACGCTGCTCTCTAGGCTGTCCCTAGTGGTGATCTCTGTATAACGCTGCTCTCTAGGCTGTCTGAAGTGGTGATCTCTGTATAACGCTGCACTCTAGGCTGTCTGTAGTGGTGATCTCTGTTTAACACTGCACTCTAGGCTGTCTGTAGTGGTGATCTCTGTATAACGCTGCTCTCTAGGCTGTCCCTAGTGGTGATCTCTGTATAACGCTGCTCTCTAGGCTGTCTGTAGTGGTGATCTCTGTATATCGCTGCTCTCTAGGCTGTCTGTAGTGGTGATCTCTGTATAACGCTGTTCTCTAGGCTGTCTGTAGTGGTGATCTCTGTATAACGCTGCTCTCTAGGCTGTCTGTAGTGGTGATCTCTGTATAACGCTGCTCTCTAGGCTGTCTCTAGTGGTGATCTCTGTATAACGCTGCTCTCTAGGCTGTCTGTAGTGGTGATCTCTGTATAACGCTGCTCTCTAGGCTGTCCCTAGTGGTGATCTCTGTATAACGCTGCTCTCTAGGCTGTCCCTAGTGGTGAGCTCTGTATAACGCTGCTCTCTAGGCTGTCTGTAGTGGTGATCTCTTTATAACGCTGCTCTCTAGGCTGTCCCTAGTGGTGAGCTCTGTATAACGCTGCTCTCTAGGCTGTCTGTAGTGGTGATCTCTGTATAACGCTGCTCTCTAGGCTGTCCCTAGTGGTGAGCTCTGTATAACGCTGCTCTCTAGGCTGTCCCTAGTGGTGAGCTCTGTATAATGACTGTAGTGCAGACTCTGGGTGGCTGAGAGTTGCTGAGGTTTCCTGTCAGAGGAGGAGGAGGGTGGGTGTGGGTTAGAGGGGTGGGGGTTAGAGGGATGAGTCCTGTGGGCACACCTTGAAGTGTGGATCTGTGACACACCTCGGAAAGGGGAAGGCATAGCAGGGGCAGGGCAGGAACCAGACAGGACAGGCTTGGAATTGCTTAGCCTGTGGCCAATCTGAGGGGAGAGGGAGAGAGAGAAGGCTGGAGAGTTAGAGAAGTACAGAGACAGCAGTAACACTGGGTCTCGGGGACGGACTGCAAGGAAAGAGAGAGAGAGGAAATTGCAGCAAAGAAACCAAAGTCTCCCCTAAGAGCTGTGTCCTCATGTGTCAGAGATCCCTTGGATTGTAAGCTCAATGGACCAGCAAATGTACCGCAGCAATGCTGCTCTGCCATCCAATCAGGACAGTTCCTTCCGCCAACGAACAAGCTCAGAGGACAACTTGTACCTGGCAGTCCTGAGGGCCACAGAGGGCAAGAAAGGTACTTGCTGGGGTGTGGGGGTGACAGCTTGGGGGGTGATGGGACCTCTATAGAGGAAGGAAGGTACTTGCTGGGGTGTGAGGGTGACACCTTGGGGAGTGATGGGACCTCTGTAGGGGAGGAAGGTACTTGCTGGGGTGTGAGGGTGACACCTTGGGGAGTGATGGGACCTCTATAGGGGAGGAAGGTACTTGCTGGGGTGTGGGGGTGACACCTTGGGGAGTGATGGGACCTCTATAGGGGAGGAAGGTACTTGCTGGGGTGTGGGGGTGACACCTTGGGGAGTGATGGGACCTCTATAGGGGAGGAAGGTACTTGCTGGGGTGTGGGGGTGATACCTTGGGGAGTGATGGGACCTCTATAGAGGGAGGAAGGTACTTGCTGGGGTGTGAGGGTGACACCTTGGGGAGTGATGGAACCTCTATAGAGGGAGGAAGGTACTTGCTGGGCTGTGGGGGTGACACCTTGGGGAGTGATGGGACCTCTATAGAGGGAGGAAGGTACTTGCTGGGGTGTGAGGGTGACACCTTGGGGAGTGATGGGACCTCTATAGAGGGAGGAAGGTACTTGCTGGGGTGTGAGGGTGACACCTTGGGGAGTGATGGGACCTCTATAGAGGGAGGAAGGTACTTGCTGGGCTGTGGGGGTGACACCTTGGGGAGTGATGGGACCTCTATAGGGGAGGAAGGTACTTGCTGGGGTGTGGGGGTGACACCTTAGGGGGTGATGGGACCTCTATAGAGGGAGGAAGGTACTTGCTGGGGTGTGAGGGTGACAGCTTGGCGAGTGATAGGAGGAAGGTTAATGGCTGGGGATAGGGAGGATCCAGGTGTGCAGCCCTATCTCCTGTCTGCATAGGGAGGATTCTATAATCTAGTGTTTATGGTATTTACTCTCTTAACCCTTTGTCTGCCAGGTCCATCACTGTTAACCCTATGATTACAGCTGGAAGCATAGTACATGGTATATTGTATTAACCTTAACTCTGTACAGGTCTAACGTGTATTAACCCCCTTTATGCTGGGTGATGCAGCCACAGCGCATTTGTGTTTCCGGTTGTACAACGCCATGAATGTGTAGCACTGTGAGATCTCCACAAATGTCTGATTTTCACCAAGGGAAGAAGTTTCCTGTAGTGTTCCGGTCCTGTGTTACACTTACTGTCTGCGTACTGTAGGGTATTCCCGTGCTAGCAGGTGTGTACAGAGGAAGGAGTACAAAGGGAAATTGCCACATGTATGGGAATGAATGGAAAGTTCCCCCACCCACCCCATGAGCACTCTCTACAGATCTCACTATGACTCCCTATAGGCTGACCCATACATCTCTCATAGAGCGTTTGTTAGAGAGACCTCTGAGGCTGCACTGTATAACAGCGAGTATATTATATAGATCTATATGTGTGCGTGCGTGGTGGGGGGGGTCAGTCCATGTGACTCACGTTACATTCCATATTATTTTTAAGAAGTTTCAATGCACCATACACAAAGAATGAAGCTAAAATTCAACATTTTCAAAATATGACAATAAGATGTGGGGTATATAATATATGGGGTAGGTAGTCATAATTAATGCTTAGAAGCGGAAAACAAAATGTAAACTCCGAGGGCAATATGTACTAAAGTGCAGCATTTTAGAAGTGGAGATGTTGCCCATAGCAACCAATCAGATTCTACTTCTTTATCTAGAAGATAATAGCTAGACTCTGGTTGCTATGAGCAACATCTCCACGTCTAAAAACCTGCACTTTAGTAAATATACCCCTTAGTAGTAAAATGGAATTTTTTATATGCGTGACTCATGTTACAACAGAAAGGACATAGGAACTGAGACTTGTATATTTATTTAAACCTGCTCCCCTATTTATTTTTACAATATTATTGATTGTTATACTATACACTTATAATTTTGACATGTGACTCACGTTACATTTATGTCCCCAGTCAAAGGGCTCTGATACAAATTACTCAAACCTGTATAATCTACGTGAATAGTCTGTTTAACTTCCTGATTACCTGTGAGGATGTATAACATATTCCATCTGGTGATAATGGCCATCTCCAGCTGCTTCTGGCTCGTTACATTGTGCTCACTAAGTACTCACCTTCTCTGATGTCCCTGATCTCACCTGGGTAACTCTCTCCATCACATTCACCATAGACCCAGTCACCAACGTTCACTACATCATCCGAGGTCACTGTGACTGTTACACTAAGTACTCACCTTCTCTGATGCCCCTGATCTCACCTGGGTAACTCTCTCCATCACATTCACCATAGACCCAGTCACCAACGTTCACTACATCATCTGAGATCACTGACTGTTACATTAAGTATTCACCTGCTCTGATGTCCCTGATCTCACCTGGGTAACTCTCTCCATCACATTCACCATATACCCAGTCACCAACGTTCACTACATCATCTGAGGTCACTGACTGTTACACTAAGTATTCACCTTCTCTGATGTCCCTGATCTCACCTGGGTAACTCTCTCCATCACATTCACCATAGACCCAGTCACCAACGTTCACTACATCATCTGAGGTCACTGTGACTGTTACACTAAGTACTCACCTTCTCTGATGACCCTGATCTTACCTGGGTAACTCTCTCCATCACATTCACAATAGACCCAGTCACCATAGTTCACTACATCATCTGAGGTCATTGTGACTGTCACACTAAGTACTCACCTTCTCTGATGTCCCTGATCTCACCTGGGTAACTCTCTCCATCACATTCACCATATACCCAGTCACCAACGTTCACTACATCATCTGAGGTCACTGTGACTGTTACACTAAGTATTCACCTTCTCTGATGTCCCTGATCTCACCTGGGTAACTCTCTCCATCACATTCACCATAGACCCAGTCACCAACGTTCACTACATCATCTGAGGTCACTGTGACTGTTACACTAAGTACTCACCTTCTCTGATGTCCCTGATCTTACCTGGGTAACTCTCTCCATCACATTCACAATAGACCCAGTCACCATAGTTCACTACATCATCTGAGGTCATTGTGACTGTCACACTAAGTACTCACCTTCTCTGATGTCCCTGATCTCACCTGGGTAACTCTCTCCATCACATTCACCATATACCCAGTCACCAACGTTCACTACATCATCTGAGGTCACTGTGACTGTTACACTAAGTATTCACCTTCTCTGATGTCCCTGATCTCACCTGGGTAACTCTCTCCATCACATTCACCATAGACCCAGTCACCAACGTTCACTACATCATCTGAGGTCACTGTGACTGTTACACTAAGTACTCACCTTCTCTGATGTCCCTGATCTTACCTGGGTAACTCTCTCCATCACATTCACAATAGACCCAGTCACCAAAGTTCACTACATCATCTGAGGTCATTGTGATTGTCACACTAAGTACTCACCTTCTCTGATGTCCCTGATCTCACCTGGGTAACTCTCTCCATCACATTCACCATAGACCCAGTCACCAACGTTCACTACATCATCTGAGGAAGGACTGTCCTATATTCCTAGGAAACACCTTATTATAATGACATTTATATTATAATATATATTTATATAAATTGCTACTTCTGGCAGCAGTGTCCTCCGGGTGGAACACATTTTATGAATGTCTTTTAATACATAGTATATATTTCCTGTCAGGGCATTTAAAATGGGCACAATATGAATTTGTCAGTCTCCTCTTTACATAAATGTATCATGTATAGGTGCCTGCGGGGATGGGGGGACCCTGCGCTGTGATTGGTACATTGCTCAGACTAGGGCGCTGTGTGCTGACCCCGTTCTCCTTTCTCTTACAGATGAAAGGGACCGAGTACAAAAGAAAACTTTTACCAAATGGGTGAACAAGCACCTTATCAAGGTAAGATTGGTAACCCTGCCTGCAATGTCCGCCCCACGCTGCCTGCAATGTCCACCCCACGCTGCCTGCAATGTCCGCCCCACGCTGCCTGCAATGTCCGCCCCACGCTGCCTGCAATGTGCACCCCACGCTGCCAGCAATGTACGCCCCACGCTGCCTGCAATGTCCGCCCCACGCTGCATGCAATGTCCGCCCAACGCTGCCTGCAATGTCCGCGCCATGCTGCCTGCAATGTCCGCCCCACGCTGCCTGCAATGTCCGCCCCACGCTGCCTGCAATGTCTGCCCCACTCTGCCTGCAATGTCCGCCCCACGCTGCTTGCAATATCCGCTCCACGCTGCCTGTAATGTACAGTCACGTTACTACAGACGGTACATCTCACGCTGTCTACAGTCACATTACTACAGATGGTACATCTCACGCTGACTACAGTCACATTACTACAGACGGTACATCTCACACTGACTACAGTCACATTACTACAGATGGTACATCTCACGCTGCCTACAGTCACATTACTACAGACGGTACATCTCACGCTGCCTACAGTCACATTACTACAGATGGTACATCTCACACTGCCTACAGTCACATTACTACAGATGGTACATCTCACACTGCCTACAGTCACATTACTACAGACGGTACATCTCACGCTGCCTACAGTCACATTACTACAGATGGTGCATCTCACGCTGCCTACAGTCACATTACTACAGACGGTGCATCTCACACTGACTACAGTCACATTACTACAGATGGTACATCTCACACTGACTACAGTCACATTACTACAGATGGTACATCTCACACTGACTACAGTCACATTACTACAGATGGTACATCTCACGCTGCCTACAGTCACATTACTACAGACGGTACATCTCACACTGACTACAGTCACATTACTACAGACGGTACATCTCACGCTGCCTACAGTCACATTACTACAGACGGTACATCTCACGCTGCCTACAGTCACATTACTACAGACGGTACATCTCACGCTGCCTACAGTCACATTACTACAGACGGTACATCTCACGCTGACTACAGTCACATTACTACAGACGGTACATCTCACGCTTCCTACAGTCACATTACTACAGACGGTACATCTCACGCTGACTACAGTCACATTACTACAGATGGTACATCTCACGCTGCCTACAGTCACATTACTACAGACGGTACATCTCACGCTGACTACAGTCACATTACTACAGATGGTACATCTCACGCTGCCTACAGTCACATTACTACAGACGGTACATCTCACGCTGCCTACAGTCACATTACTACAGACGGTACATCTCACGCTGCCTACAGTCACATTACTACAGACGGTACATCTCACGCTGCCTACAGTCACATTACTACAGATGGTACATCTCACACTGACTACAGTCACATTACTACAGACGGTACATCTCACGCTGCCTACAGTCACATTACTACAGATGGTACATCTCACACTGACTACAGTCACATTACTACAGACGGTACATCTCACGCTGCCTACAGTCACATTACTACAGACGGTACATCTCACGCTGCCTACAGTCACATTACTACAGATGGTGCATCTCACGCTGCCTACAGTCACATTACTACAGACGGTGCATCTCACACTGACTACAGTCACATTACTACAGATGGTACATCTCACACTGACTACAGTCACATTACTACAGATGGTACATCTCACGCTGCCTACAGTCACATTACTACAGACGGTACATCTCACACTGACTACAGTCACACAACCAGGCATGAGACTCCTTCCATACATCCAAGTGGGCAAACACTGACCCTAAGGGTTTTTGACAAGAAACACTTACTACTAAACCCAGTTGAAACAGTGTTATATATAATAATGTGTGTATATGTGTGTGTGTGTGTGTGTGTGTGTATATATATATATATATATATATATATATAGCGAGGCTATAAGCTACCACCCGATGTCATACATGTTGCCCGCCGTTGCCATAGGAACCCATTACTCTCTTGTGCCACAGAGGAAATGGTGCTCTGTCAGCATTTCTCGGTCTGGGGCAATGGAAATTTCGCTATGTAACATAGAAATGTTTAGGTTTTGTGGCATTGTACACCCTACCTCCTCCTTCTCGTGACTATTAGGGGAACTCCAAACTGGTAATCTTAAGGGATGGTAGGGGGGGTTGTATATATGAGTGTGTCGGTATGGTAGGTTGTAGGGTGGTTTATTTTTGCAGGGGGGAGTAAGTGTGTGAGGGGGAGATGTGTGTGTGGGGGGGAGATGTGTGTGTGTTTAGGAGGGGTTTATGTGTGTGTAGGAGGTTGTATTGTATGCGAGTGTGTGTGTGTGTTTAGGAGGGGTTTATGTGTGTGTAGGAGGTTGTATTGTATGTGTGAGGGGAAGTGTGTATGTGTGTGTGTGTGAGGGTGGTTATGTTTGTATGAGATTTATTTAGCTATTACCAGTTTCTTATATAGCATCAGCATATTCTGTTGCGCTTTACAATTGGAAACAACAGTAATAGACATAGAGGTATGAGGGCCCTGCTCACAAGCTTACAGTCTATTGGAGGAGATAATGTTTGTGTGTGGGGGGGATGGTGCATGTGTTTGTATGTGTGAGTGGGGGGTGCATGTGTGTGGAGGAGGGTGCATGTGTGTGTGAGGTGAGGTTTGTGTGTGTGTATAGGGGGGGTTGTGTGTGTGTGTGGAGTTTGTATGTGTGTGTGTGGAGTTTGTATGTGTGTGCGTGTGGGGGGGAGGGTGCGGGTGAGTGTGTGGGGGAGGGTGTATATGACAAACATCTGGAATTACTACATCAGAAATGTATCCTGAAGCTGCCGCACCATGCCACTGCCCCCTCTGTATCTGGCGCACACGTAGCTTGGGGTTTTTATTTTCGCCGTGCACAGCGCGCCACCCTCTCCAGCATAGAATTGTGAGCTGGTGCAGAGTGCTTACTACGCTAGTTTGCCTGGCGTATGTTTTGTGAATTTGCACGGCGCAGGAAACGCATACATGTGACTATGTCGTCCTTGTGACCGGAGAGGCGGAGCAGCGGGGCGTTCTCACCTAGGCATTGTGGCTCATGCTGATTAGCAGGTATGCACAAACGCGCCTGATAGGAGGCGATTCTGAGATAGCGCAGGTGGGCAGTGGTAATGGCAGAGGTGTACACCAGCGAGGTATGTGCGGATGGACGCTATGTGTCTGCAGAGGGTCATTGTCCGTGTCTCTGATAAAAAGAACTAAAAGTAACATGGCAATTACACATCTTCCATTCTGACAACTTTTCCTAAAAGGAGAATTCCCGTATTGTTCTCATCAGTATAGGAATAACACTGTGCTTAGGTTGTGAGTTGGGTGAATTTATTATAATCATTAGAAATTGGGTTCTAGGCTTCAGCTATAACGTGGGGCTATACTGTGCCATGTATACACTGATATTAGTGTAATGCGGGGTCTGTACCCTGTGACGGGCACATAGTATTAGCTGGGGGTGTCTCGGTGTCTCAGCTATAACGTGGGGCTATACTGTGCCATGTATACACTGATATTAGTGTAATGTGTGGGGCCTGTACCTTGTGATGGGCACATAGTATTAGCTGGGGGTGTCTCGGTGTCTCAGCTATAACGTGGGGCTATACTGTGCCATTTATACACTGATATTAGTGTAATGTGTGGGACCTGTACCCTGTGACGGGCACATAGTATTAGCTGGGGGTGTTTCGGTGTCTCAGCTATAACATGGGGCTATACTGTGCCATGTATACACTGATATTAGTGTAATGTGTGGGACCTGTACCCTGTGACGGGCACATAGTATTAGCTGGGGGTGTCTCTGTCTCAGCTATAACGTGGGGCTATACTGTGCCATTTATACACTGATATTAGTGTAATGTGGGGCCTGTACCCTGTGACGGGCACATAGTATTAGCTGGGTGTGTCTCTGTGTCTCAGCTATAACGTGGGGCTATACTGTGCCATTTATACACTGATATTAGTGTAATGTGTGGGACCTGTACCCTGTGACGGGCACATAGTATTAGCTGGGGGTGTCTCGGTGTCTCAGCTATAACGTGGGGCTATACTGTGCCATGTATACACTGATATTAGAGTGTGGGGCCTGTACCCTGTGACGGGCACATAGTATTAGCTGGGTTGGTCTCGGTGTCTCAGCTATAACGTGGGGCTATACTGTGCCATTTATACACTGATATTAGTGTGTGGGGCCTGTACCCTGTGACGGGCACATAGTATTAGCTGGGTGGGTCTCGGTGTCTCAGCTATAACGTGGGGCTATACTGTGCCATTTATACACTGATATTAGAGTGTGGGGCCTGTACCCTGTGACGGGCACATAGTATTAGCTGGGTGTGTCTGTGTCTCAGCTATAACGTGGGGCTATACTGTGCCATGTATACACTGATATTAGTGTAATGTGTGGGACCTGTACCCTGTGACTGGCACATAGTATTAGCTGGGTGTCTCTGTGTCTCAGCTATAACGTGGGGCTATACTGTGCCATTTATACTCTGATATTAGAGTGTGGGGCCTGTACCCTGTGACGGGCACATAGTATTAGCTGGGTGTGTCTCTGTGTCTCAGCTATAACGTGGGGCTATACTGTGCCATTTATACACTGATATTAGTGTAATGTGGGACCTGTACCCTGTGACGGGCACATAGTATTAGCTGGGGGTGTCTCTGTGTCTCAGCTATAACGTGGGGCTATACTGTGCCATGTATACACTGATATTAGTGTAATGTGTGGCGTCTGTACCCTGTGACGGGCACATAGTATTAGCTGGGGGTGTCTCTGTGTCTCAGCTATAACGTGGGGCTATACTGTGCCATTTATACACTGATATTAGAGTGTGGGGCCTGTACCCTGTGACGGGCACATAGTATTAGCTGGGTGTGTCTCGGTGTCTCAGCTATAATGTGGGGCTATACTGTGCCATTTATACACTGATATTAGTGTAATGTGTGGGGCCTGTGCCCTGTGACGGGCACATAGTATTAGCTGGGTGTCTCTGTGTCTCAGCTATAACGTGGGGCTATACTGTGCCATTTATACACTGATATTAGTGTAATGTGGGACCTGTACCCTGTGATGGGCACATAGTATTAGCTGGGTTGGTCTCGGTGTCTCAGCTATAACGTGGGGCTATACTGTGCCATTTATACACTGATATTAGTGGAGCCTGTACCCTGTGACGGGCACATAGTATTAGCTGGGTTGGTCTCGGTGTCTCAGCTATAACGTGGGGCTATACTGTGCCATTTATACACTGATATTAGTGTGTGGGGCCTGTACCCTATGACGGGCACATAGTATTAGCTGGGTGTGTCTCTGTGTCTCAGCTATAACGTGAGGCTATACTGTGCCATGTATACACTGATATTAGTGTAATGTGTGTGACCTGTACCCTGTGACGGGCACATAGTATTAGCTGGGGGTGTCTCGGTGTCTCAGCTATAACGTGGGGCTATACTGTGCCATGTATACACTGATATTAGTGTGTAGAACCTGTACCCTGTGACGGGCACATAGTATTAGCTGGGGGTGTCTCTGTGTCTCAGCTATAACGTGGGGCTATACTGTGCCATGTATACACTGATATTAGTGTAATGTGTGGGGCCTGTACCTTGTGATGGGCACATAGTATTAGCTGGGGGTGTCTCGGTGTCTCAGCTATAACGTGGGGCTATACTGTGCCATATATACACTGATATTAGTGTAATGTGTGGGGCCTGTACCCTGTGACTGGCACATAGTATTAGCTGGGTGGGTCTCGGTGTCTCAGCTATAACGTGGGGCTATACTGTGCCATGTATACACTGATATTAGAGTGTGGGGCCTGTACCCTGTGACGGGCACATAGTATTAGCTGGGTGGGTCTCGGTGTCTCAGCTATAACGTGGGGCTATACTGTGCCATTTATACACTGATATTAGAGTGTGGGACCTGTACCCTGTGACGGACACATAGTATTAGCTGGGTGTGTCTCTGTGTCTCAGCTATAACGTGGGGCTATAGTGTGCCATGTATACACTGATATTAGTGTAATGTGTGGGGCCTGTACCCTGTGACGGGCACATAGTATTAGCTGGGTGTGTCTCTGTGTCTCAGCTATAACGTGGGGCTATACTGTGCCATTTATACACTGATATTAGTGTAATGTGGGACCTGTACCCTGTGACGGGCACATAGTATTAGCTGGGTGGGTCTCTGTGTCTCAGCTATAACGTGGGGCTATACTGTGCCATGTATACACTGATATTAGTGTAATGTGTGGCGTCTGTACCCTGTGACGGGCACATAGTATTAGCTGGCGGTGTCTCTGTGTCTCAGCTATAACGTGGGGCTATACTGTGCCATTTATACACTGATATTAGTGTGTGGGGCCTGTTCCTTGTGACGGGCACATAGTATTAGCTGGGTGTGTCTCGGTGTCTCAGCTATAACGTGGGGCTATACTGTGCCATTTATACACTGATATTAATGTGTGGGGCCTGTACCCTGTGACGGGCACATAGTATTAGCTGGGTGGGTCTCGGTGTGTCAGCTATAACGTGGGGCTATACTGTGCCATTTATACACTGATATTAGTGTAATGTGGGGCCTGTACCCTGTGACGGGCACATAGTATTAGCTGGGGGTGTCTCTGTGTCTCAGCTATAACGTGGGGCTATACTGTGCCATTTATACACTGATATTAGTGTGTGGGTCCTGTACCCTATGACGGGCACATAGTATTAGCTGGCGGTGTCTCTGTGTCTCAGCTATAACGTGGGGCTATACTGTGCCATGTATACACTGATATTAGTGTAATGTGTGGCGTCTGTACCCTGTGACGGGCACATAGTATTAGCTGGGTGTGTCTCGGTGTCTCTGCTATAACGTGGGGCTATACTGTGCCATTTATACACTGATATTAGTGTAATGTGGGGCCTGTACCCTGTGACGGGCACATAGTATTAGCTGGCGGTGTCTCTGTGTCTCAGCTATAACGTGGGGCTATACTGTGCCATTTATACTCTTATATTAGAGTGTGGGGCCAGTACCCTGTGACGGGCACATAGTATTAGCTGGGTGGGTCTCGGTGTCTCTGCTATAACGTGGGGCTATACTATGCCATTTATACACTGATATTAGTGTGTGGGGCCTGTACCCTGTGACGGGCACATAGTATTAGCTGGGTGTGTCTCGGTGTCTCAGCTATAACGTGGGGCTATACTGTGCCATTTATACACTGATATTAGTGTGTGGGGCCTGTACCCTGTGACGGGCACATAGTATTAGCTGGGTGGGTCTCGGTGTCTCAGCTATAACGTGGGGCTATACTGTGCCATTTATACACTGATATTAGTGTAATGTGTGTGACCTGTACCCTGTGACGGGCACATAGTATTAGCTGGGGGTGTCTCTGTGTCTCAGCTATAACGTGGGGCTATACTGTGCCATTTATACACTGATATTAGTGTGTGGGGCCTGTACCCTATGACGGGCACATAGTATTAGCTGGGTGGGTCTCTGTGTCTCAGCTATAACGTGGGGCTATACTGTGCCATTTATACACTGATATTAGTGTAATGTGTGGGACCTGTACCCTGTGACGGGCACATAGTATTAGCTGGGGGTGTCTCTGTGTCTCAGCTATAACGTGGGGCTATACTGTGCCATTTATACACTGATATTAGAGTGTGGGGCCTGTACCTTGTGACGGGCACATAGTATTAGCTGGGTGGGTCTCGGTGTCTCTGCTATAACGTGGGGCTATACTGTGCCATTTATACACTGATATTAGTGTGTGGAGCCTGTACCCTGTGACGGGCACATAGTATTAGCTGGGTGGATCTCGGTGTCTCTGCTATAACGTGGGGCTATACTGTGCCATTTATACACTGATATTAGTGTGTGGAGCCTGTACCCTGTGACGGGCACATAGTATTAGCTTGGTGTCTCTGTGTCTCTGCTATAACGTGGGGCTATACTGTGCCATTTATACACTGATATTAGTGTGTGGAGCCTGTACCCTGTGACGGGCACATAGTATTAGCTGGGTGGGTCTCGGTGTCTCTGCTATAACGTGGGGCTATACTGTGCCATTTATACACTGATATTTGAGTGTGGGGCCTGTACCCTATGACGGGCACATAGTATTAGCTGGGTGGGTCTCGGTGTCTCTGCTATAACGTGGGGCTATACTGTGCCATTTATACACTGATATTAGTGTGTGGAGCCTGTACCCTGTGACGGGCACATAGTATTAGCTGGGTGGGTCTCGGTGTCTCAGCGTGAATCGCTTCCCTCCGTCTGCTCGCCGGATTCCTGAGCATTTTCTCACCAGTGCGCAAGGTTCCTGTAGGCACAGAAATAGCTTGTTCTTGGCTGTATTGAGCGATGCGTTCAGGAAGCCTTGTGGTCTCTGCTTTCCTGCAGCTGGGGGGGCCCCGGTACATTGTCTGCTGAGCACGTGCTTCACCAGATACAGTTAGAGGTTCGATTGTTATCCTAAGTTACCATGGAAATCACCACATGAGGGACCGGTGAGCGAGCTTCTGTCCCTGCGCAATGTACAGGAGTCACACAGAAGTGGTGGCAGAGCTATGCCCAGCTATAGACCTGACCCTCTTATATCCTAACTCACATTGCACTGAAGTGGTTAATGAAAGGGGCTTACTCCCACCCTGACCAGTGACCTTTTGTGTGACTGGCCTCCCTCCCACTGGCCTGAGAGATGTGAGAAACCTCCCAACAGCTCCCGGGCTCCTGTTTGGAAATCTGCCGCAGAGCTTCATTAAACATTGTTTCCTAAAAATCCAGATCATCTCTACTAGTTATGTCCCAGGTCCAGATCATCTCTACTAGTTATGTCCCAGGTCCAGATCATCTCTACTAGTTATGTCCCAGGTCCAGATCATCTCTACTAGTTATGTCCCAGGTCCAGATCATCTCTACTAGTTATGTCCCGGGTCCAGATCATCTCTACTCGTTATGTCCCGGGTCCAGATCATCTCTACTAGTTATGTCCCAGGTCCAGATCATCTCTACTAGTTATGTCCCAGGTCCAGATCATCTCTACTAGTTATGTCCCAGGTCCAGATCATCTCTACTAGTTATGTCCCAGGTCCAGATCATCTCTACTAGTTATGTCCCGGGTCCAGATCATCTCTACTAGTTATGTCCCAGGTCCAGATCATCTCTACTAGTTATGTCCCAGGTCCAGATCATCTCTACTAGTTATGTGCCTGATCCAGATCATCTCTACTAGTTATGTCCCAGGTCCAGATCATCTCTACTAGTTATGTCCCAGGTCCAGATCATCTCTACTAGTTATGTCTACTAGTTATGTCCCAGGTCCAGATCATCTCTACTAGTTATGTCTACTAGTTATGTCCCAGGTCCAGATCATCTCTACTAGTTATGTCCCAGGTCCAGATCATCTCTACTAGTTATGTCCCGGGTCCAGATCATCTCTACTAGTTATGTCCCAGGTCTAGATCATCTCTACTAGTTATGTCCCAGGTCCAGATCATCTCTACTAGTTATGTCCCAGGTCCAGATCATCTCTACTAGTTATGTTCCAGGTCCAGATCATCTCTACTAGTTATGTCCCAGGTCCAGATCATCTCTACTAGTTATGTTCCAGGTCCAGATCATCTCTACTAGTTATGTACCAGACGTAGATTACCACTACCAGTTACATACTGTATCAACCCAGAACATCTCCAGTAGTTGTATAACCAGAGTGGAACATATGAACTAATAATATGCCACACCCAGAACCTAATATAACATTCTGCATACAGCAACTAGTCATATGTGGAAACCGGCATCTTGTAACTCTGTATCCTCACTAACTATATCCATTCCAGAACCCCTCGGACGCTGAATACTGGAAAGATGCCGACTGGTCCTGTACCAGTCCCAGAGTGTGAATAATAAGAGATACTTTGCAGCGCTGCCAGCTTTCTGTCACCGGCTGGGACTGCAGAGCCCCTGGGCAAGGCTGCAGCTAATTTCCCAGGACACCGAGTCCTTCTGGATACAAGGAGTACATTCATTGGGGTGATAAAAGGCCTCCTTGCTTGCAATGCGTGTTACTGCATCACATCTCACTATGGTAGGGGGTGGCTGACCCAGTAAGGAAGGATCTGCTCGGGCTGTAGCAGGGCTACACTTACTGGTGCAACATGATATGCTGTCCTGTCTGTGAGCTGGACTTGCACCAGGAAATGATAAGGAGGACTGTAAGAGACACTTCTGTGCTACATGGAAAACATGTACAAACATTGGCATCACGCCAGGTACAGCAGATAGATGGATATTAGATAGATAGATATGGGATAGATAGGTAGATAGATAGATATGGGATAGGTATGAGATAGATAGATAGATAGATATGAGAGATAGATATACAGTATATATGAGATAGATAGATATAGATATGAGATAGATAGATAGATATGAGATAGATAGATAGATAGATATGAGATAGATAGATATGATAGATATGGGATAGATAGATGTGAGATAGATAGATATGATAGATATGGGATAGATAGATATGAGATAGATAGATAGATATGAATGATAGATATGGGATAGATAGATATGAGAGGTAGATAGATAGATATACAGTAGATATGAGATAGATAGATAGATACCAGGAGGTTTTGGTCGCATTGTTCGTAAAGTCGGGTAATGGATAGCCGGCAAGGACCAGTAATGCGCGTGCACGCTGGGTCCTTGCCGACCCCGACTATCTACTAAACATGCCCGTCACCCTGACGACGCTCGTCAGGTTCGGCGTGTTCAGAGATAGGAGGTCGGCTCCTTCACTGAATGACGTTCAGTGAACGCCGTTCAGTGCGGGCACCGCACCTCGGCGACCTGAAGGTCTGAACGCTAGACGTTCAGTCTTTCAGGTCGCCTAGTAGATAGGCCCCTATAGATAGATATGAGAGAGATAGATATGGGATAGAAAAATATATATTAGATAGATAGATGGGATCTAAATGCTTACCGCCGGCTTCCAGACTCTCTAATCCCGGCGTAGTAGTAATGACAGGCTGTCCGTGCCCTGCGGGGGGGAAGGTTAGGCACCCCCCAGGGAGGGTTAGCGTTAGGCTAGGGGAAGGTAGGGTTAGACACCCCCGGAGGGAGGTTAGGGATAGGCACCCCCCCGGGGAACTTCGGTTTAGGCAGTGAGGAAGGGGGGGTTGGGGTTAGGCACTTGGGGGGAGGTTAGGGTTAGGGGGTAGAATTAGGTTAGCGATACTTACCTTAGGGACGATCGGGATCTTCATCCTTGCCGGGCTGCCGCTGTCGGGATTTGAACCATGCGGCCAACGGTAATACCTATTACACCCATATTAGATAGATAGATAGATAGATAGATAGATAGATAGATAGATATGAGATAGATAGATAGATATGGGATAGATATGAGATAGATAGATATGATAGATATGGGATAGATAGATAGATAGATATGGGATAGATAGATAGATAGATATGGGATAGATAGATAGATAGATAGATAGATAGATAGATAGATAGATAGATATGAGATAGATATAATAGATATGGGATAGATAGATATGAGATAGATAGATATGATAGATATGGGATAGATAGATGTGAGATAGATAGATATGATAGATATGGGATAGATAGATATGAGATAGATAGATAGATATGAGATAGATAGATATGATAGATAGATATGGGATAGATAGATATGAGATAGATAGATATGGGATAGATAGATAGATATGTGATAGATAGATAGATAGATAGATAGATAGATAGATATGGGATAGATAAATATTAGATATGAGATAGATATTAGATTGATAGATGTTAATTCATATACATTAAATATATGGAGTGTTTATAAATCAGCAGGTGAGGAGGGAGGAGCTTCACTAACACCTGGAAGACAGTGACTGAGGGATTTTCCACCTTGCGCTGTGTGTGGATTGGTCGCCTTATACACAGGGATGGGGCGAGAGGTCACAGTAGCTCATATTTCTGCATTGTCAGAATTTTCTAGCATTATGAGACCAGTGAGACAGGTGCGGTGGAATGTCGGGTGGCACTGAGCAGTCTAATGGTCCACTGCGAAGAATCTTGTCACAGCAATGAATAACCAGGTGGTGCCTGACCTCTGTATAGGGACACGGGTGCAGGGAGGGGAGGGATTCCATCATAAAGTTTGGAATTTTTATGACCTTTCATAGCTGTGATTTTATTCTTTAATTGCTCCTGTGATTGGTGTGGAGACGTTTTCATGGTCACAGACGTTTTATCTCGGCCACACGGGCAGATCCTGCAGCTCGGCCTTAGTATTGGTGCACAGGTCACCCCTGAGGCTGAGCTCCCAGGTCACGTCTAGCTCCATTGCAGCCACTTCTTGTGGTCAGCCCCTGGACAGATGGTTATTGGCGTCACCCAGCTGCACCACCCACCCTAGCCTGGCATCAGGGCCATCGTTATCGGTATCAGGCCACGCGGGATGCAATACTGCAGCATGCATGGCTCAGTGGTTAGAATTGCTGGCCTATGGGTTCATGGGTTTGAGTCCTACCAGGGCAGTGTGAGTGGAGTTTGTATGTTCTTCCCTAACTGCATGTATTTTCCCTGGGTTCTCTGTAGGACCCTATTGTGTGAGCCATAATGAGAGATGACTTGTAAGAAGATCTGATACTACAGGTTACGTCTGTGTTATCCGTTTATATCTATATATTATCATTTATGTGACTTTAGTCCTATTATAAGCAGCGGGGGCCTGATTCTGAATCGGACGCAGCTCTGCGACTGTATGCAAATGCTGCTACAACGCCCCTCCCTGGTGTACATACGCGCGTATGAATGTGCAATGACTGAGACGCTCACTGTCGGCGTCCGTGTACGCTGAAATACCGCTTGGCGTCCGTGTACGCTGAAATACCGCTTGGTGCGCATCGCCAGCTTGCACCAGCACCGTGGCAGGTGCAGATTACCCATCTGAGTATGGCGTCCTGTGTGAGCGATTCTGCGTCTCTGTACGTAGCCACTACTAGCGACACATCCTTAACACGCCCATAAGACGGACTATATCCGTGCGTGCGCAAAGCCACCTCCCGGAATGCCCAATACATTTTCAAAACTCTTCTGAGATCGCGTGTCTCCTGTGCGCATCAATTGCAACTGCGACTCTGCGCACACTGTCCGGACACATGCACAGTGCAACTTAGATACATGCGCAGAAGGAAACAATCACCCCACTGCGTCCGACTCAGAATCTCAGTCTCCTAATAAAATGACAGCTTTACCTTCTAATATAAGTGCTGCTTAGTAACTCTGTCATGGGGTTTCAGGTGTTTAGTAGGTCCATGATGGTGTCGCTGGTGTTTAGTAGGTCCACGATGGTATTGCTGCTGTTTAGTAGGTCCATGATGGTATTGCTGGTGTTTAGTAGGTCTATGATGGTATTGCTGGTGTTTAGTAGGTCCATGATGGTGTCACTGATGTTTAGTAGGTCCATGATGGTGTCGCTGATGTTTAGTAGGTCCATGATGGTGTCGCTGGTGTTTAGTAGGTCCATGATGGTATCGCTGGTGTGTAGTAGGTCCATGATATTATCGCTGCTGTTTAGTAAGGCATTGATGGTATCTGTGGTGTTTAGTAGGTCCATGATTTTATCACTGGTGTTTAGTAGGTCCATGATTTTATTGCTGGTGTTTAGTAGGTCCATGATGGTGTCGCTGGTGTTTAGTAGGTCCATGATGGTTTCGCTGGTGTTTAGTAGGTGCATGATGGTGTCGCTGGTGTTTAGCAGGGCATTGATGGTGTCGCTGGTGTTTAGTAGGTCCATGATGGTGTCGCTGGTGTTTAGTAGGGCATTGATGGTATCGCTGGTGTTTAGTAGGTCCATGATGGTATCGCTGGTGTTTAGTAGGTCTATGATGGTATCGCTGGTGTTTAGTAGGTCCATGATGGTATCGCTGGTGTTTAGTACTGTAGGTCTATGTTGGTATCGTTGGAGTTTAGTAGGTCCATGATGGTGTCGCTGCTGTTTAGTAGGTCCATGATAGTACCGCTGGTGTTTAGTAGGTCCATGATGGTATCGCTGGTGTTTAGTAGGTCCATGATGGTATTGCTGGTGTTTAGTAGGTCCATGATGGTGTCGCTGGTGTTTAGTAGGTCCATGATGGTGTCGCTGGTGTTTAGCAGGGCATTGATGGTGTCGCTGGTGTTTAGTAGGTCCATGATGGTGTCGCTGGTGTTTAGTAGGGCATTGATGGTATCGCTGGTGTTTAGTAGGTCCATGATGGTATCGCTGGTGTTTAGTAGGTCTATGATGGTATCGCTGGTGTTTAGTAGGTCCATGATGGTATCGCTGGTGTTTAGTAGGTCCATGATGGTATAGCTGGTGTTTGGTAGGTCCATGATGGTATCGCTGGTGTTTAGTAGGGCCATGATGGTATCGCTGGTGTTTAGTAGGTCCATGATGGTGTCGCTGATGTTTAGTAGGTCCATGATGGTGTCGCTGATGTTTAGTAGGTCCATGATGGTATCGCTGGTGTGTAGTAGGTCCATGATATTATCGCTGCTGTTTAGTAGGGCATTGATGGTATCTGTGGTGTTTAGTAGGTCTATGATTTTATCACTGGTGTTTAGTAGGTCCATGATTTTATTGCTGGTGTTTAGTAGGGCATTGATGGTATCTCTGGTGTTTTAGTAGGTCCATGATGGTATCGCTGGTGTTTTAGTAGGACCATGATGGTGTTGCTGGTGTTTTAGTAGGTCCATGATGGTATCGCTGGTGTTTTAGTAGGTCCATGATGGTATCTCTGGTGTTTTAGTAGGTCCATGATGGTATCTCTGGTGTTTTAGTAGGTCCATGATGGTATCGCTGGTGTTTTAGTAGGTCCATGATGGTATCGCTGGTGTTTTAGTAGGTCCATGATGGTATCTCTGGTGTTTTAGTAGGTCCATGATGGTATCGCTGGTGTTTAGTAGGACCATGATGGTATCTCTTGTGTTTAGTAGGACCATGATGGTATTGCTGGTGTTTAGTAGGTCCATGATGGTATCTCTGGTGTTTTAGTAGGTCCATGATGGTATCGCTGGTGTTTTAGTAGGTCCATGATGGTATCGCTGGTGTTTTAGTAGGTCCATGATATTCCGCATCTCTCTGTCTCTCTATTTTATCATTATGTCTCTCTCCTTTCTCTATTTTTATATATTTTCTCCTTTTCCCTTTCTCTTTTTTTGTGTCTCTCTCCTGCCTGACGCCTACTTACCCCTCTCCTGCGGCCGTGCAGCACTGGAAGTCAGAGGTAGGTGCTCGGCATCTATGGATGGTGGCCGCTGCTTTCTCACCGTCTTCCCGGCTGCTCTCGTTCTCCCACTGTCGCTCTGTAATGACCATTGTTCATGGCTGTAATTGGCATGTTCACCACGTGACGTGTGTGTGTAATGTACTGATTGTAGATGCATGGCTTGCACTGAATCACTAGAATGGAAAATCCTATTAAGTACTGAACAAAGGGTGCGTTAGGCCAGTTTCTCGCACGCTGTAGCAGGTCGTAAACATACAGGATCCAGGTTACGGGGAAGGACCAGCTGCTGATCACTTAACCAGTCTCAAATGAAGTGTCCTATCAGACAGCGCCACCTTGTGGCCACATCACTGTAAAAAAAAAAAAAAAAGTTAATGGAGATTTCTTGTATCTGCCAATGTGAACTGAGAAAGCAAGAGAGACAGTCGCATGATGTCCTGGCTATGGGTGTTGGGTATGATATAATGTAGGCGCCAGTAAGCTGGTGTATGTACTAGGATGAGGAGCAGATGCTACAGCTGATATGTTCTCTCCTGTATGGTGGCGTGGCGGGGGGAAGGGTGGGGGTGAGGGGTTTGCATCATGTCCATGTTATTATATACTGTCCATATTGGGGGGCTTGTCTACTGTATACCGTAAGGAGCGGCCATGCAGCCCGTATGTCCTGTGGGGTGTGTTGGATTGTGAGTGGCTTGTGGTGTATTGTCTCACAGGTTGTTGTTGTGTGTTAGTGTCATTACTTTGGCGTTATCACTTCCTCGTGTCCTTGACTAACGCAGAGAAGGGAACTGAAATAGCAGCTGGTCCCTGTGTCCTGTACCAGTCCCTGTAATGAGCAGGCAGCTGTATGATCACAATGGAGCTGTCCGCTATATTTGTGCCCTCGGGCAGCACCTGAATTATACAGCGTGGAAATATTGTATAGGTTGTGTTTGTTCTATCGCCCGGGAGTTCCCAGCGAGTGGTTTGTTTGCTAACGAGGAGTCTGCTCCCACCACTCATTAATGAGTGAGTGCTGCAGGCGGGGGCCGGGGGGACCCTGCCCAGCTCAGTTCCTGATACACCCAGGGTGTCACACATGGCGGATTTAACGGATACTTATATGGAGCACAGGCACAAACAGAGCGACTGTTGTCTTCGCCTGACTCCATGTGTCATGCAGATGAAGCACTCTTTATTGTAACACTTCAATCAGCAATAATACAGTATATAGAGATTAGCCGGGACATGTATATGGCAGAAAGTAGGTGACACCTGCCCCATTATTATTTATGATTACCAGTTATTATATAGCGCACACATATTCCACAGCGCTTTACAGAGAATATTCTGCTATTCACATCAGTCCCTGCCCCAATGGAGCTTACACTCTATGGGCCTCATTCAGAGGCGGTCATAGGATGCATGCGTTCGCTCAGAAACAGGGCGGCCGCTTGCAACCTGAACGGCCGCCTCCATGTCGGTCGTTAGGCTGTGGGTTAACACCCACAGCTCTAACGACCGCTAAGGGAGATGGTCGCGATGGTCAAGACCATTGCGACCATCGGGGCTTACGACGAGACCCTAGGGTAGGGTCTCATCAACCTTAAGCCCCAGGGAGCTTCCTGCTCTGTTTGAGCAGGAAGCTCCCCACTGACATCACTGATGATGTCAGTGGGGACGCCCACAAAACGGCAAGCGTTCCGAAAGGAACGCCTCCGTTTGGCCGGGCACGCCCCCTGCCCGCCCAGCAAACGGAGCGAGCTGTCAATCAACATCGACAGCTCGCTCCACCTGCTTCGAGCCCGCTAATGACGGGTGTCCGTCGTTAGTGGGGGCTCGCACATGCGCACGACGGAGTCGTCTCCGTCGTGCGCATGCCCTGTGGACCAACATTGAGTCGGTTGCGAGCGCTCAGCGCTCGCGACCGACTCTGAATAAGGTCCTATATTCCCTATCACACACACACACACACATACATACACACACACACACACACACACACTAAGGTTAATTGGCTCCCAACATAATTAACCCGTCTGTATATTTTTGGAGTGTGGGAGGAAATCGGAGCACCCAGAGGAAACCCACGCAGGCACAGGGAGAACATACAAACTCCACACAGTTAGGGCCGTAGTGGTAATTGAATCCAGGACCTCAGTGCTGTGAGGCAGTAATGCTAACCATTACACCGTCTGTGCTGCATCCTCACACGTTTCAGCCAGCGGTCAATGGGGGGCTCAGGACTTGTACCCAGAGATGGCACTGGGCATAGGCAGTGTCCAGCTCCCACGATGTTTAAGGGCCTCAAGTTAAAATCTCGCCTGGGGTACCAAATTGGTCCGGACCGGCTGTGTATGTTCCCCAGTTTATGCAGACAGGATAGATCTCCTTTCTCTTACATGTCCTGAGAGGGGGATGGATAACTAGCGTTCCCCGCTGGCTGCGGCGGGTGTCACCAGGATCATATCTTCCGTATATACAGTTTATTTGGCCTCAGGAGAATCCTGAATACATTGGGCCCTTTATGTGGATTTTCCTCCAGGTCGGCAGAAATCTCCTGCACGGGGGACACTAGTGCCAGGAAAATGTGTCCGCTCCCAGCCAAGAATTCAGGGGCTGCCCCTAGTAGGTGCCAATGTACAGGCGGCAGAGGACATCCCTAGGTGATTAGTGGCTGCAGAGGGACAGTGTAAGGAGAGAGGCAGGAGGGTGCCAGACTCCCGCAGCCCCTTATCCCGTCCATCGCTCTCAGCGCTGACACTGATGGATTGTGCTGGGCGAGGTGACTGCCACATTCCTGGGGAAAGGTTAAACTTTGTTCCACAGCTTTAGTGCCAAGTCCTCCACCCTGTGTCCAGCCATAACCCCCTCGCTGCAATCAGCAGATTAAAGTGCAAGCTCCAGTCTCACATAGAAGCTGTTGGTTCCTGTGTAATATAGATAATAAATCATAATTTCATCGTGATGCGTTGTCTCCATGATTAGTGCTGGTGTCACAGAGCAGCGTCAGGCACCCATCATACGCCTCACCCGCTGTCTGTGTGGTATGCACTAACCCGCTTTTCTTTTCTCTTCAGGCTCAGCGACACGTAAATGACCTGTATGAAGACCTCCGAGATGGCCACAACCTCATCTCTCTTCTGGAAGTACTATCGGGAGAGACCCTGGTGAGTGATCCCCGAGCCCGGTAGAGTAACTCCGGAACGCAGCTTCGGCACTCCTGGGTTCCTCGTGTTACACCTCACTACTAATATCTCACATCCCTCATTCTCTGTTCCCTGGCTTCATTCTGACACACGGACACGTCATGGGACCTCACTAATCCTGTCACACCCCAGGCTGCCTCCCCGGCAGTGCCAGGCTGACTAAGCAGGGAGAAGAACGTAAGTCTCCTGCTTGCTCCTCCTCACCTCCACCCTGGAGGGACTGTAGTGTACACATGACCTGTCCTACCGTTCTGCGCACAGAATATATCCATCAGCATCCGTCCATTACTCTGCATCTATCCCAATAGTGCCCAGGCTACGGCGCGATAATATATTATACCCCAGCAATAGGTCTCCTGCCACTTGTATTATAAGAAAAGAAAGAATGTCCGCTCCTTCCCCAATAATGGTTGTAATGGTCCAGGACACTGTATGTAAATCAGAGGGAGGAGCTGTACTATATGCAGATGAGAGGGAGGAGACTGACCCAGCACATCTTATAGTAGTATAAGAATAAAGATGGCTCCTGGCACTGTATGTAAATCAGAGGGAGGAGCTGTACTATATGCAGATGAGAGGGAGGAGACTGACCCAGCACATCTTATAGTAGTATAAGAATAAAGATGGCCCCTGGCACTGTATATAAATCAGAGGGAGGAGCTGTACTGTATGTAAATCAGATGGAGGAGCTGTACTGTATGCAGATGAGAGGGAGGAGACTGACTCAGCAGACCTTCTAGTCGTATAAGAATAAAGATGGCCCCTGGCACTGTATGTAAATCAGAGGGAGGAGCTGTACTGTATGTAAATCAGAGGGAGGAGATGTACTGTATATAAATCAGATGGAGGAGCTGTACTGTATGTAAATCAGAGGGAGGAGCTGTACTGTATGTAAATCAGAGGGAGGAGACTGACTCAGCAGACCTTCTAGTCGTATAAGAATAAAGATGGCCCCTGGCACTGTATGTAAATCAGAGGGAGGAGCTGTACTGTATGTAAATCAGAGGGAGGAGATGTACTGTATGTAAATCAGATGGAGGAGCTGTACTGTATGTAAATCAGAGGGAGGAGCTGTACTGTATGTAAATCAGAGGGAGGAGACTGACTCAGCAGACCTTCTAGTCGTATAAGAATAAAGATGGCCCCTGGCACTGTATGTAAATCAGAGGGAGGAGCTGTACTATATGTAAATCAGAGGGAGGAGACTGACTCAGCAGACCTTCTAGTCGTATAAGAATAAAGATGGCCACCGGCACTGTATGTAAATCAGAGGGAGGGGACGTACTGTATGTAAATCAGAGGGAGGAGCTGTACTGTATGTAAATCAGAGGGAGGAGACTTACTCAGCAGACCTTCTAGTAGTATAAGAATAAAGATGGCTACTGGCACTGCAATGTACTGTACCAGATTGGCGCATGGCGGGCGAGCAGCTAATCAAATTGCCCCCCTAAGGGTCATGTACAAGCCACAAAATCTGAAATGCGCTGACTTGTCCTGCACCCCCACCCTTATAGGCGGCACCCTGTGCCTGGTGCTGGGGGCGGACGTCCTACCACTCTCCATTACTGATACAATGCTGCCCCCTCCTTTATGGGTCACAAGACGTTATCACACGTGGCCCGTTATTGTGGTTTATATTACATGTAAGTATCATACTGTGCTATCCTGCAGAAATGGTAATATGTGTGTAAGTAATGGGGCGAGACCTGATCCCCGCATCTCTACAGCGGCAGAACATTAAAGGCCTAGAACGCCGCTCTTTTGCGTCATCGCCACCCTCTTTCTTACATTATTTTGTTGCATCTTCCTATTGGCCGGCCGTAAACTTCTGCTTCCCTACAAACGCCCACAGTGTGGCCCACATGCTTCCACAGGTAACTGGGCCACGTGTGTGACCGTACACTTGACCTACAAAGAGCTGCGGTTTCCATCTTTTGCAGTTTGTGCATGACCCTTAGTGGTGTATTGTCTGCCTGCCAGGGCGTATACGGTGCTGTACATATACCTACAGGCCGCAGTCACATGATGGGAAGCGTAGCTATAGGTGTTAGGCTGCTGGCGCCTGCTTGTACTCAGGACTTTGCAGAACATTTTCCACCTTTGCTCCGCATGGATTGATGATAACAGGAGGCCGCTCATCATTCACGTCAGGGGAAAATAACAGGAAATGTTGCCTTGTAGCCGGGAATTTGGGCTGAGCTCTCCCTGTGAGCGGAGCCTTCACCTCCCAGGTTCTGCTGCATAGAGTATGGTGTGGTAGTGATTCCTTCTAGTGGACAACGCTGTTAGGAGGAGACTAGTGGCAGATAGCCACACTGAGTATTACAACGTGGGATTACCCCCTCTCACCACACTGATTGCCCCCTCAGATAGCCACACTGAGGTTCTGCTGCATAGAGTACGGTGTGGTAGTGATTCCTTCTAGTGGACAAGGCTGTTAGGAGGAGACTAGTGGCAGATAGCCACACTGAGCATTACAACGTGAGATTGCCCCCTCTCTCCACACTGATTGCCCCCTCAGATAGCCACACTGAGGTTCTGCTGCATAGAGTATGGTGTGGTAGTGATTCCTTCTAGTGGACAACGCTGTTAGGAGGAGACTAGTGGCAGACAGGCACACTGAGCATTACAACGTGAGATTGCCCCCTCTCACCACACTGATTGCCCCCTCAGATAGCCACACTGAGGTTCTGCTGCATAGAGTACGGTGTGGTAGTGATTCCTTCTAGTGGATAACACTGTTAGGAGGAGACTAGTGGCAGACAGGCACACTGAGCATTACAACGTGAGATTGCCCCCTCTCACCACACTGATTGCCCCCTCAGATAGCCACACTGAGGTTCTGCTGCATAGAGTACGGTGTGGTAGTGATTCCTTCTAGTGGATAACACTGTTAGGAGGAGACTAGTGGCAGACAGGCACACTGAGCATTACAACGTGAGATTACCCCCTCTCCCCATCATTACCATCATCCTATCTTTAACCTATTAACACTTCTGCTCGGATAAACCTGGCCTCTCTCTTTCCTCTTTATTTTCTCCTGTTTGCCGGACTCTGCCCTGACCTTTGCCCTGTGCCCTTGCCCCTTTCTTGCACTGCTCTTGCTGGGTAGCCGAGGGAACGGGACGTTATCAGGAACTTGCGGTTGGTGAGTGCCAGAGGGCCCCCTGTTTGCACCACGCATGTTCTTTCCGTTGCATGCTGCTCTGCTATTGGCTGAGCTCTGGTATGATGTCATCCCTTGATGGCCCTCAAGAACCCATGTGTCCTGCATAAGGAAGAGTGAGTCCACAGGACACAGATAAGTCATCAATAGCCTACAGCACCAAAGGCTGGAATAATCATTCCCAAAGGGACCAGGAACCAAGCTGAGTTAGGAATAGTCAGGGCCATGTGACTTTATTATAGCACTACACCCCTATATGTATAATATGTCATGGCCATGTGACTTTATTATAGCACTACACCCCTATATGTATAATATGTCATGGCCATGTGACTTTATTATAGCACTACACCCCTAAATGTTTAATATGTCATGGCCATGTGACTTTATTATAGCACTACACCCCTATATGTATAATATGTCATGGCCATGTGACTATTATAGCACTACACCCCTATATGTATAATATGTCATGGCCATGTGACTTTATTATAGCACTACACCCCTATATGTATAATATGTCATGGCCATGTGACTTTATTATAGCACTACACCCCTATATGTATAATATGTCATGGCCATGTGACTTTATTATAGCACTACACCCCTATATGTATAATATGTCTTGGCCATGTGACTTTATTATAGCACTACACCCCTATATGTATAATATGTCATGGCCATGTGACTTTATTATAGCACTACACCCCTATATGTATAATATGTCATGGCCATGTGACTTTATTATAGCACTACACCCCTATATGTATAATATGTCATGGCCATGTGACTTTATTATAGCACTACACACCTATATGTAATATCTCATGACCACGTGACTTTATTATAGCACTATACACCTATATATAATATCTCATGGCCGCGTGACTTTATTATAGCACTACACACCAATATGTAATATCTTATGGCGACGTGACTTTATTATAGCACTATACACCTATATATATCATCTCATGGCCATGTGACTTTATTATAGCACTACACACCTATATGTAATATCTCATGGCCATGTGACTATTATAGCACTACACACCTATATGTATTATCTCATGGCCATGTGACTTTATTATAGCACTACACGCCTGTAAATATAATATCTGAATGTCATGGTATTTTGTCATATAACTATATGCCTGTATATGCAATATAAGTATACAGTTATATATATATATATATATATATATATAATCAAGTGACTTTATTACCCCACTACACATCTGTAGATATGATAATGTCATGTGACCACGAGATATTATATAATCACACAGCTGTATATGTAATATCTCATGGCCACATGACGTTATTATACCATCACACAGCTGTATATGTAATATCTCATGGCCACGTGACGTTATTATACCATCACACAGCTGTATATGTAATATCTCAGGGCCACGTGATGTTATTATACCATCACACAACTGTATATGTAATATCTCAGGGCCACGTGACGTTATTATACCATCACACAGCTGTATATGTAATATCTCAGGGCCACGTGACATTATTATACCATCACACAGCTGTATATGTAATATCTCATGGCCACTTGACGTTATTATACCATCACACAGCTGTATATGTAATATCTCATGGCCACGTGACGTTATTATACCATCACACAGCGGTATATGTAATATCTCATGGCCACGTGACGTTATTATACCATCACACAGCTGTATATGTAATATCTCATGGCCATGTGACGTTATTATACCATCACACAGCTGTATATGTAATATCTCATGGCCATGTGACATTATTATACCATCACACAGCTGTATATGTAATATCTCATGGCCACGTGACGTTAATATACCATGACACACCGGCACACCTAATAGCTCGTGGCCATGTGACACTACCACACACTGGTATATGTAATATGATGCCCATGTAATATTCTGTGCTGGATCTCAGCCTACATAGGTACAATGTAACTATAACCCACAGAGCGCTTGCTGTCCTCTCAGGGGTGACATCATGCTGAAGCCGGCCAATCCTTGCTAAAACCTGCTCTAACACGTGGTTGGTGGGATTTGTGATTGGATGTATGTTGATTGGCTGAAGGTGCATGCGCCTCTCTGTTAGCGGTGGTGAGCAGGTGAGTGTGCCAGGCTCATTTCTCCTTTCAGCTGCCGCAGAGCTGATGCCGGGGAAACCGGCCAGAGTACGCAGCTAATGGAGGACATATCTATCCTGGCGCTGTCAGTGACCGCAGGGGTTACGTTCTCCTCACTGCTATTACACACACGTCTACTTCTAGGCATGCCCTGATCTGATTGTGGGTCCTGATTGCAGGGTTTATTCTCAGCATGAGCAGTTATTCAGGATTCACAGTTTAGTCATGGTAGGATAACATGACCCTGGCTGGGTGTACAGGCAGACTGACCAGACTAAGCCCCTTCCCCAGATAGGTCAGTGTGACAGGCTATAAGTGACCATCATGTCTGATTCCCATAGTGCCTAATGACACCATATAGCGTTTATCATGTCACAGGGTCGGTCGCCTAGCGTCACGTTACAGGATTGCGACGCCTCATGTCATTGACCTGTCACGCGTTGGGCTGGCCCTGTTTGGTCTCAGAACTTTCAGATGATCAATATACTTCTATGCTAATGTGGCACAGCAATGTGAGCGAATGGCGCTGTCAGACGAGCGTGCTGCTCGCTTCCTGCCTGGCTCCGGTACCGTCTGGGGTGCGCGCAGATGACCGGCTCTGTGTGAAAGAGCATTTCCTCCTTTAAGATGGTCTTTGAAAAGCTCTCGTCCGCTGCCCCTGAGGAAACGCTCTCTCACAGGGCGGACTTCCCGGGGATTTCCTCAATGTCCCTTTATGGTGGAAATAGAGGTCTTGAAATGTTATCTGCACAGCTCAGCTCTGGTCTCTTGTGTGTCACTCACAGCCTGTCCATAGCCGTCCTTAGTCTGGCCCAGGATACATACAGACGCATAGCCATCCTCACTCTGGCCCAGGATATATACAGACGCATAGCTGTCCTTACTCTGGCCCCGGATACATACAGACGCATAGCCGTCCTTAGTCTGGCCCCGGATACATACAGACGCATAGCTGTCCTTAGTCTGGCCCAGGATACATACAGACGCATAGCCGTCCTTACTCTGGCCCGGGATACATACAGACGCATAGCCGTCCTTAGTCTGGCCCGGATACATACAGACGCATAGGTGTCCTTAGTCTGGCCCAGGATACATACAGACGCATAGCCGTCCTTACTCTGGCCCAGGATACATACAGACGCATAGCCGTCCTTAGTCTGGCCCAGGATACATACAGACGCATAGCCGTCCTTACTCTGGCCCAGGATACATTCAGACGCATAGCCGTCCTTACTCTGGCCCAGGATACATACAGACGCATAGGTGTCCTTACTCTGGCCCAGGATACATACAGACGCATAGCCGTCCTTAGTCTGGCCCGGGATACATACAGACGCATAGCTGTCCTTACTCTGGCCCGGGATACATACAGACGCATAGCTGTCCTTACTCTGGCCCGGGATACATACAGACGCATAGCCGTCCTTAGTCTGGCCCGGGATACATACAGACGCATAGCCGTCCTTACTCTGGCCCGGGATACATACAGACGCATAGCCGTCCTTAGTCTGGCCCGGGATACATACAGACGCATAGCCGTCCTTACTCTGGCCCGGGATACATACAGACGCATAGCTGTCCTTACTCTGGCCCAGGATACATACAGACGCATAGCCGTCCTTAGTCTGGCCCAGGATACATACAGACACATAGCCGTCCTTAGTCTGGCCCGGGATACATACAGACGCATAGCCGTCCTTAGTCTGGCCCGGGATCCATACAGACGCATAGCCGTCCTCACTCTGGCCCGGGATACATACAGACGCATAGCCGTCCTTAGTCTGGCCCGGGATACATACAGACGCATAGCCGTCCTTACTCTGGCCCGGGATACATACAGACGCATAGGTGTCCTTAGTCTGGCCCAGGATACATACAGACGCATAGCCGTCCTTACTCTGGCCCAGGATACATACAGACGCATAGCCGTCCTTAGTCTGGCCCAGGATACATACAGACGCATAGCCGTCCTTAGTCTGGCCCAGGATACATACAGACGCATAGCCGTCCTTACTCTGGCCCAGGATACATACAGACGCATAGCCGTCCTTACTCTGGCCCAGGATACATACAGACGCATAGCCGTCCTTACTCTGGCCCAGGATACATACAGACGCATAGGTGTCCTTACTCTGGCCCAGGATCCATACAGACGCATAGCCGTCCTTACTCTGGCCCGGGATACATACAGACGCATAGCCGTCCTTAGTCTGGCCCAGGATACATACAGACGCATAGGTGTCCTTACTCTGGCCCAGGATACATACAGACGCATAGGTGTCATTAGTAGCAAAGGGATAGGTGACTTGTTGCATGGAACTAGAATATACACAAATCACTCACTACCGAGCTCTACTGCGCAAGTCTAGAGTATTAGAGAGACTAGGAATCGGGGACCGTTCATTTAATACATTGTACTAATGCTCTGAAATCCCTTAGTGAATGAATCCAGCTGAGTGTCAGCCTTTGTGGCCAGCGACTGGTCGCCTCCATGGCGTCTATCCTCTGCAGGGTCAGCCACAGGCATGTTCTCCCGAAGTTAGAGGTGGTCCCTTATATCACAGTGTGCGCTTGTGTTGGGGTATGTGTTTTGGGGAATATGTAAACGCCATAACCTGCGTCTGTTGCGTTACAGCCCCGGGAGAAAGGCCGAATGCGCTTCCACAAGCTGCAGAATGTACAGATCGCTTTGGATTTCCTGAAGCTCAGACAGGTAACTCTCCGGGACCCCGGCTGTACGCTGCGCTCGCTCGCGCTCTCTGCGATGTCCATGCGTTTCAGCTCTCTGTCACTCTTACAGGTGAAACTGGTGAACATCCGGAATGACGACATTGCAGACGGAAATCCCAAGCTGACCCTGGGCTTGATCTGGACCATTATCCTCCACTTCCAGGTAAGCCGGAGCCACAGGGTCTCTGGTCTCCCGCTCTTATCTCCTGGCTTCTGGTGCCAATAGCGGTGTTACGTGAGGACTGCCATGCTTATTGTACCCACATGACTAGGCAGCTCAGCTGGTCACTCTGGCGCATCCTATGTACATTGTGCAGCTGGCATGCTCTGCAGACCGCAGGGTGTGGTCCTGGGTGACTCATTCACCACTACACCCCCCTCCCCGCTGTCTGCAGGGCCTGGCGCAGGGTTTATCATTTCCTGCCTGTGCCTGTTGTGTTACGCCAGGAGGGACAGGCTGGCAGTTACTTGGTCAGAAGATCTTGGGCCCTGTGACTGCAATATTCTGGTGTTTTTAGGCAGACGATCCCCAGTATTACCCTACGTAGGGCGTATCTGCCCATAATAGATCATGACGCACAGGGCTGGCATGTGACTACTTTATGCTGTTTCTGGGTGTCTGATTGTATGCGAGCTGCACGGCTGTGTCATACAGAAAGCAGGACTGACTGATCTGACATGTGTAGGGATAGTGCCTCTGTGTCCCTGCACTTACCTAGCATCACATAGACAACAGTGTAGGACACATAGCTGGGCCCATGCAGAAGCCCTCGTTATCTGGTCTTGTTAAGCAGTGCTCTTTTACAGCAGACATAAGTAGATGTATTCTGTTTTAAGACAGCTATTGCTGTAATTCATGTGCAGAGGTATTACTGTATAGTGCAGAGGTATTGCTGTATAGTGCAGAGGTATTACTGTATAGTGCAGAGGTATTGCTGTATAGTGCAGAGGTATTACTGTATAGTGCAGAGGTATTACTGTATAGTGCAGAGGTATTACTGTATAGTGCAGAGGTATTACTGTATAGTGCAGAGGTATTGCTGTATAGTGCAGAGGTATTGCTGTATAGTGCAGAGGTATTACTGTATAGTGCAGAGGTATTGCTGTATAGTGCAGAGGTATTGCTGTATAGTGCAGAGGTATTGCTGTATAGTGTAGTACATCCCAAGCCTGTATGTTGTGCAGTGTACAGCGCCATCTAGAGGTTGTTAGATGAAACTTCAGGATATTCTACTGTGAGTGCAGCAGGTATGCATGACTGCAGTAACCCTGGCACATATGTTGCTGGTATGCATGCCTGCAGTAACCCTGGCACATATATGTTGCTGGTATGCTTGCCTGCAGTAACCCTGACACATATATGTTGCTGATATGCTTGCCTGCAGTAACCCTGGCACATATATGTTGCTGGTATGCATGACTGCAGTAACCCTGGCACATATGTTGCTGGTATGCATGCCTGCAGTAACCCTGGCACATATATGTTGCTGGTATGCTTGCCTGCAGTAACCCTGGCACATATATGTTGCTGGTATGCTTGCCTGCAGTAACCCTGACACATATATGTTGCTGGTATGCTTGCCTGCAGTAACCCTGGCACATATATGTTGCTGGTATGCATGCCTGAAGTAACCCTGGCACATATATGTTGCTGGTATGCTTGCCTGCAGTAACCCTGACACATATATGTTGCTGGTATGCATGCCTGCAGTAACCCTGGCACATATATGTTGCTGGTATGCATGACTGCAGTAACCCTGGCACATATGTTGCTGGTATGCATGCCTGCAGTAACCCTGACACATATATGTTGCTGGTATGCTTGCCTGTAGTAACCCTGGCACATATATGTTGCTGGTATGCATGCCTGCAGTAACCCTGGCACATATATGTTGCTGGTATGCATGCCTGCAGTAACCCTGGCACATATATATTGCTGGTATGCATGCCTGCAGTAACCCTGGCACATATATGTTGCTGGTATGCATGCCTGAAGTAACCCTGGCACATATATGTTGCTGGTATGCTTGCCTGCAGTAACCCTGACACATATATGTTGCTGGTATGCTTGCCTGCAGTAACCCTGGCACATATATGTTGCTGGTATGCATGACTGCAGTAACCCTGGCACATATGTTGCTGGTATGCATGCCTGCAGTAACCCTGACACATATATGTTGCTGGTATGCTTGCCTGTAGTAACCCTGGCACATATATGTTGCTGGTATGCATGCCTGCAGTAACCCTGGCACATATATGTTGCTGGTATGCATGCCTGCAGTAACCCTGGCACATATATGTTGCTGGTATGCATGCCTGCAGTAACCCTGGCACATATATGTTGCTGGTATGCATGCCTGCAGTAACCCTGGCACATATGTTGCTGGTATGCATGCCTGCAGTAACCCTGGCACATATGTGTTGCTGGTATGCATGCCTGCAGTAACCCTGGCACATATGTTGCTGGTATGCATGCCTGCAGTAACCCTGGCACATATGTGTTGCTGGTATGCATGCCTGCAGTAACCCTGGCACGCATGCCTGCAGTAACCCTGGCACATATATGTTGCTGGCATGCATGCCTGCAGTAACTCTGGCACATATGTTGCTGGTATGCATGCCTGCAGTAACCCTGGCACATATGTGTTGCTGGTATGCATGCCTGCAGTAACCCTGGCACATATGTTGCTGGTATGCATGCCTGCAGTAACCCTGGCACATATATGTTGCTGGTATGCATGCCTGTAGTAACTCTGGCACATATATGTTGGTGGTATGCATGCCTGCAGTAACTCTGGCACATATGTTGCTGGTATGCATGCCTGCAGTAACCCTGGCACATATGTTGCTGGTATGCCTGCCTGCAGTAACTCTGGCACATATGTTGCTGGTATGCATGCCTGCAGTAACTCTGTCACATATGTTGCTGGTATGCATGCCTGCAGTAACTCTGTCACATATGTTGCTGGTATGCATGCCTGCAGTAACTCTGGCACATATGTTGCTGGTATGCAGAAACAGCTTAAAATGCACACGACTCAGAGTGTTACATAAATACGCTATTTTTACGTGCATATTTCAAAAGCAGAATGTTTAGATTCTTATACGTCCACCCTTGTTTGTAACACTGACTGACATGTGGAGTCCTCGTGTGTGTGTGTGTGTGTGTGTGTGTGTATGCATTACACTGACTGATAGAGATAGGGAGCCCTCATAAGTGTGTGTGCAACACTGACTGACATGGGGAGCCCGTGTATGTGGGGAGCCATAGTGTGTGTAAAACAAGCTGATAGTCAGTATTATACACCCACTATGGCTCCCCATGTCTGACATGTGGAGCGCTCAGGTGTGTGCAACACTGACTGACAGATGTGGGGAGCCTTTGTTAATGTATTTGTGTGTGTAACACTGACAGACATGGGGAATCCTTGGAAGTATGTCTGTGTATGTAACAATGACAGACGTGGGGGCCCTCATGTGTATGTAACAATGACAGACGTGGGAGCCCTCATGTGTATGTAACAATGACAGACGTGGGGAGCGCTCGTGTGTGTGTGTGTAACACTGACAGACATGGGGAATCCTTGGAAGTATGTCTGTGTATGTAACAATGACAGACGTGGGGGCCCTCATGTGTATGTAACAATGACAGACGTGGGAGCCCTCATGTGTATGTAACAATGACAGACGTGGGGAGCGCTCGTGTGTGTGTGTGTAACACTGACAGACGTGGGAGCCCTCATGTGTATGTAACAATGACAGACGTGGGGAGCGCTCGTGTGTGTGTGTGTACACTTATCACTATTAGTCTGTGGTCTGTGGGTTTGATTCTGTGGCGGCTGTATGAGGAACTATCACTCGTGCTGGTGTTACAGAATGTTCCTCATATGTCGTTATTCCTCTCTCCTGGTGTCAGAGCACTGCTTCCAGCAGCGTTAGATCATAGGGCGCCGCAGTGACGTGCAGGACATTATGTAGGTCTGTAGTGTAATGTCTCTGTCTCTCCTGGTGTCAGAGCACTGCTTCCAGCAGCGTTATGTCATAGGGAGCCGCAGTGATGTGCAGGGCATTATGTAGGTCTCTAGTGTAATGTCTGTGTCTCTCCTGGTGTCAGAGCACTGCTTCCAGCAGCGTTAGATCATAGGGCGCCGCAGTGACGTGCAGGACATTATGTAGGTCTGTAGTGTAATGTCTCTGTCTCTCCTGGTGTCAGAGCACTGCTTCCAGCAGCGTTAGATCATAGGGCGCCGCAGTGATGTGCAGGACATTATGTAGGTCTCTAGTGTAATGTCTCTGTCTCTCCTGGTGTCAGAGCACTGCTTCCAGCAGCGTTAGATCATAGGGCGCCACAGTGATGTGCAGGAAATTATGTAGGTCTCTAGTGTAATGTCTCTGTCTCTCCTGGTGTCAGAGCACTGCTTCCAGCAGCGTTAGATCATAGGGAGCCGCAGTGACGTGCAGGACATTATGTAGGTCTCTAGTGTAATGTCTCTGTCTCTCCTGGTGTCAGAGCACTGCTTCCAGCAGCGTTAGATCATAGGGAGCCGCAGTGACGTGCAGGACATTATGTAGGTCTCTAGTGTAATGTCTCTGTCTCTCCTGGTGTTAGATCATAGGGCGCCGCAGTGACGTGCAGGACATTATGTAGGTCTGCAGTGTAATGTCTGTGTCTCTCCTGGTGTCAGAGCACTGCTTCCAGCAGCGTTAGATCATAGGGAGCCGCAGTGATGTGCAGGACATTATGTAGGTCTCTAGTGTAATGTCTCTGTCTTTCATGGTGTTAGATCATAGGGAGCCGCAGTGATGTGCAGGACATTATGTAGGTCTCTAGTGTAATGTCTGTGTCTCTCCTGGTGTCAGAGCACTGCTTCCAGCAGCGTTAGATCATAGGGAGCCGCAGTGATGTGCAGGACATTATGTAGGTCTGTAGTGTAATGTCTCTGTCTCTCCTGGTGTCAGAGCACTGCTTCCAGCAGCGTCAGATCATAGGGAGCCACAGTGATGTGCAGGACATTATGTAGGTCTGTAGTGTAATGTCTCTGTCTCTCCTGGTGTCAGAGCACTGCTTCCAGCAGCGTTAGATCATAGGGCGCCGCAGTGATGTGCAGGACATTATGTAGTTCTCTAGTGTAATGTCTCTGTCTCTCCTGGTGTCAGAGCACTGCTTCCAGCAGCGTTAGATCATAGGGCGCCGCAGTGATGTGCAGGACATTATGTAGGTCTCTAGTGTAATGTCTCTGTCTCTCCTGGTGTCAGAGCACTGCTTCCAGCAGCGTTAGATCATAGGGAGCCGCAGTGACGTGCAGGACATTATGTAGGTCTCTAGTGTAATGTCTCTGTCTCTCCTGGTGTTAGATCATAGGGCGCCGCAGTGACGTGCAGGACATTATGTAGGTCTGCAGTGTAATGTCTGTGTCTCTCCTGGTGTCAGAGCACTGCTTCCAGCAGCGTTAGATCATAGGGAGCCGCAGTGATGTGCAGGACATTATGTAGGTCTCTAGTGTAATGTCTCTGTCTTTCATGGTGTTAGATCATAGGGAGCCGCAGTGACGTGCAGGACATTATGTAGGTCTCTAGTGTAATGTCTCTGTCTCTCCTGGTGTCAGAGCACTGCTTCCAGCAGCGTTAGATCATAGGGAGCCGCAGTGATGTGCAGGACATTATGTAGGTCTCTAGTGTAATGTCTGTGTCTCCTGGTGTCAGAGCACTGCTTCCAGCAGCGTTAGATCATCGGGAGCTGCAGTGATGTGCAGGACATTATGTAGGTCTCTAGTGTAATGTCTCTGTCTCTCCTGGTGTTAGATCATAGGGCGCCGCAGTGATGTGCAGGATATTATGTAGGTCTCTAGTGTAATGTCTCTGTCTCTCCTGGTGTCAGAGCAGTGCTTCCAGCAGTGTTATGTCATAGGGAGCCGCAGTGATGTGCAGGACATTATGTAGGTCTCTAGTGTAATGTCTCTGTCCCTCCTGGTGTCAGAGCACTGCTTCCAGCAGCGTTATGTCATAGGGAGCCGCAGTGACGTGCAGGACATTATGTAGGTCTCTAGTGTAATGTCTGTGTCTCTCCTGGTGTCAGAGCACTGCTTCCAGCAGCGTTAGATCACAGGGAGCCGCAGTGATGTGCAGGACATTATGTAGGTCTCTAGTGTAATGTCTGTCTCTCCTGGTGTCAGAGCACTGCTTCCAGCAGCGTTAGATCATAGGGAGCCGCAGTGACGTGCAGGACATTATGTAGGTCTCTAGTGTACTGTCTCTGTCTCTCCTGGTGTTAGATCATAGGGAGCCGCAGTGACGTGCAGGACATTATGTAGGTCTCTAGTGTAATGTCTCTGTCTCTCCTGGTGTCAGAGCACTGCTTCCAGCAGCGTTAGATCATAGGGAGCCGCAGTGATGTGCAGGACATTATGTAGGTCTCTAGTGTAATGTCTCTGTCTCTCCTGGTGTCAGAGCACTGCTTCCAGCAGTGTTATGTCATAGGGAGCCGCAGTGATGTGCAGGACATTATGTAGGTCTCTGGTGTAATGTCTGTCTCTCCTGGTGTCAGAGCACTGCTTCCAGCAGCGTTAGATCATAGGGAGCCGCAGTGACGTGCAGGACATTATGTAGGTCTCTAGTGTAATGTCTCTGTCTCTCCTGTTGTTAGATCATAGGGCGCCGCAGTGATGTGCAGGATATTATGTAGGTCTCTAGTGTAATGTCTCTGTCTCTCCTGGTGTCAGAGCAGTGCTTCCAGCAGTGTTATGTCATAGGGAGCCGCAGTGATGTGCAGGACATGGTCTCTAGTGTAATGTCTGTGTCTCCTGGTGTCAGAGCACTGCTTCCAGCAGTGTTATGTCATAGGGAGCCGCAGTGACGTGCAGGACATTATGTAGGTCTCTAGTGTAATGTCTCTGTCTCTCCTGGTGTCAGAGCACTGCTTCCAGCAGCGTTAGATCATAGGGAGCCGCAGTGACGTGCAAGACATTATGTAGGTCTCTAGTGTAATGTCTCTGTCTCTCCTGGTGTCAGAGCACTGCTTCCAGCAGCGTTAGATCATAGGGAGCCGCAGGGACGTGCAGGACATTATGTAGGTCTCTAGTGTAATGTCTCTGTCTCTCCTGGTGTCAGAGCACTGCTTCCAGCAGCGTTAGATCATAGGGAGCCGCAGTGATGTGCAGGACATTATGCAGGTCTCTAGTGTAATGTCTCTGTCTTTCATGGTGTTAGATCATAGGGCGCCGCAGTGACGTGCAGGACATTATGTAGGTCTGCAGTGTAATATCTCTGTCTCTCCTGGTGTCAGAGCACTGCTTCCAGCAGCGTTAGATCATAGGGAGCCGCAGTGACGTGCAGGACATTATGTAGGTCTCTAGTGTAATGTCTCTGTCGCTCCTGGTGTTAGATCATAGGGCGCCGCAGTGATGTGCAGGACATTATGTAGGTCTCTAATGTAATGTCTCTGTCTCTCCTGGTGTCAGAGCACTGCTTCCAGCAGCGTTAGATCATAGGGAGCCACAGTGATGTGCAGGACATTATGTAGGTCTATAGTGTAATGTCTCTGTCTTTCATGGTGTCAGATAATAGGGCGCCGCAGTGACGTGCAGGACATTATGTAGGTCTGCAGTGTAATGTCTGTGTCTCTCCTGGTGTCAGAGCACTGCTTCCAGCAGCGTGAGATCTTAGGGAGCTGCAGTGATGTGCAGGACATTATGTAGGTCTCTAGTGTAATGTCTCTGTCTCTCGTGGTGTTAGATCATAGGGTGCCGCAGTGGTGTGCAGGACATTATGTAGGTCTCTAGTGTAATGTCTCTGTCTCTCCTGGTGTCAGAGCACTGCTTCCAGCAGCGTTAGATCATAGGGAGCCGCAGTGACGTGCAGGACATTATGTAGGTCTGTAAAGTAATGTCTCTGTCTCTCCTGGTGTCAGAGCACTGCTTCCAGCAGCGTTAGATCATAGGGAGCCGCAGTGACGTGCAGGACATTATATAGGTCTCTAGTGTAATGTCTCTGTCTCTCCTGGTGTCAGAGCACTGCTTCCAGCAGTGTTAGGTCATAGGGAGCCGCAGTGACGTGCAGGACATTTTCTAGGTCTCTAGTGTAATGGTTCTGTCTCTCCTGGTGTTAGATCATAGGGAGCTGCAGTGATGTGCAGGACATTATGTAGGTCTGTAGTGTAATGTCTCTGTCTCTCCTAGTGTCAGAGCAGTGCTTCCAGCAGCGTTAGATCATAGGGAGCCGCAGTGACGTGCAGGACATTTTGTAGGTCTCTAGTGTAATGTCTCTGTCTCTCCTGGTGTCAGAGCACTGCTTCCAGCAGCGTTAGATCATAGGGAGCCGTAGTGACGTGCAGGACATTATGTAGTTCTCTAGTGTAATGTCTCTGTCTCTCCTGGTGTCAGAGCACTGCTTCCTGCAGCGTTAGATCATTGGGAGCCACAGTGATGTGCAGGACATTATGTAGGTCTCTAGTGTAATGTCTCTGTCTTTCATGGAGTTAGATCATAGGGCGCCGCAGTGACGTGCAGGACATTATGTAGCTCTGCAGTGTAATGTCTGTGTCTCTCCTGGTGTCAGAGCACTGCTTCCAGCAGCGTTAGATCATAGGGAGCTGCAGTGATGTGCAGGACATTATGTTGGTCTCTAGTGTAATGTCTCTGTCTCTCCTGGTGTTAGATCATAGGGCGCCGCAGTGATGTGCAGGACATTATGTAGGTCTCTAGTATAATGTCTGTGTCTCTCCTGGTGTCAGCGCACTGCTTCCAGCAGTGTTATGTCATAGGGAGCCGCAGTGATGTGCAGGACATTATGTAGGTCTCTAGTGTAATGTCTCTGTCTCTCCTGGCGTTAGATCATAGGGCGTCGCAGTGATGTGCAGGACATTATGTAGGTCTGCAGTGTAATGCCTGTGTCTCTCCTGGTGTCAGAGCACTGCTTCCAGCAGCGTTAGATAATAGGGAGCCGGAGTGACGTGCAGGACATTATGTAGGTCTCTAGTGTAATGTCTCTGTCTCTCCTGGTGTCAGAGCACTGCTTCCAGCAGCGTTAGATCATAGGGAGCCGCAGTGACGTGCAGGACATTATGTAGGTCTCTAGTGTAATGTCTCTGTCTCTCCTGGTGTTAGAGCACTGCTTCCAGCAGTGTTATGTGATAGGGAGCCGCAGTGATGTGCAGGACATTATGTAGGTCTGTAGTGTAAGGTCTCTGTCTCTCCTGGTGTCAGAGCACTGCTTCCAGCAGCGTTAGATCACAGGGAGCCGCAGTGACGTGCAGGACATTATGTTGGTCTCTAGTGTAATGTCTCTGTCTCTCCTGGTGTCAGAGCACTGCTTCCAGCAGCGTTAGATCATAGGGAGCCGCAGTGATGTGCAGGACATTATGTAGGTCTCTAGTGTAATGTCTCTGTCTCTCCTGGTGTCAGAGCACTGCTTCCAGCAGCGTTAGATCATAGGGCGCCGCAGTGACGTGCAGGACATTATGTAGGTCTGCAGTGTAATGTCTGTGTCTCTCCTGGTGTCAGAGCACTGCTTCCAGCAGCGTTATATCATAGGGAGCCGCAGTGATGTGCAGGACATTATGTAGGTCTCTAGTGTAATGTCTCTGTCTCTCCTGGTGTCAGAGCACTGCTTCCAGCAGCGTTAGGTTATAGGGAGCCGCAGTGATGTGCAGGACATTATGTAGGTCTCTAGTGTAATGTCTCTGTCTCTCCTGGTGTTAGATCATAGGGCGCCGCAGTGATGTGCAGGACATTATGTAGGTCTCTAGTGTAATGTGTCTGTCTCTCCTGGTGTCAGAGCACTGCTTCCAGCAGCGTTAGATCATAGGGAGCCGCAGTGATGTGCAGGACATTATGTAGGTCTCTAGTGTAATGTCTGTGTCTCTCCTGGTGTCAGAGCATTGCTTCCAGCAGCGTTAGATCACAGGGAGCCGCAGTGATGTGCAGGACATTATGTAGGTCTCTAGTGTAATGTCTGTGTCTCTCCTGGTGTCAGAGCACTGCTTCCAGCAGCGTTAGGTCACAGGGAGCCGCAGTGATGTGCAGGACATTATGTAGGTCTCTAGTGTAATGTCTCTGTCTCTCCTGGTGTCAGAGCACTGCTTCCAGCAGCGTTAGATCATAGGGAGCCGCAGTGACGTGCAGGACATTATGTAGGTCTCTAGTGTAATGTCTGTGTCTCTCCTGGTGTCAGAGCACTGCTTCCAGCAGCGTTAGATCACAGGGAGCCGCAGTGACGTGCAGGACATTATGTAGGTCTCTAGTGTAATGTCTCTGTCTCTACTGGTGTCAGAGCACTGGTTCCAGCAGCGGTAGATCATAGGGAGCCGCAGTGATGTGCAGGACATTATGTAGGTCTCTAGTGTAATGTCTGTGTCTCTCCTGGTGTCAGAGCACTGCTTCCAGCAGCGTTAGGTTATAGGGAGCCGCAGTGATGTGCAGGGCATTATGTAGGTCTCTAGTGTAATGTCTGTGTCTCTCCTGGTGTCAGAGCACTGCTTCCAGCAGCGTTAGGTCATAGGGAGCCGCAGTGACGTGCAGGACATTATGTAGGTCTCTAGTGTAATGTCTCTGTCTCTCCTGGTGTTAGATCATAGGGCGCCGCAGTGATGTGCAGGACATTATGTAGGTCTCTAGTGTAATGTGTCTGTCTCTCCTGGTGTCAGAGCACTGCTTCCAGCAGCGTTAGATCATAGGGAGCCGCAGTGATGTGCAGGACATTATGTAGGTCTCTAGTGTAATGTCTGTGTCTCTCCTGGTGTCAGAGCACTGCTTCCAGCAGCGTTAGATCACAGGGAGCCGCAGTGATGTGCAGGACATTATGTAGGTCTCTAGTGTAATGTCTGTGTCTCTCCTGGTGTCAGAGCACTGCTTCCAGCAGCGTTAGGTCACAGGGAGCCGCAGTGATGTGCAGGACATTATGTAGGTCTCTAGTGTAATGTCTCTGTCTCTCCTGGTGTCAGAGCACTGCTTCCAGCAGCGTTAGATCATAGGGAGCCGCAGTGACGTGCAGGACATTATGTAGGTCTCTAGTGTAATGTCTGTGTCTCTCCTGGTGTCAGAGCACTGCTTCCAGCAGCGTTAGATCACAGGGAGCCGCAGTGACGTGCAGGACATTATGTAGGTCTCTAGTGTAATGTCTCTGTCTCTACTGGTGTCAGAGCACTGGTTCCAGCAGCGTTAGATCATAGGGAGCCGCAGTGATGTGCAGGACATTATGTAGGTCTCTAGTGTAATGTCTGTGTCTCTCCTGGTGTCAGAGCACTGCTTCCAGCAGCGTTAGATCACAGGGAGCCGCAGTGATGTGCATGTCATTATGTAGGTCTCTAGTGTAATGTCTCTGTCTCTCCTGGTGTTATATCATAGGGAGCCGCAGTGACGTGCAGGACATTATGTAGGTCTCTAGTGTAATGTCTCTGTCTCTCCTGGTGTTAGATCATAGGGAGCCGCAGTGATGTGCAGGACATTATGTAGGTCTCTAGTGTAATGTCTCTGTCTCTCCTGGTGTCAGAGCACTGCTTCCAGCAGCGTTAGATCATAGGGAGCCGCAGTGATGTGCAGGACATTATGTAGGTCTCTAGTGTAATGTCTCTGTCTCTCCTGGTGTTAGATCATAGGGAGCGCAGTGACGTGCAGGACATTATGTAGGTCTCTAGTGTAATGTCTCTGCCTCTCCTGGTGTCAGAGCATTGCTTCCAGCAGCGTTATATAATAGGGAGCCGCAGTGATGTGCAGGACATTATGTAGGTCTCTAGTGTAATGTCTCTGTCTCTCCTGGTGTCAGAGCACTGCTTCCAGCAGCGTTAGATCATAGGGAGCCGCAGTGATGTGCAGGACATTATGTAGGTCTCTAGTGTAATGTCTCTGTCTCTCCTGGTGTTAGATCATAGGGAGCGCAGTGACGTGCAGGACATTATGTAGGTATGTAGTGTAATGTCTGTGTCTCTCCTGGTGTCAGATCATAGGGAGCCGCAGTGATGTGCAGGACATTATGTAGGTCTCTAGTGTAATGTCTGTGTCTCTCCTGGTGTCAGAGCACTGCTTCCAGCAGCGTTAGATCACAGGGAGCCGCAGTGACGTGCAGGACATTATGTAGGTCTCTAGTGTAATGTCTCTGTCTCTACTGGTGTCAGAGCACTGGTTCCAGCAGCGTTAGATCATAGGGAGCCGCAGTGATGTGCAGGACATTATGTAGGTCTGTAGTGTAATGTCTCTGTCTCTCCTCGTGTCAGAGCAGTGCTTCCAGCAGCGTTAGATCACAGGGAGCCGCAGTGACGTGCAGGACATTATGTAGGTCTCTAGTGTAATGTCTGTGTCTCTCCTGGTGTCAGAGCACTGCTTCCAGCAGCGTTAGATCACAGGGAGCCGCAGTGATGTGCATGTCATTATGTTGGTCTCTAGTGTAATGTCTCTGTCTCTCCTGGTGTTAGATCATAGGGCGCCGCAGTGATGTGCAGGACATTATGTAGGTCTCTAGTATAATGTCTGTGTCTCTCCTGGTGTCAGCGCACTGCTTCCAGCAGTGTTATGTCATAGGGAGCCGCAGTGATGTGCAGGACATTATGTAGGTCTGTAGTGTAATGTCTTTGTCTCTCCTGGTGTCAGAGCACTGCTTCCAGCAGCGTTAGGTCATAGGGAGCCGCAGTGACGTGCAGGACATTATGTAGGTCTCTAGTGTAATGTCTCTGTCTCTCCTGGCGTTAGATCATAGGGCGTCGCAGTGACGTGCAGGACATTATGTAGGTCTCTAGTGTAATGTCTGTGTCTCTCCTGGTGTCAGAGCACTGCTTCCAGCAGCGTTAGATCACAGGGAGCCGCAGTGACGTGCAGGACATTATGTAGGTCTCTAGTGTAATGTCTCTGTCTCTACTGGTGTCAGAGCACTGGTTCCAGCAGCGTTAGATCATAGGGAGCCGCAGTGATGTGCAGGACATTATGTAGGTCTGTAGTGTAATGTCTCTGTCTCTCCTCGTGTCAGAGCAGTGCTTCCAGCAGCGTTAGATCACAGGGAGCCGCAGTGACGTGCAGGACATTATGTAGGTCTCTAGTTTAATGTCTGTGTCTCTCCTGGTGTCAGAGCACTGCTTCCAGCAGCGTTAGATCACAGGGAGCCGCAGTGATGTGCATGTCATTATGTAGGTCTCTAGTGTAATGTCTCTGTCTCTCCTGGTGTTAGATCGTAGGGAGCCGCAGTGACGTGCAGGACATTATGTAGGTCTCTAGTGTAATGTCTCTGTCTCTCCTGGTGTTAGATCATAGGGAGCCGCAGTGACGTGCAGGACATTATGTAGGTCTCTAGTGTAATGTCTCTGTCTCTCCTGGTGTCAGAGCACTACTTCCAGCAGCGTTAGATCATAGGGAGCCGCAGTGACGTGCAGGACATTATGTAGGTCTGTAGTGTAATGTCTCTTTCTCTCCTGGTGTTAGATCATAGGGCGCCGCAGTGATGTGCAGGACATTATGTAGGTCTCTAGTATAATGTCTGTGTCTCTCCTGGTGTCAGAGCACTGCTTCCTGCAGTGTTATGTCATAGGGAGCCGCAGTGATGTGCAGGACATTATGTAGGTCTCTAGTGTAATGTCTCTGTCTCTCCTGGTGTCAGAGCACTGCTTCCAGCAGCGTTAGATCACAGGGAGCCGCAGTGACGTGCAGGACATTATGTAGGTCTCTAGTGTAATGTCTCTGTCTCTACTGGTGTCAGAGCACTGCTTCCAGCAGCGTTAGATCATAGGGAGCTGCAGTGATGTGCAGGACATTATGTTGGTCTCTAGTGTAATGTCTCTGTCTCTCCTGGTGTTAGATCATAGGGCGCCGCAGTGATGTGCAGGACATTATGTAGGTCTCTAGTATAATGTCTGTGTCTCTCCTGGTGTCAGCGCACTGCTTCCAGCAGTGTTATGTCATAGGGAGCCGCAGTGATGTGCAGGACATTATGTAGGTCTGTAGTGTAATGTCTTTGTCTCTCCTGGTGTCAGAGCACTGCTTCCAGCAGCGTTAGGTCATAGGGAGCCGCAGTGACGTGCAGGACATTATGTAGGTCTCTAGTGTAGTGTCTCTGTCTCTCCTGGCGTTAGATCATAGGGCGTCGCAGTGACGTGCAGGACATTATGTAGGTCTGCAGTGTAATGCCTGTGTCTCTCCTGGTGTCAGAGCACTGCTTCCAGCAGCGTTAGATAATAGGGAGCCGGAGTGACGTGCAGGACATTATGTAGGTCTCTAGTGTAATGTCTCTGTCTCTCCTGGTGTCAGAGCTCTGCTTCCAGCAGCGTTAGATCATAGGGCGTCGCAGTGACGTGCAGGACATTATGTAGGTCTGCAGTGTAATGCCTGTGTCTCTCCTGGTGTCAGAGCACTGCTTCCAGCAGCGTTAGATAATAGGGAGCCGGAGTGACGTGCAGGACATTATGTAGGTCTCTAGTGTAATGTCTCTGTCTCTCCTGGTGTTAGAGCACTGCTTCCAGCAGTGTTATGTGATAGGGAGCCGCAGTGATGTGCAGGACATTATGTAGGTCTGTAGTGTAAGGTCTCTGTCTCTCCTGGCGTCAGAGCACTGCTTCCAGCAGCGTTAGATCACAGGGAGCCGCAGTGACGTGCAGGACATTATGTTGGTCTCTAGTGTAATGTCTCTGTCTCTCCTGGTGTCAGAGCACTGCTTCCAGCAGCGTTAGATCATAGGGAGCCGCAGTGATGTGCAGGACATTATGTAGGTCTCTAGTGTAATGTCTCTGTCTCTCCTGGTGTCAGAGCACTGCTTCCAGCAGCGTTAGATCATAGGGCGCCGCAGTGACGTGCAGGACATTATGTAGGTCTGCAGTGTAATGTCTCTGTCTCTCCTGGTGTCAGAGCACTGCTTCCAGCAGCGTTAGATCATAGGGCGCCGCAGTGACGTGCAGGACATTATGTAGGTCTGCAGTGTAATGTCTGTGTCTCTCCTGGTGTCAGAGCACTGCTTCCAGCAGCGTTAGATCATAGGGAGCCGCAGTGATGTGCAGGACATTATGTAGGTCTCTAGTGTAATGTCTCTGTCTCTCCTGGTGTCAGAGCACTGCTTCCAGCAGCGTTAGATCACAGGGAGCCGCAGTGACGTGCAGGACATTATGTAGGTCTCTAGTGTAATGTCTCTGTCTCTACTGGTGTCAGAGCACTGCTTCCAGCAGCGTTAGATCATAGGGAGCTGCAGTGATGTGCAGGACATTATGTTGGT
>JAUIMM010000302.1:0-82500 GCA_031769625.1 Taudactylus pleione | reverse complement strand
CTACACACACACACATACTGTACATCACATTACTACACACACACATACTGTACATCACATTACTACACACACACACATAATGTACATCACATTACTACACACACACATACTGTACATCACATTACTACACACACACACATCACATTACTACACACACACACACACACTGTACATCACATTACTACACACACACATACTGTACATCACATTACTACACACACATACTGTACATCACATTACTACACACACATACATCACATTACTACACACACACACACATACTGTACATCACATTACTACACACACACACATACTGTACATCACATTACTACACACACACATACTGTACATCACATTACTACACACACACACATCACATTACTACACACACACACACACTGTACATCACATTGCTACACACACACATACTGTACATCACATTACTACACACACACATACTGTACATCACATTACTAAACACACACACACACATCACATTACTACACACACACATACATCACATTACTACACACACACACACACACACACACACTGTACATCACATTACTACACACACACATACTGTACATCACATTACTACACACACACACATCACATTACTACACACACACACACACACACACACACACACACACTGTACATCACATTACTACACACACACATACTGTACATCACATTACTACACATACATCACATTACTACACACACACACATACTGTACATCAGATTACTACACACACACATACTGTACATCACATTACTACACATACATCACATTACTACACACACACACATACAATTACACAGTAATAGATCTCCCTCCCTCCCCCACGGCACTGACATGAGTTATACATTTGCAGGGGCTGCAGTGACCTCTAACACTCACATACTGTACATCACATTACTACACACACACACATCACATTACTACACACACATACATCACATTACTACACACACACATACATCACATACAATTACACAGTAATAGATCCCCCTCCCTCCCCCACGGCACTGAAATGAGTTATACATGTGACAGGGGCTGCAGTGACCTCTAACACACACATACTGTACATCACATTACTACACATACATCACATTACTACACACACACATACTGTACATCACATTACTACACACACACATACTGTACATCACATTACAACACACACACACACACATACTGTACATCACATTACTACACACACACACATACTGTACATCACATTACTACACACACACATACTGTACATCACATTACTACACACACACACATACTGTACATCACATTACTACACACACACATACTGTACATCACATTACTACACACACACACATACTGTACATCACATTACTACACACACACATACTGTACATCACATTACTACACACACACACACACATAATGTACATCACATTACTACACACACACACACACACTGTACATCACATAACTACACACACACACATACATCACATTACTACACACACACATACTGTACATCACATTACTACACACACATACATCACATTACTACACATACATCACATTACTACACACACACATACTGTACATCACATTACTACACACACACACATACTGTACATCACATTACTACACACACACACATAATGTACATCACATTACTACACACACACATACTGTACATCACATTACTACACACACACACATCACATTACTACACACACACACACTGTACATCACATTACTACACACACACACATACATCACATTACTACACACACATACATCACATTACTACACATACATCACATTACTACACACACACACACACACACATACTGTACATCACATTACTACACAGACACACATACTGTACATCACATTACTACACACACACATACTGTACATCACATTACTACACATACATCACATTACTACACACACATACTGTACATCACATTACTACACACACATACTGTACATCACATTACTACACACACACACATACTGTACATCACATTACCACACACACACATACTGTACATCACATTACTACACATACATCACATTACTACACACACACATACTGTACATCACATTACTACACACACACATACTGTACATCACATTACTACACACACATCACATTACTACACACACACATACTGTACATCACATTACTACACACACACACACACTGTACATCATATTACTACACACACACATACTGTACATCACATTACTACACATACATCACATAACTACACACACACACACATACATCACATTACTACACACACACATACTGTACATCACATTACTACACACACATACATCACATTACTACACATACATCACATTACTACACACACACACACACACATACTGTACATCACATTACTACACACACACATCACATTACTACACACACACATACTGTACATCACACTACTACACACACACATACTGTACATCACATTACTACACATACATCACATTACTACACACACACACACATACTGTACATCACATTACTACACACACACATACTGTACATCACATTACTACAAACACACACATACTGTACATCACATTACTACACACACACACACACTGTACATCACATACTGTACATCACATTACTACATACACACATACTGTACATCACATTACTACACACACACACACACATAGAATTACACAGTAATAGATCTCCCTCCCTCCCCCCCGGCACTGACATAAGATATACATGTGGCAGGATCTGCAGTGACCTCTAACACTCACATACTGTACATCACATTACTACACACACACACACACACATACTGTACATCACATTACTACACACACACACATACTGTACATCACATTACTACACACACACATACTGTACATCACATTACTACACACACACACACACACACTGTACATCACATTGCTACACACACATACTGTACATCACATTATTACACATACATCACATTACTACACACACACACATACTGTACATCACATTACTACACACACACATAATGTACATCACATTACTACACACACACACACACATCACATTACTACACACACACATACATCACATTACTACACACACACACACACACACACTGTACATCACATTACTACACACACACATACTGTACATCACATTACTACACACACACACACTGTACATCACATTACTACACACACACATACTGTACATCACATTACTACACACACATACTGTACATCAGATTACTACACACACACATACTATACATCACATTACTACACACACACACACATACAATTACACAGTAATAGATCTCCCTCCCTCCCCCACGGCACTGACATGAGTTATACATGTGCAGGGGCTGCAGTGACCTCTAACACTCACATACTGTACATCACATTACTACACACACACACATCACATTACTACACACACATACATCACATTACTACACACACACATACATCACATACAATTACACAGTAATAGATCCCCCTCCCTCCCCCATGGCACTGATATGAGTTATACATGTGACAGAGGCTGCAGTGACCTCTAACACACACATACATCACATTACTACAAACACATACATCACATTACTACACACACACATACTGTACATCACATTACTACACACACATACATCACATTACTACACACACACACATACTGTACATCACATTACTACACACACACATTCTGTACATCACATTACTACACACACATACATCACATTACTACACACACACATACTGTACATCACATTACTACACACACACACATACTGTACATCACATTACTACACACACACACACTGTACATCACATTACTACACACACACACATACTGTACATCATATTACTACACACACACATACTGTACATCACATTACTACACACACATACTGTACATCACATTACTACACACACACACATACTGTACATCACATTACTACACACACACATACTGTACATCACATTACTACACACACACATACTGTACATCACATTACTACACACACACACATCACATTACTAAACACACACACACACACTGTACATCACATTACTACACACACACATACTGTACATCACATTACTACACATACATCACATTACTACACACACATACATCACATTACTACACACACACACAAACACACACATACTGTACATCACATTACTACACACACACATACTGTACATCACATTACTACACATACATCACATTACTACACACACACACACATACTGTAAATCACATTACTACACACATACTGTACATCACATTACTACACACACACACATACTGTACATCACATTACTACACACACACACACACATACTGTACATCACATTACTACACACACACATACTGTACATCACATTACTACACATACATCACATTACTACACACACACATACTGTACATCACATTACTACACACACACATACTGTACATCACATTACTACACACACATCACATTACTACACACACACATACTGTACATCACATTACTACACACACACACATCACATTACTACACACACACACACACTGTACATCACATTACTACACACACACATACTGTACATCACATTACTACACACACACACACATACATCACATTACTACACACACACATACTGTACATCACATTACTACACACACATACATCACATTACTACACACACACACACATACTGTACATCACATTACTACACACACACACATACTGTACATCACATTACTACACACACACATCACATTACTACACACACACATACTGTACATCACATTACTACACACACACATACTGTACATCACATTACTACACACACATACTGTACATCACATTACTACACACACACATACTGTACATCACATTACTACACACACACACATACTGTACATCACATTACTACACACACACACACACACACATACTGTACATCACATTACTACACACACACACACATACTGTACATCACATTACTACACATACATCACATTACTACACACACATACTGTACATCACATTACTACACACACACACATCACATTACTACACACACACACACACACACACACACTGTACATCACATTACTACACACACACATACTGTACATCACATTACTACACACACACACACACATACATCACATTACTACACACACACATACTGTACATCACATTACTACACACACATACATCACATTACTACACACACACATACTGTACATCACATTACTACACACACACATACTGTACATCACATTACTACATATACATCACATTACTACACACAAACACACACACACACACACACATACTGTACATCACATTACTACACACACATACTGTACATCACATTACTACACACACACATTACATTACTACACACACACACATACTGTACATCACATTACTACACACACACACATACTGTACATCACATTACTACACACACACATACTGTACATCACATTACTACACATACACATACTGTACATCACATTACTACACACACACATACTGTACATCACATTACTACACATACATCACATTACTACACACACACACACACACATACTGTACATCACATTACTACACACACACACATACTGTACATCACATTACTACACACACACATACTGTACATCACATTACTACACACACACACACACATACTGTACATCACATTACTACACACACACACACATACTGTACATCACATTACTACACACACACACATAATGTACATCAAATTACTACACACACATACTGTACATCACATTACTACACACACATCACATTACTACACACACACACACTGTACATCACATTACTACACACACACATACTGTACATCACATTACTACACACACACACACACATACATCACATTACTACACACACACATACTGTACATCACATTACTACACACACATACATCACATTACTACACACACACACACATACTGTACATCACATTACTACACACACACACATACTGTACATCACATTACTACACATACATCACATTACTACACACACACACATACTGTACATCACATTACTACACACACATACTGTACATCACATTACTACACACACACACATACTGTACATCACATTACTACACACACACACACATACTGTACATCACATTACTACACACACATACTGTACATCACATTACTACACACACACATACTGTACATCACATTACTACACACACACACATACTGTACATCACATTACTACACACACACATACTGTACATCACATTACTACACACACATACTGTACATCACATTACTACACACACACACACACATAGAATTACACAGTAATAGATCTCCCTCCCTCCCCCCCGGCACTGACATAAGATATACATGTGGCAGGATCTGCAGTGACCTCTAACACTCACATACTGTACATCACATTACTACACACACACACACACACATACTGTACATCACATTACTACACACACACACATACTGTACATCACATTACTACACACACACATACTGTACATCACATTACTACACACACACACACACACACTGTACATCACATTGCTACACACACATACTGTACATCACATTATTACACATACATCACATTACTACACACACACACATACTGTACATCACATTACTACACACACACATAATGTACATCACATTACTACACACACACACACACATCACATTACTACACACACACATACATCACATTACTACACACACACACACACACACTGTACATCACATTACTACACACACACATACTGTACATCACATTACTACACACACACACACTGTACATCACATTACTACACACACACATACTGTACATCACATTACTACACACACATACTGTACATCAGATTACTACACACACACATACTATACATCACATTACTACACACACACACACATACAATTACACAGTAATAGATCTCCCTCCCTCCCCCACGGCACTGACATGAGTTATACATGTGCAGGGGCTGCAGTGACCTCTAACACTCACATACTGTACATCACATTACTACACACACACACATCACATTACTACACACACATACATCACATACATACATCACATACAATTACACAGTAATAGATCCCCCTCCCTCCCCCATGGCACTGATATGAGTTATACATGTGACAGAGGCTGCAGTGACCTCTAACACACACATACATCACATTACTACACACACATACATCACATTACTACACATACATCACATTACTACACACACACATACTGTACATCACATTACTACACACACATACATCACATTACTACACACACACACACATACTGTACATCACATTACTACACACACACATTCTGTACATCACATTACTACACACACATACATCACATTACTACACACACACATACTGTACATCACATTACTACACACACACACATACTGTACATCACATTACTACACACACACACTGTACATCACATTACTACACACACACACATACTGTACATCATATTACTACACACACACATACTGTACATCACATTACTACACACACATACTGTACATCACATTACTACACACACACACATACTGTACATCACATTACTACACACACACATACTGTACATCACATTACTACACACACACACATCACATTACTAAACACACACACACACTGTACATCACATTACTACACACACACATACTGTACATCACATTACTACACATACATCACATTACTACACACACATACTGTACATCACATTACTACACACACATACATCACATTACTACACACACACACACACACACACACACACATACTGTACATCACATTACTACACACACACACATACTGTACATCACATTACTACACATACATCACATTACTACACACACACACACATACTGTACATCACATTACTACACACACACATACTGTACATCACATTACTACACACACACACATACTGTACATCACATTACTACACACACACACACACACATACTGTACATCACATTACTACACACACACATACTGTACATCACATTACTACACATACATCACATTACTACACACACACATACTGTACATCACATTACTACACACACACATACTGTACATCACATTACTACACACACATCACATTACTACACACACACATACTGTACATCACATTACTACACACACACACATCACATTACTACACACACACACACACACACTGTACATCACATTACTACACACACACATACTGTACATCACATTACTACACACACACACACATACATCACATTACTACACACACACATACTGTACATCACATTACTACACACACATACATCACATTACTACACACACACACACACATACTGTACATCACATTACTACACACACACACATACTGTACATCACATTACTACACACACACATCACATTACTACACACACACATACTGTACATCACATTACTACACACACACATACTGTACATCACATTACTACACACACATACTGTACATCACATTACTACACACACACATACTGTACATCACATTACTACACACACACACTGTACATCACATTACTACACACACACACACACACACATACTGTACATCACATTACTACACACACACACACATACTGTACATCACATTACTACACATACATCACATTACTACACACACATACTGTACATCACATTACTACACACACACACATCACATTACTACACACACACACACTGTACATCACATTACTACACACACACATACTGTACATCACATTACTACACACACACACACATACATCACATTACTACACACACACATACTGTACATCACATTACTACACACACATACATCACATTACTACACACACACATACTGTACATCACATTACTACACACACACATACTGTACATCACATTACTACACACACACATACTGTACATCACATTACTACATATACATCACATTACTACACACAAACACACACACACACACACACACACACACATACTGTACATCACATTACTACACACACACATACTGTACATCACATTACTACACACACACATTACATTACTACACACACACACACATACTGTACATCACATTACTACACACACACACATACTGTACATCACATTACTACACACACACATACTGTACATCACATTACTACACATACACATACTGTACATCACATTACTACACACACACATACTGCACATCACATTACTACACATACATCACATTACTACACACACACACACATACTGTACATCACATTACTACACACACACACATACTGTACATCACATTACTACACACACACATACTGTACATCACATTACTACACACACACACACACATACTGTACATCACATTACTACACACACACACATACTGTACATCACATTACTATACACACACACATAATGTACATCAAATTACTACACACACACATACTGTACATCACATTACTACACACACATCACATTACTACACACACACACACTGTACATCACATTACTACACACACATACTGTACATCACATTACTACACACACACACACATACATCACATTACTACACACACACATACTGTACATCACATTACTACACACACATACATCACATTACTACACACACACACACACACATACTGTACATCACATTACTACACACACACACACTGTACATCACATTACTACACACACACATACTGTACATCACATTACTACACATACATCACATTACTACACACACACACACACACACACACATACTGTACATCACATTACTACACACACATACTGTACATCACATTACTACACACACACACATACTGTACATCACATTACTACACACACACACACACACATACTGTACATCACATTACTACACACACATACTGTACATCACATTACTACACACACACATACTGTACATCACATTACTACACACACACACATACTGTACATCACATTACTACACACACACATACTGTACATCACATTACTACACACACATACTGTACATCACATTACTACACACACACACACACTGTACATCACATTACTACACACACACATACTGTACATCACATTACTACACACACACACATATATCACATTACTACACACACACATACTGTACATCACATTACTACACACACATACATCACATTACTACACATACATCACATTACTACACACACACACACACATACTGTACATCACATTACTACACACACACACATACTGTACATCACATTACTACACACACACATACTGTACATCACATTACTACACACACACATACTGTACATCACATTACTACACATACATCACATTACTACACACACACACACACAGACACATACTGTACATCACATTACTACACACACACATACTGTACATCACATTACTACACACACACATACTGTACATCACATTACTACACACACACACACATACTGTACATCACATTACTACACACACACACATACTGTACATCACATTACTACACATACATCACATTACTACACACACACACATCACATTACTACACACACACACACACACACTGTACATCACATTACTACACACACAGATACTGTACATCACATTACTACACACACACACACATACATCACATTACTACAAACACACATACTGTACATCACATTACTACACATACATCACATTACTACACACACACACACACACACACACTGTACATCACATTACAACACACACACATACTGTACATCACATTACTACACATACACATACTGTACATCACATTACTACACACACACACACACATACTGTACATCACATTACTACACACACACACATTACATTACTACACACACACACATACTGTACATCACATTACTACACACACACACATACTGTACATCACATTACTACACACACACATACTGTACATCACATTACTACACACACACACACATACTGTACATCACATTACTACACACACACACATAATGTACATCACATTACTACACACACACATACTGTACATCACATTACTACACACACACACATCACATTACTACACACACACATACTGTACATCACATTACTACACATACATCACATTACTACACACACACACACATCACATTACTACACACACACATACTGTACATTATTATTATTATTATTACCAGTTATTTATATAGCGCACACATATTCCGCAGCGCTTTACAGAGAGTATTTGCCTATTCACATCAGTCCCTGCCCCAGTGGAGCTTACAATCTATATTCCCTATCACATGTGCACACACATACACACTAGGGTTAATTTGTGTTGGGAGCCAATTAACCTATCAGTATATTTTTGGAGTGTGGGAGGAAACCGGAGTACCCGGAGGAAACCCACGCAAGCACAGGGAGAATATACAAACTCCGCACAGATAGGGCCATGGTGGGAATCAAACCCACGACCTCAGTGCTGTGAGGCAGTAACGCTAACCATTACACCGTCTGTGCTGCCATCACATTACTACACACACACATACTGTACATCACATTACTACACACACACACACACACACACACACATACATCACATTACTACACACACACATACTGTACATCACATTACTACACACACACATACTGTACATCACATTACTACACACACACACATAATGTACATCACATTACTACACACACACATACTGTACATCACATTACTACACACACACACATCACATTACTACACACACACACTGTACATCACATTACTACACACACACACATACATCACATTACTACACACACATACTGTACATCACATTACTACACACACATACATCACATTACTACACATACATCACACTACTACACACACACACACACACACACATACTGTACATCACATTACTACACACACACACATAATGTACATCACATTACTACACACACACATTACTACACACACACACATCACATTACTACACACACACTGTACATCACATTACTACACACACACACACACATACATCACATTACTACACACACACATACTGTACATCACATTACTACACACACATACATCACATTACCACACACACACACACACATACTGTACATCACATTACTACACACACACACATACTGTACATCACATTACTACACACACACATACTGTACATAACATTACTACACATACATCACATTACTACACACACACACACACACATACTGTACATCACATTACTACACACACATACTGTACATCACATTACTACACACACACACATACTGTACATCACATTACTACACACACACACACACATACTGTACATCACATTACAACACACACACATACTGTACATCACATTACTACACACACACATACTGTACATCACATTACTACACATACATCACATTACTACACACACACATACTGTACATCACATTACTACACACACACACATACTGTACATCACATTACTACACATACATCACATTACTACACACACATCACATTACTACACACACACATACTGTACATCACATTACTACACACACACACACACACACACTGTACATCACATTACTACACACACACATACTGTACATCACATTACTACACACACACACACACACATACATCACATTACTACACACACACATACTGTACATCACATTACTACACACACATACATCACATTACTACACACACACACACACACACACACATACTGTACATCACATTACTACACATACACATCACATTACTACACACACATACTGTACATCATATTACTACACACACACACACACACACATACTGTACATCACATTACAACACACACACATACTGTACATCACATTACTACACACACACACACACTGTACATCACATTACTACACACACACACACATACATCACATTACTACACACACACATACTGTACATCACATTACTACACACACATACATCACATTACTACACATACATCACATTACTACACACACACACACACACACATACTGTACATCACATTACTACACACACACACATACTGTACATCACATTACTACACACACACACATAATGTACATCACATTACTACACACACACATACTGTACATCACATTACTACACACACACATATCACATTACTACACACACACACACACACACACACACACACTGTACATCACATTACTACACATACACATACTGTACATCACATTACTACACACACACACACATACATCACATTACTACACACACACATACTGTACATCACATTACTACACACACATACATCACATTACTACACACACACACACACACACATACTGTACATCACATTACTACACACACACACATACTGTACATCACATTACTACACACACACATCACATTACTACACACACACATACTGTACATCACATTACTACACACACACATACTGTACATCACATTACTACACACACATACTGTACATCACATTACTACACACACACATACTGTACATCACATTACTACACACACACATACTGTACATCACATTACTACACACACACACATACTGTACATCACATTACTACACACACACACACACACACACACACTGTACATCACATTACTACACACACACACACATACTGTACATCACATTACTACACATACATCACATTACTACACACAAATACTGTACATCACATTACTACACACACACACATCACATTACTACACACACACACACACACACACTGTACATCACATTACTACACACACACATACTGTACATCACATTACTACACACACACACACATACATCACATTACTACACACACACATACTGTACATCACATTACTACACACACATACATCACATTACTACACACACACATACTGTACATCACATTACTACACACACACATACTGTACATCACATTACTACACACACACATACTGTACATCACATTACTACATATACATCACATTACTACACACAAACACACACACACACACACATACTGTACATCACATTACTACACACACACATACTGTACATCACATTACTACACACACACACATTACATTACTACACACACACACATACTGTACATCACATTACTACACACACACACATACTGTACATCACATTACTACACACACACATACTGTACATCACATTACTACACATACATCACATTACTACACACACACACACATACTGTACATCACATTACTACACACACACACATACTGTACATCACATTACTACACACACACATACTGTACATCACATTACTACACACACACACACACATACTGTACATCACATTACTACACACACACACATACTGTACATCACATTACTACACACACACACACATAATGTACATCAAATTACTACACACACACATACTGTACATCACATTACTACACACACATCACATTTCTACACACACACACACATACATCACATTACTACACACACACATACTGTACATCACATTACTACACACACATACATCACATTACTACACACACACACACACACATACTGTACATCACATTACTACACACACACACATACTGTACATCACATTACTACACACACACATACTGTACATCACATTACTACACATACATCACATTACTACACACACACACATACTGTACATCACATTACTACACACACACATACTGTACATCACATTACTACACACACACACATACTGTACATCACATTACTACACACACACACACACACATACTGTACATCACATTACTACACACATACTGTACATCACATTACTACACACACACATACTGTACATCACATTACTACACACACACACATACTGTACATCACATTACTACACACACACATACTGTACATCACATTACTACACACACATACTGTACATCACATTACTACACACACACACATCACATTACTACACACACACACACACTGTACATCACATTACTACACACACACATACTGTACATCACATTACTACACACACACACATATATCACATTACTACACACACACATACTGTACATCACATTACTACACACACATACATCACATTACTACACATACATCACATTACTACACACACACACACACATACTGTACATCACATTACTACACACACACACATACTGTACATCACATTACTACACACACACATCACATTACTACACACACACATACTGTACATCACATTACTACACACACACATACTGTACATCACATTACTACACACACATACTGTACATCACATTACTACACACACACATACTGTACATCACATTACTACACACACACATACTGTACATCACATTACTACACACACACACATACTGTACATCACATTACTACACACACACACACACACACACACTGTACATCACATTACTACACACACACACACATACTGTACATCACATTACTACACATACATCACATTACTACACACAAATACTGTACATCACATTACTACACACACACACATCACATTACTACACACACACACACACACACACTGTACATCACATTACTACACACACACATACTGTACATCACATTACTACACACACACACACATACATCACATTACTACACACACACATACTGTACATCACATTACTACACACACATACATCACATTACTACACACACACATACTGTACATCACATTACTACACACACACATACTGTACATCACATTACTACACACACACATACTGTACATCACATTACTACATATACATCACATTACTACACACAAACACACACACACACACACATACTGTACATCACATTACTACACACACACATACTGTACATCACATTACTACACACACACACATTACATTACTACACACACACACATACTGTACATCACATTACTACACACACACACATACTGTACATCACATTACTACACACACACATACTGTACATCACATTACTACACATACATCACATTACTACACACACACACACATACTGTACATCACATTACTACACACACACACATACTGTACATCACATTACTACACACACACATACTGTACATCACATTACTACACACACACACACACATACTGTACATCACATTACTACACACACACACATACTGTACATCACATTACTACACACACACACACATAATGTACATCAAATTACTACACACACACATCCTGTACATCACATTACTACACACACATCACATTACTACACACACACACACATACATCACATTACTACACACACACATACTGTACATCACATTACTACACACACATACATCACATTACTACACACACACACACACACATACTGTACATCACATTACTACACACACACACATACTGTACATCACATTACTACACACACACATACTGTACATCACATTACTACACATACATCACATTACTACACACACACACATACTGTACATCACATTACTACACACACACATACTGTACATCACATTACTACACACACACACATACTGTACATCACATTACTACACACACACACACACACACACATACTGTACATCACATTACTACACACATACTGTACATCACATTACTACACACACACATACTGTACATCACATTACTACACACACACACATACTGTACATCACATTACTACACACACACATACTGTACATCACATTACTACACACACATACTGTACATCACATTACTACACACACACACATCACATTACTACACACACACACACACTGTACATCACATTACTACACACACACATACTGTACATCACATTACTACACACACACACATATATCACATTACTACACACACACATACTGTACATCACATTACTACACACACATACATCACATTACTACACATACATCACATTACTACACACACACACACACATACTGTACATCACATTACTACACACACACACATACTGTACATCACATTACTACACACACACATCACATTACTACACACACACATACTGTACATCACATTACTACACACACACATACTGTACATCACATTACTACACACACACACACACACACACACATACTGTACATCACATTACTACACACACACATACTGTACATCACATTACTACACACACACACATACTGTACATCACATTACTACACACACACACACACACACATACTGTACATCACATTACTACACACACACACACACATACTGTACATCACATTACTACACATACATCACATTACTACACACACACACATCACATTACTACACACACACACACACACACTGTACATCACATTACTACACACACAGATACTGTACATCACATTACTACACACACATACATCACATTACTACAAACACACATACTGTACATCACATTACTACACACACATACATCACATTACTACACATACATCACATTACTACACACACACACACACACATACTGTACATCACATTACTACACACACACATACTGTACATCACATTACTACACATACACATACTGTACATCACATTACTACACACACACATACTGTACATCACATTACTACACACACACACACATACTGTACATCACATTACTACACACACACATACTGTACATCACATTACTACACACACACACATTACATTACTACACACACACACATACTGTACATCACATTACTACACACACACATACTGTACATCACATTACTACACACACACATACTGTACATCACATTACTACACACACACATCACATTACTACACACACACACACTGTACATCACATTACTACACACACACATACTGTACATCACATTACTACACATACATCACATTACTACACACACACACACATCACATTACTACACACACATACTGTACATCACATTACTACACACACACATACTGTACATCACATTACTACACACACACATACTGTACATCACATTACTACACACACACACATAATGTACATCACATTACTACACACACACATACTGTACATCACATTACTACACACACACACATCACATTACTACACACACACACTGTACATCACATTACTACACACACACACATACATCACATTACTACACACACACATACTGTACATCACATTACTACACACACATACATCACATTACTACACATACATCACATTACTACACACACACACACACACACACACACACATACTGTACATCACATTACTACACACACACATAATGTACATCACATTACTACACACACATTACTACACACACACACATCACATTACAACACACACACACACACACATACATCACATTACTACACACACACATACTGTACATCACATTACTACACACACATACATCACATTACTACACACACACACACACACACACTGTACATCACATTACTACACACACACACATACTGTACATCACATTACTACACACACACATCACATTACTACACACACACATACTGTACATCACATTACTACACACACACATACTGTACATCACATTACTACACACACATACTGTACATCACATTACTACACACACACATACTGTACATCACATTACTACACACACACATACTGTACATCACATTACTACACACACACACATACTGTACATCACATTACTACACACACACACACACACACACACACACTGTACATCACATTACTACACACACACACACATACTGTACATCACATTACTACACATACATCACATTACTACACACAAATACTGTACATCACATTACTACACACACACACATCACATTACTACACACACACACACACACACACTGTACATCACATTACTACACACACACATACTGTACATCACATTACTACACACACACACACATACATCACATTACTACACACACACATACTGTACATCACATTACTACACACACATACATCACATTACTACACACACACATACTGTACATCACATTACTACACACACACATACTGTACATCACATTACTACACACACACATACTGTACATCACATTACTACATATACATCACATTACTACACACAAACACACACACACACACACACATACTGTACATCACATTACTACACACACACATACTGTACATCACATTACTACACACACACACATTACATTACTACACACACACACATACTGTACATCACATTACTACACACACACACATACTGTACATCACATTACTACACACACACATACTGTACATCACATTACTACACATACATCACATTACTACACACACACACACATACTGTACATCACATTACTACACACACACACATACTGTACATCACATTACTACACACACACATACTGTACATCACATTACTACACACACACACACATACTGTACATCACATTACTACACACACACACATACTGTACATCACATTACTACACACACACACACATAATGTACATCAAATTACTACACACACACATACTGTACATCACATTACTACACACACATCACATTACTACACACACACACACATACATCACATTACTACACACACACATACTGTACATCACATTACTACACACACATACATCACATTACTACACACACACACACACACATACTGTACATCACATTACTACACACACACACATACTGTACATCACATTACTACACACACACATACTGTACATCACATTACTACACATACATCACATTACTACACACACACACATACTGTACATCACATTACTACACACACACATACTGTACATCACATTACTACACACACACACATACTGTACATCACATTACTACACACACACACACACACATACTGTACATCACATTACTACACACATACTGTACATCACATTACTACACACACACATACTGTACATCACATTACTACACACACACACATACTGTACATCACATTACTACACACACACATACTGTACATCACATTACTACACACACATACTGTACATCACATTACTACACACACACACATCACATTACTACACACACACACACACTGTACATCACATTACTACACACACACATACTGTACATCACATTACTACACACACACACATATATCACATTACTACACACACACATACTGTACATCACATTACTACACACACATACATCACATTACTACACATACATCACATTACTACACACACACACACACATACTGTACATCACATTACTACACACACACACATACTGTACATCACATTACTACACACACACATCACATTACTACACACACACATACTGTACATCACATTACTACACACACACATACTGTACATCACATTACTACACACACACACACACACACACATACTGTACATCACATTACTACACACACACATACTGTACATCACATTACTACACACACACACATACTGTACATCACATTACTACACACACACACACACACACATACTGTACATCACATTACTACACACACACACACACATACTGTACATCACATTACTACACATACATCACATTACTACACACACACACATCACATTACTACACACACACACACACTGTACATCACATTACTACACACACAGATACTGTACATCACATTACTACACACACACACATACATCACATTACTACAAACACACATACTGTACATCACATTACTACACACACATACATCACATTACTACACATACATCACATTACTACACACACACACACACACATACTGTACATCACATTACTACACACACACATACTGTACATCACATTACTACACATACACATACTGTACATCACATTACTACACACACACATACTGTACATCACATTACTACACACACACACACATACTGTACATCACATTACTACACACACATACTGTACATCACATTACTACACACACACACATTACATTACTACACACACACACATACTGTACATCACATTACTACACACACACATACTGTACATCACATTACTACACACACACATACTGTACATCACATTACTACACACACACACATCACATTACTACACACACACACACACACTGTACATCACATTACTACACACACACATACTGTACATCACATTACTACACATACATCACATTACTACACACACACACATCACATTACTACACACACATACTGTACATCACATTACTACACACACACATACTGTACATCACATTACTACACACACACATACTGTACATCACATTACTACACACACACACATAATGTACATCACATTACTACACACACACATACTGTACATCACATTACTACACACACACACATCACATTACTACACACACACACTGTACATCACATTACTACACACACACACATACATCACATTACTACACACACACATACTGTACATCACATTACTACACACACATACATCACATTACTACACATACATCACATTACTACACACACACACACACACATACTGTACATCACATTACTACACACACACATAATGTACATCACATTACTACACACACATTACTACACACACACACATCACATTACAACACACACACACACACACATACATCACATTACTACACACACACATACTGTACATCACATTACTACACACACATACATCACATTACTACACACACACACACATACTGTACATCACATTACTACACACACACACATACTGTACATCACATTACTACACACACACATACTGTACATCACATTACTACACACACACACATACTGTACATCACATTACTACACATACATCACATTACTACACACACATCACATTACTACACACACACATACTGTACATCACATTACTACACACACACACACACACTGTACATCACATTACTACACACACACATACTGTACATCACATTACTACACACACACACATACATCACATTACTACACACACACATACTGTACATCACATTACTACACACACATACATCACATTACTACACACACACACACACACACACACATACTGTACATCACATTACTACACATACACATCACATTACTACACACACATACTGTACATCACATTACTACACATACATCACATTACTACACACACACACACACACATACTGTACATCACATTACTACACACACACATACTGTACATCACATTACTACACACACACACTGTACATCACATTACTACACACACACACATACATCACATTACTACACACACACATACTGTACATCACATTACTACACACACATACATCACATTACTACACATACATCACATTACTACACACACACACACACACACACACATACTGTACATCACATTACTACACACACACACATACTGTACATCACATTACTACACACACACACATAATGTACATCACATTACAACACACACACATACTGTACATCACATTACTACACACACATACTGTACATCACATTACTACACATACATCACATTACTACACACACACATACTGTACATCACATTACTACACACACACACATACTGTACATCACATTACTACACATACATCACATTACTACACACACATCACATTACTACACACACACATACTGTACATCACATTACTACACACACACATACTGTACATCACATTACTACACACACACACACACACATACATCACATTACTACACACACACATACTGTACATCACATTACTACACACACACACACACACACACACATACTGTACATCACATTACTACACATACACATCACATTACTACACACACATACTGTACATCACATTACTACACACACACACACACACACATACTGTACATCACATTACTACACACACACATACTGTACATCACATTACTACACACACACACACACTGTACATCACATTACTACACACACACACATACATCACATTACTACACACACACATACTGTACATCACATTACTACACACACATACATCACATTACTACACATACATCACATTACTACACACACACACACACATACTGTACATCACATTACTACACACACACACACATACTGTACATCACATTACTACACACACACATAATGTACATCACATTACTACACACACACACATCACATTACTACACACACACACACACACACACACACACACACACACACACACACACACTGTACATCACATTACTACACACACACACACACACACATACATCACATTACTACACACACACATACTGTACATCACATTACTACACACACATACTGTACATCACATTACTACACACACACACATACTGTACATCACATTACTACACACACACATACTGTACATCACATTACTACACATACATCACATTACTACACACACATACTGTACATCACATTACTACACACACACACATACTGTACATCACATTACTACACACACACATACTGTACATCACATTACTACAGATACATCACATTACTACAAACACACATACTGTACATCACATTACTACACACACATACTGTACATCACATTACTACACACACATCACATTACTACACACACACATACTGTACATCACATTACTACACACACACACACACACACACACTGTACATCACATTACTACACACACACATACTGTACATCACATTACTACACATACATCACATTACTACACACACACACACACACACACACACACACACACACACACACACATACATCACATTACTACACACACACATACTGTACATCACATTACTACACACACATACATCACATTACTACACACACACACACACACATACTGTACATCACATTACTACACACACACATATACTGTACATCACATTACTACACACACACATACTGTACATCACAATACTACACACACACATACTGTACATCACATTACTACACATACATCACATTACTACACACACACACACATACTGTACATCACATTACTACACACACACATACTGTACATCACATTACTACAAACACACACATACTGTACATCACATTACTACACACACACACACACACACATAGAATTACACAGTAATAGATCTCCCTCCCTCCCCCCCGGCACTGACATGAGATATACATGTGGCAGGAGCTGCAGTGACCTCTAACACTCACATACTGTACATCACATTACTACACACACACACACACACATACTGTACATCACATTACTACACACACACACACACACATACTGTACATCACATTACTACACACACACACACACTGTACATCACATTGCTACACACACACATACTGTACATCACATTATTACACATACATCACATTACTACACACACACACATACTGTACATCACATTACTACACACACACATACTGTACATCACATTACTACACATACATCACATTACTACACACACACACACACATCACATTACTACACACACACACACACACTGTACATCACATTACTACACACACACATACTGTACATCACATTACTACACACACATCACATTACTACACACACACACACACACTGTACATCACATTACTACACACACACATACTGTACATCACATTACTACACATACATCACATTACTACACACACACACATACTGTACATCACATTACTACACACACACATACAATTACACAGTAATAGATCTCCCTCCCTCCCCCACGGCACTGACATGAGTTATACATGTGCAGGGGCTGCAGTGACCTCTAACACTCACATACTGTACATCACATTACTACACACACATCACATTACTACACACACATACATCACATTACTACACACACATCACATTACTACACACACACATACATCACATACAATTACACAGTAATAGATCCCCCTCCCTCCCCCACGTCACTGATATGAGTTATACATGTGACAGAGGGTGCAGTGACCTCTAACACACACATACATCACATTACTACACATACATCACATTACTACACACACATACATCACATTACTACACACACACATACTGTACATCACATTACTACACACACATACATCACATTACTACACACACACACACATACTGTACATCACATTACTACACACACATACATCACATTACTACACATACATCACATTACTACACACACACATAATGTACATCACATTACTACACACACACACATACTGTACATCACATTACTACACACACACATACTGTACATCACATTACTACACACACACACATACTGTACATCACATTACTACACACACATACTGTACATCACATTACTACACACACACACATACTGTACATCACATTACTACACACACACATACTGTACATCACATTACTACACACACACATACTGTACATCACATTACTACACACACACATCACATTACTACACACACACATACTGTACATCACATTACTACACACACATACTGTACATCACATTACTACACACACACACATACTGTACATCACATTACTACACACACACATACTGTACATCACATTACTACACACACATACATCACATTACTACACACACACATACTGTACATCACATTACTACACACACATACTGTACATCACATTACTACACACACACATACTGTACATCACATTACTACACACACACATACTGTACATCACATTACTACACATACATCACATTACTACACACACATACTGTACATCACATTACTACACACACACACATACTGTACATCACATTACTACACACACACACATACTGTACATCACATTACTACACACACACATACTGTACATCACATTACTACACATACATCACATTACTACACACACACATACTGTACATCACATTACTACACACACACATACTGTACATCACATTACTACACACACATCACATTACTACACACACACATACTGTACATCACATTACTACACACACACATACTGTACATCACATTACTACACATACATCACATTACTACACACACACACACACACACACACACACACACACATACATCACATTACTACACACACACATACTGTACATCACATTACTACACACACATACATCACATTACTACACACACACACACATACTGTACATCACATTACTACACACACACATACTGTACATCACATTACTACACACACACATCACATTACTACACACACACATACTGTACATCACAATACTACACACACACATACTGTACATCACATTACTACACATACATCACATTACTACACACACACACACATACTGTACATCACATTACTACACACACACATACTGTACATCACATTACTACAAACACACACATACTGTACATCACATTACTACACACACACACACACATAGAATTACACAGTAATAGATCTCCCTCCCTCCCCCCCGGCACTGACATGAGATATACATGTGGCAGGAGCTGCAGTGACCTCTAACACTCACATACTGTACATCACATTACTACACACACACATACTGTACATCACATTACTACACACACACACATACTGTACATCACATTACTACACACACACATACTGTACATCACATTACTACACACACACACACACTGTACATCACATTGCTACACACACACATACTGTACATCACATTATTACACATACTTCACATTACTACACACACACACATACTGTACATCACATTACTACACACACACATACTGTACATCACATTACTACACATACATCACATTACTACACACACAACACATCACATTACTACACACACACATACATCACATTACTACACACACACACACACACTGTACATCACATTACTACACACACACATACTGTACATCACATTACTACACACACACATCACATTACTACACACACACACACACACTGTACATCACATTACTACACACACACATACTGTACATCACATTACTACACATACATCACAATACTACACACACACACATACTGTACATCAGATTACTACACACACATACTGTACATCACATTACTACACACACACATACAATTACACAGTAATAGATCTCCCTCCCTCCCCCACAGCACTGACATGAGTTATACATGTGCAGGGGCTGCAGTGACCTCTAACACTCACATACTGTACATCACATTACTACACACACATCACATTACTACACACACATACATCACATACAATTACACAGTAATAGATCCCCCTCCCTCCCCCACGTCACTGATATGAGTTATACATGTGACAGAGGCTGCAGTGACCTCTAACACACACATACATCACATTACTACACATACATCACATTACTACACACACATACATCACATTACTACACACACACATACTGTACATCACATTACTACACACACATACATCACATTACTACACACACACACACATACTGTACATCACATTACTACACACACACATACTGTAGATCACATTACTACACACACATACATCACATTACTACACATACATCACATTACTACACACACACATACTGTACATCACATTACTACACACACACACATACTGTACATCACATTACTACACACACACATACTGTACATCACATTACTACACACACACACATACTGTACATCACATTACTACACACACACATACTGTAGATCACATTACTACACACACACACTGTACATCACATTACTACACACACACACATACTGTACATCACATTACTACACACACACATACTGTACATCACATTACTACACACACACACATCACATTACTAAACACACACACACACACTGTACATCACATTACTACACACACATACTGTACATCACATTACTACACATACATCACATTACTACACACACACACATACATCACATTACTACACACACATACTGTACATCACATTACTACACACACATACATCACATTACTACACACACACACACACACATACTGTACATCACATTACTACACACACACACATACTGTACATCACATTACTACACACACACATACTGTACATCACATTACTACACATACATCACATTACTACACACACACACACACACATACTGTACATCACATTACTACACACACACATACTGTACATCACATTACTACACACACACACATACTGTAGATCACATTACTACACACACACATACTGTACATCACATTACTACACATACATCACATTACTACACACACACACATACTGTACATCACATTACTACACACACATCACATTACTACACACACACATACTGTACATCACATTACTACACACACACACATCACATTACTACACACACACACTGTACATCACATTACTACACATACATCACATTACTACACACACACACACACACACATACTGTACATCACATTACTACACACACACATACTGTACATCACATTACTACACACACACATACTGTACATCACATTACTACACACACACATCACATTACTACACACACACACACTGTACATCACATTACTACACACACACATACTGTACATCACATTACTACACACACACATACTGTACATCACATTACTACACACACATACATCACATTACTACACATACATCACATTACTACACACACACACACACACACATACTGTACATCACATTACTACACACATCACATTACTACACACACACTGTACATCACATTACTACACACACACATACTGTACATCACATTACTACACACATACACACATACATCACATTACTACACACACACATACTGTACATCACATTACTACACACACATACATCACATTACTACACATACATCACATTACTACACACACACACACACATACTGTACATCACATTACTACACACACACACATACTGTACATCACATTACTACACACACACATACTGTACATCACATTACTACACACACACATACTGTACATCACATTACTACACATACATCACATTACTACACACACACATACTGTACATCACATTACTACACACACACACATACTGTACATCACATTACTACACACACACACACACATACTGTACATCACATTACTACACACACACACACACACATACTGTACATCACATTACTACACATACATCACATTACTACACACACATACTGTACATCACATTACTACACACACACACATCACATTACTACACACACACACACACACTGTACATCACATTACTACACACACACATACTGTACATCACATTACTACACACACATACATCACATTACTACACATACATCACATTACTACACACACACACACACATACTGTACATCACATTACTACACACACACACACATACTGTACATCACATTACTACACACACACATAATGTACATCACATTACTACACACACACACATCACATTACTACACACACACACACACACACACACACACACACACACACACACACACACTGTACATCACATTACTACACACACACACACACACACATACATCACATTACTACACACACACATACTGTACATCACATTACTACACACACATACTGTACATCACATTACTACACACACACACATACTGTACATCACATTACTACACACACACATACTGTACATCACATTACTACACATACATCACATTACTACACACACATACTGTACATCACATTACTACACACACACACATACTGTACATCACATTACTACACACACACATACTGTACATCACATTACTACAGATACATCACATTACTACAAACACACATACTGTACATCACATTACTACACACACATACTGTACATCACATTACTACACACACATCACATTACTACACACACACATACTGTACATCACATTACTACACACACACACACACACACACACTGTACATCACATTACTACACACACACATACTGTACATCACATTACTACACATACATCACATTACTACACACACACACACACACACACACACACACACACACACACACACATACATCACATTACTACACACACACATACTGTACATCACATTACTACACACACATACATCACATTACTACACACACACACACACACATACTGTACATCACATTACTACACACACACATATACTGTACATCACATTACTACACACACACATACTGTACATCACAATACTACACACACACATACTGTACATCACATTACTACACATACATCACATTACTACACACACACACACATACTGTACATCACATTACTACACACACACATACTGTACATCACATTACTACAAACACACACATACTGTACATCACATTACTACACACACACACACACACACATAGAATTACACAGTAATAGATCTCCCTCCCTCCCCCCCGGCACTGACATGAGATATACATGTGGCAGGAGCTGCAGTGACCTCTAACACTCACATACTGTACATCACATTACTACACACACACACACACACATACTGTACATCACATTACTACACACACACACACACACATACTGTACATCACATTACTACACACACACACACACTGTACATCACATTGCTACACACACACATACTGTACATCACATTATTACACATACATCACATTACTACACACACACACATACTGTACATCACATTACTACACACACACATACTGTACATCACATTACTACACATACATCACATTACTACACACACACACACACATCACATTACTACACACACACACACACACTGTACATCACATTACTACACACACACATACTGTACATCACATTACTACACACACATCACATTACTACACACACACACACACACTGTACATCACATTACTACACACACACATACTGTACATCACATTACTACACATACATCACATTACTACACACACACACATACTGTACATCACATTACTACACACACACATACAATTACACAGTAATAGATCTCCCTCCCTCCCCCACGGCACTGACATGAGTTATACATGTGCAGGGGCTGCAGTGACCTCTAACACTCACATACTGTACATCACATTACTACACACACATCACATTACTACACACACATACATCACATTACTACACACACATCACATTACTACACACACACATACATCACATACAATTACACAGTAATAGATCCCCCTCCCTCCCCCACGTCACTGATATGAGTTATACATGTGACAGAGGGTGCAGTGACCTCTAACACACACATACATCACATTACTACACATACATCACATTACTACACACACATACATCACATTACTACACACACACATACTGTACATCACATTACTACACACACATACATCACATTACTACACACACACACACATACTGTACATCACATTACTACACACACATACATCACATTACTACACATACATCACATTACTACACACACACATAATGTACATCACATTACTACACACACACACATACTGTACATCACATTACTACACACACACATACTGTACATCACATTACTACACACACACACATACTGTACATCACATTACTACACACACATACTGTACATCACATTACTACACACACACACATACTGTACATCACATTACTACACACACACATACTGTACATCACATTACTACACACACACATACTGTACATCACATTACTACACACACACATCACATTACTACACACACACATACTGTACATCACATTACTACACACACATACTGTACATCACATTACTACACACACACACATACTGTACATCACATTACTACACACACACATACTGTACATCACATTACTACACACACATACATCACATTACTACACACACACATACTGTACATCACATTACTACACACACATACTGTACATCACATTACTACACACACACATACTGTACATCACATTACTACACACACACATACTGTACATCACATTACTACACATACATCACATTACTACACACACATACTGTACATCACATTACTACACACACACACATACTGTACATCACATTACTACACACACACACATACTGTACATCACATTACTACACACACACATACTGTACATCACATTACTACACATACATCACATTACTACACACACACATACTGTACATCACATTACTACACACACACATACTGTACATCACATTACTACACACACATCACATTACTACACACACACATACTGTACATCACATTACTACACACACACATACTGTACATCACATTACTACACATACATCACATTACTACACACACACACACACACACACACACACACACACATACATCACATTACTACACACACACATACTGTACATCACATTACTACACACACATACATCACATTACTACACACACACACACATACTGTACATCACATTACTACACACACACATACTGTACATCACATTACTACACACACACATCACATTACTACACACACACATACTGTACATCACAATACTACACACACACATACTGTACATCACATTACTACACATACATCACATTACTACACACACACACACATACTGTACATCACATTACTACACACACACATACTGTACATCACATTACTACAAACACACACATACTGTACATCACATTACTACACACACACACACACATAGAATTACACAGTAATAGATCTCCCTCCCTCCCCCCCGGCACTGACATGAGATATACATGTGGCAGGAGCTGCAGTGACCTCTAACACTCACATACTGTACATCACATTACTACACACACACATACTGTACATCACATTACTACACACACACACATACTGTACATCACATTACTACACACACACATACTGTACATCACATTACTACACACACACACACACTGTACATCACATTGCTACACACACACATACTGTACATCACATTATTACACATACTTCACATTACTACACACACACACATACTGTACATCACATTACTACACACACACATACTGTACATCACATTACTACACATACATCACATTACTACACACACAACACATCACATTACTACACACACACATACATCACATTACTACACACACACACACACACTGTACATCACATTACTACACACACACATACTGTACATCACATTACTACACACACACATCACATTACTACACACACACACACACACTGTACATCACATTACTACACACACACATACTGTACATCACATTACTACACATACATCACAATACTACACACACACACATACTGTACATCAGATTACTACACACACATACTGTACATCACATTACTACACACACACATACAATTACACAGTAATAGATCTCCCTCCCTCCCCCACAGCACTGACATGAGTTATACATGTGCAGGGGCTGCAGTGACCTCTAACACTCACATACTGTACATCACATTACTACACACACATCACATTACTACACACACATACATCACATACAATTACACAGTAATAGATCCCCCTCCCTCCCCCACGTCACTGATATGAGTTATACATGTGACAGAGGCTGCAGTGACCTCTAACACACACATACATCACATTACTACACATACATCACATTACTACACACACATACATCACATTACTACACACACACATACTGTACATCACATTACTACACACACATACATCACATTACTACACACACACACACATACTGTACATCACATTACTACACACACACATACTGTAGATCACATTACTACACACACATACATCACATTACTACACATACATCACATTACTACACACACACATACTGTACATCACATTACTACACACACACACATACTGTACATCACATTACTACACACACACATACTGTACATCACATTACTACACACACACACATACTGTACATCACATTACTACACACACACATACTGTAGATCACATTACTACACACACACACTGTACATCACATTACTACACACACACACATACTGTACATCACATTACTACACACACACATACTGTACATCACATTACTACACACACACACATCACATTACTAAACACACACACACACACTGTACATCACATTACTACACACACATACTGTACATCACATTACTACACATACATCACATTACTACACACACACACATACATCACATTACTACACACACATACTGTACATCACATTACTACACACACATACATCACATTACTACACACACACACACACACATACTGTACATCACATTACTACACACACACACATACTGTACATCACATTACTACACACACACATACTGTACATCACATTACTACACATACATCACATTACTACACACACACACACACACATACTGTACATCACATTACTACACACACACATACTGTACATCACATTACTACACACACACACATACTGTAGATCACATTACTACACACACACATACTGTACATCACATTACTACACATACATCACATTACTACACACACACACATACTGTACATCACATTACTACACACACATCACATTACTACACACACACATACTGTACATCACATTACTACACACACACACATCACATTACTACACACACACACTGTACATCACATTACTACACATACATCACATTACTACACACACACACACACACACATACTGTACATCACATTACTACACACACACATACTGTACATCACATTACTACACACACACATACTGTACATCACATTACTACACACACACATCACATTACTACACACACACACACTGTACATCACATTACTACACACACACATACTGTACATCACATTACTACACACACACATACTGTACATCACATTACTACACACACATACATCACATTACTACACATACATCACATTACTACACACACACACACACACACATACTGTACATCACATTACTACACACATCACATTACTACACACACACTGTACATCACATTACTACACACACACATACTGTACATCACATTACTACACACATACACACATACATCACATTACTACACACACACATACTGTACATCACATTACTACACACACATACATCACATTACTACACATACATCACATTACTACACACACACACACACATACTGTACATCACATTACTACACACACACACATACTGTACATCACATTACTACACACACACATACTGTACATCACATTACTACACACACACATACTGTACATCACATTACTACACATACATCACATTACTACACACACACATACTGTACATCACATTACTACACACACACACATACTGTACATCACATTACTACACACACACACACACATACTGTACATCACATTACTACACACACACACACACACATACTGTACATCACATTACTACACATACATCACATTACTACACACACATACTGTACATCACATTACTACACACACACACATCACATTACTACACACACACACACACACTGTACATCACATTACTACACACACACATACTGTACATCACATTACTACACACACACACACATACATCACATTACTACACACACACATACTGTACATCACATTACTACACACACATACATCACATTACTACACACACACATACTGTACATCACATTACTACACACACATACTGTACATCACATTACTACACACACACACACACATACTGTACATCACATTACTACACATACACATACTGTACATCACATTACTACACACACACATACTGTACATCACATTACTACATATACATCACATTACTACACACACACACACACATACATCACATTACTACACACACACATACTGTACATCACATTACTACACACACATACATCACATTACTACACACACACACACATACTGTACATCACATTACTACACACACACACATACTGTACATCACATTACTACACACACACATCACATTACTACACACACACATACTGTACATCACAATACTACACACACACATACTGTACATCACATTACTACACACACACACACATACTGTACATCACATTACTACACACACACATACTGTACATCACATTACTACAAACACACACATACTGTACATCACATTACTACACACACACACACACATAGAATTACACAGTAATAGATCTCCCTCCCTCCCCCCCGGCACTGACATGAGATATACATGTGGCAGGAGCTGCAGTGACCTCTAACACTCACATACTGTACATCACATTACTACACACACACATACTGTACATCACATTACTACACACACACACATACTGTACATCACATTACTACACACACACATACTGTACATCACATTACTACACACACACACTGTACATCACATTGCTACACACACACATACTGTACATCACATTATTACACATACTTCACATTACTACACACACACACATACTGTACATCACATTACTACACACACACATACTGTACATCACATTACTACACATACATCACATTACTACACACACAACACATCACATTACTACACACACACATACATCACATTACTACACACACACACACACACACACACTGTACATCACATTACTACACACACACATACTGTACATCACATTACTACACACACACATCACATTACTACACACACACACACACACTGTACATCACATTACTACACACACACATACTGTACATCACATTACTACACATACATCACAATACTACACACACACACATACTGTACATCAGATTACTACACACACATACTGTACATCACATTACTACACACACACATACAATTACACAGTAATAGATCTCCCTCCCTCCCCCACAGCACTGACATGAGTTATACATGTGCAGGGGCTGCAGTGACCTCTAACACTCACATACTGTACATCACATTACTACACACACATCACATTACTACACACACATACATCACATACAATTACACAGTAATAGATCCCCCTCCCTCCCACACGTCACTGATATGAGTTATACATGTGACAGAGGCTGCAGTGACCTCTAACACACACATACATCACATTACTACACATACATCACATTACTACACACACATACATCACATTACTACACACACACATACTGTACATCACATTACTACACACACATACATCACATTACTACACACACACACACATACTGTACATCACATTACTACACACACACATACTGTAGATCACATTACTACACACACATACATCACATTACTACACATACATCACATTACTACACACACACATACTGTACATCACATTACTACACACACACACATACTGTACATCACATTACTACACACACACATACTGTACATCACATTATTACACATACTTCACATTACTACACACACACACATACTGTACATCACATTACTACACACACACATACTGTACATCACATTACTACACATACATCACATTACTACACACACAACACATCACATTACTACACACACACATACATCACATTACTACACACACACACACACACTGTACATCACATTACTACACACACACATACTGTACATCACATTACTACACACACACATCACATTACTACACACACACACACACACTGTACATCACATTACTACACACACACATACTGTACATCACATTACTACACATACATCACAATACTACACACACACACATACTGTACATCAGATTACTACACACACATACTGTACATCACATTACTACACACACACATACAATTACACAGTAATAGATCTCCCTCCCTCCCCCACAGCACTGACATGAGTTATACATGTGCAGGGGCTGCAGTGACCTCTAACACTCACATACTGTACATCACATTACTACACACACATCACATTACTACACACACATACATCACATACAATTACACAGTAATAGATCCCCCTCCCTCCCACACGTCACTGATATGAGTTATACATGTGACAGAGGCTGCAGTGACCTCTAACACACACATACATCACATTACTACACATACATCACATTACTACACACACATACATCACATTACTACACACACACATACTGTACATCACATTACTACACACACATACATCACATTACTACACACACACACACATACTGTACATCACATTACTACACACACACATACTGTAGATCACATTACTACACACACATACATCACATTACTACACATACATCACATTACTACACACACACATACTGTACATCACATTACTACACACACACACATACTGTACATCACATTACTACACACACACATACTGTACATCACATTACTACACACACACATCACATTACTACACACACACATACTGTACATCACATTACTACACACACACATACTGTACATCACATTACTACACACACATACTGTACATCACATTACTACACACACACATACTGTACATCACATTACTACACACACACACTGTACATCACATTACTACACACACACACACACACACACACACATACTGTACATCACATTACTACACACACACACACATACTGTACATCACATTACTACACATACATCACATTACTACACACACATACTGTACATCACATTACTACACACACACACATCACATCACTACACACACACACACTGTACATCACATTACTACACACACACATACTGTACATCACATTACTACACACACACACACATACATCACATTACTACACACACACATACTGTACATCACATTACTACACACACATACATCACATTACTACACACACACATACTGTACATCACATTACTACACACACACATACTGTACATCACATTACTACACACACACATACTGTACATCACATTACTACATATACATCACATTACTACACACAAACACACACACACACACACATACTGTACATCACATTACTACACACACACATACTGTACATCACATTACTACACACACACATTACATTACTACACACACACACATACTGTACATCACATTACTACACACACACACATACTGTACATCACATTACTACACACACACATACTGTACATCACATTACTACACATACACATACTGTACATCACATTACTACACACACACATACTGCACATCACATTACTACACATACATCACATTACTACACACACACACACATACTGTACATCACATTACTACACACACACACATACTGTACATCACATTACTACACACACACATACTGTACATCACATTACTACACACACACACACACACACATACTGTACATCACATTACTACACACACACACATACTGTACATCACATTACTATACACACACACATAATGTACATCAAATTACTACACACACACATACTGTACATCACATTACTACACACACATCACATTACTACACACACACACACTGTACATCACATTACTACACACACACATACTGTACATCACATTACTACACACACACACACATACATCACATTACTACACACACACATACTGTACATCACATTACTACACACACATACATCACATTACTACACACACACACACATACTGTACATCACATTACTACACACACACATACTGTACATCACATTACTACACACACACATACTGTACATCACATTACTACACATACATCACATTACTACACACACACACACACACACACACATACTGTACATCACATTACTACACACACATACTGTACATCACATTACTACACACACACACATACTGTACATCACATTACTACACACACACACACACACACATACTGTACATCACATTACTACACACACATACTGTACATCACATTACTACACACACACATACTGTACATCACATTACTACACACACACACATACTGTACATCACATTACTACACACACACATACTGTACATCACATTACTACACACACATACTGTACATCACATTACTACACACACACACACACTGTACATCACATTACTACACACACACATACTGTACATCACATTACTACACACACACACACATATATCACATTACTACACACACACATACTGTACATCACATTACTACACACACATACATCACATTACTACACATACATCACATTACTACACACACACACACACATACTGTACATCACATTACTACACACACACACATACTGTACATCACATTACTACACACACACATCACATTACTACACATACACATACTGTACATCACATTACTACACACACACATACTGTACATCACATTACTACACATACATCACATTACTACACACACACACACACAGACACATACTGTACATCACATTACTACACACACACATACTGTACATCACATTACTACACACACACACATACTGTACATCACATTACTACACACACACACACATACTGTACATCACATTACTACACACACACACATACTGTACATCACATTACTACACATACATCACATTACTACACACACACACATCACATTACTACACACACACACACACACACACTGTACATCACATTACTACACACACAGATACTGTACATCACATTACTACACACACACACACATACATCACATTACTACAAACACACATACTGTACATCACATTACTACACATACATCACATTACTACACACACACACACACACACACACTGTACATCACATTACTACACACACACACACACTGTACATCACATTACTACACATACACATACTGTACATCACATTACTACACACACACACACACACACACATACTGTACATCACATTACTACACACACACACATTACATTACTACACACACACACATACTGTACATCACATTACTACACACACACACATACTGTACATCACATTACTACACACACACATACTGTACATCACATTACTACACACACACACACATACTGTACATCACATTACTACACACACACACATAATGTACATCACATTACTACACACACACATACTGTACATCACATTACTACACACACACACATCACATTACTACACACACACATACTGTACATCACATTACTACACATACATCACATTACTACACACACACACACATCACATTACTACACACACACATACTGTACATTATTATTATTATTATTACCAGTTATTTATATAGCGCACACATATTCCGCAGCGCTTTACAGAGAGTATTTGCCTATTCACATCAGTCCCTGCCCCAGTGGAGCTTACAATCTATATTCCCTATCACATGTGCACACACATACACACTAGGGTTAATTTGTGTTGGGAGCCAATTAACCTATCAGTATACTTTTGGAGTGTGGGAGGAAACCGGAGTACCCGGAGGAAACCCACGCAAGCACAGGGAGAATATACAAACTCCGCACAGATAGAGCCATGGTGGGAATCAAACCCACGACCTCAGTGCTGTGAGGCAGTAACGCTAACCATTACACCGTCTGTGCTGCCATCACATTACTACACACACATACTGTACATCACATTACTACACACACACACACACACACACACACATACATCACATTACTACACACACACATACTGTACATCACATTACTACACACACACATACTGTACATCACATTACTACACACACACACATAATGTACATCACATTACTACACACACACATACTGTACATCACATTACTACACACACACACATCACATTACTACACACACACACTGTACATCACATTACTACACACACACACATACATCACATTACTACACACACATACTGTACATCACATTACTACACACACATACATCACATTACTACACATACATCACACTACTACACACACACACACACACATACTGTACATCACATTACTACACACACACACATAATGTACATCACATTACTACACACACACATTACTACACACACACACATCACATTACTACACACACACTGTACATCACATTACTACACACACACACACACATACATCACATTACTACACACACACATACTGTACATCACATTACTACACACACATACATCACATTACCACACACACACACACATACTGTACATCACATTACTACACACACACATACTGTACATCACATTACTACACACACACATACTGTACATAACATTACTACACATACATCACATTACTACACACACACACACACACACATACTGTACATCACATTACTACACACACATACTGTACATCACATTACTACACACAAACACATACTGTACATCACATTACAACACACACACATACTGTACATCACATTACTACACACACATACTGTACATCACATTACTACACATACATCACATTACTACACACACACATACTGTACATTACATTACTACACACACACACACACATACTGTACATCACATTACTACACATACATCACATTACTACACACACATCACATTACTACACACACACATACTGTACATCACATTACTACACACACACACACACACACTGTACATCACATTACTACACACACACATACTGTACATCACATTACTACACACACACACACACACACATACATCACATTACTACACACACACATACTGTACATCACATTACTACACACACATACATCACATTACTACACACACACACACACACATACTGTACATCACATTACTACACATACACATCACATTACTACACACACATACTGTACATCACATTACTACACACACACACACACATACTGTACATCACATTACAACACACACACATACTGTACATCACATTACTACACACACACACACACTGTACATCACATTACTACACACACACACATACTGTACATCACATTACTACACACACACACATAATGTACATCACATTACTACACACACACATACTGTACATCACATTACTACACACACACATATCACATTACTACACACACACACACACACACACACACTGTACATCACATTACTACACACACACATACTGTACATCACATTACTACACACACACACATACTGTACATCACATTACTACACACACACACATAATGTACATCACATTACTACACACACACATACTGTACATCACATTACTACACACACACATATCACATTACTACACACACACACACACACACACTGTACATCACATTACTACACATACACATACTGTACATCACATTACTACACACACACACACATACATCACATTACTACACACACACATACTGTACATCACATTACTACACACACATACATCACATTACTACACACACACACACACACACATACTGTACATCACATTACTACACACACACACATACTGTACATCACATTACTACACACACACACATCACATTACTACACACACACATACTGTACATCACATTACTACACACACACATACTGTACATCACATTACTACACACACATACTGTACATCACATTACTACACACACACATACTGTACATCACATTACTACACACACACATACTGTACATCACATTACTACACACACACACATACTGTACATCACATTACTACACACACACACACACACACTGTACATCACATTACTACACACACACACACATACTGTACATCACATTACTACACATACATCACATTACTACACACAAATACTGTACATCACATTACTACACACACACACATCACATTACTACACACACACACACACACACACACACTGTACATCACATTACTACACACACACATACTGTACATCACATTACTACACACACACACACATACATCACATTACTACACACACACATACTGTACATCACATTACTACACACACATACATCACATTACTACACACACACATACTGTACATCACATTACTACACACACACATACTGTACATCACATTACTACACACACACATACTGTACATCACATTACTACATATACATCACATTACTACACACAAACACACACACACACACACATACTGTACATCACATTACTATACACACACATACTGTACATCACATTACTACACACACACACATTACATTACTACACACACACACATACTGTACATCACATTACTACACACACACACATACTGTACATCACATTACTACACACACACATACTGTACATCACATTACTACACATACATCACATTACTACACACACACACACATACTGTACATCACATTACTACACACACACACATACTGTACATCACATTACTACACACACACATACTGTACATCACATTACTACACACACACACACACACACATACTGTACATCACATTACTACACACACACATACTGTACATCACATTACTACACACACACACACATAATGTACATCAAATTACTACACACACACATACTGTACATCACATTACTACACACACATCACATTACTACACACACACACACATACATCACATTACTACACACACACATACTGTACATCACATTACTACACACACATACATCACATTACTACACACACACACACACACATACTGTACATCACATTACTACACACACACACATACTGTACATCACATTACTACACACACACATACTGTACATCACATTACTACACATACATCACATTACTACACACACACACATACTGTACATCACATTACTACACACACACATACTGTACATCACATTACTACACACACACACATACTGTACATCACATTACTACACACACACACACACACACATACTGTACATCACATTACTACACACATACTGTACATCACATTACTACACACACACATACTGTACATCACATTACTACACACACACACATACTGTACATCACATTACTACACACACACATACTGTACATCACATTACTACACACACATACTGTACATCACATTACTACACACACACACATCACATTACTACACACACACACACACTGTACATCACATTACTACACACACACACATATATCACATTACTACACACACACATACTGTACATCACATTACTACACACACATACATCACATTACTACACATACATCACATTACTACACACACACACACACATACTGTACATCACATTACTACACACACACACATACTGTACATCACATTACTACACACACACATCACATTACTACACACACACATACTGTACATCACATTACTACACACACACATACTGTACATCACATTACTACACACACATACTGTACATCACATTACTACACACACACATACTGTACATCACATTACTACACACACACATACTGTACATCACATTACTACACACACACACATACTGTACATCACATTACTACACACACACACACACACACACTGTACATCACATTACTACACACACACACACACACATACTGTACATCACATTACTACACATACATCACATTACTACACACAAATACTGTACATCACATTACTACACACACACACATCACATTACTACACACACACACACACACACACTGTACATCACATTACTACACACACACATACTGTACATCACATTACTACACACACACACACATACATCACATTACTACACACACACATACTGTACATCACATTACTACACACACATACATCACATTACTACACACACACATACTGTACATCACATTACTACACACACACATACTGTACATCACATTACTACACACACACATACTGTACATCACATTACTACATATACATCACATTACTACACACAAACACACACACACACACATACTGTACATCACATTACTACACACACACATACTGTACATCACATTACTACACACACACACATTACATTACTACACACACACACATACTGTACATCACATTACTACACACACACACATACTGTACATCACATTACTACACACACACATACTGTACATCACATTACTACACATACATCACATTACTACACACACACACACATACTGTACATCACATTACTACACACACACACATACTGTACATCACATTACTACACACACACATACTGTACATCACATTACTACACACACACACACATACTGTACATCACATTACTACACACACACATACTGTACATCACATTACTACACACACACACACATAATGTACATCAAATTACTACACACACACATACTGTACATCACATTACTACACACACATCACATTACTACACACACACACACATACATCACATTACTACACACACACATACTGTACATCACATTACTACACACACATACATCACATTACTACACACACACACACACACATACTGTACATCACATTACTACACACACACACATACTGTACATCACATTACTACACACACACATACTGTACATCACATTACTACACATACATCACATTACTACACACACACACATACTGTACATCACATTACTACACACACACATACTGTACATCACATTACTACACACACACACATACTGTACATCACATTACTACACACACACACACACACACATACTGTACATCACATTACTACACACATACTGTACATCACATTACTACACACACACATACTGTACATCACATTACTACACACACACACATACTGTACATCACATTACTACACACACACATACTGTACATCACATTACTACACACACATACTGTACATCACATTACTACACACACACACATCACATTACTACACACACACACACACTGTACATCACATTACTACACATACACATACTGTACATCACATTACTACACACACACACACACATACTGTACATCACATTACTACACACACACATTACATTACTACACACACACACATACTGTACATCACATTACTACACACACACACATACTGTACATCACATTACTACACACACACATACTGTACATCACATTACTACACACACACACACACATACTGTACATCACATTACTACACACACACACATAATGTACATCACATTACTACACACACACATACTGTACATCACATTACTACACACACACACATCACATTACTACACACACACATACTGTACATCACATTACTACACATACATCACATTACTACACACACACACACATCACATTACTACACACACACATACTGTACATTATTATTATTATTATTACCAGTTATTTATATAGCGCACACATATTCCGCAGCGCTTTACAGAGAGTATTTGCCTATTCACATCAGTCCCTGCCCCAGTGGAGCTTACAATCTATATTCCCTATCACATGTGCACACACATACACACTAGGGTTAATTTGTGTTGGGAGCCAATTAACCTATCAGTATATTTTTGGAGTGTGGGAGGAAACCGGAGTACCCGGAGGAAACACACATACTGTACATCACATTACTACACACACACATACTGTACATCACATTACTACACACACACACACACACACACACACACACACACACACACACACACACACACACACACATACTGTACATCACATTACTACACACACACATACTGTACATCACATTACTACACACACACACATACTGTACATCACATTACTACACACACACACACATACTGTACATCACATTACTACACACACACACACACATACTGTACATCACATTACTACACATACATCACATTACTACACACACACACATCACATTACTACACACACACACACACTGTACATCACATTACTACACACACAGATACTGTACATCACATTACTACACACACACACATACATCACATTACTACAAACACACATACTGTACATCACATTACTACACACACATACATCACATTACTACACATACATCACATTACTACACACACACACACACACATACTGTACATCACATTACTACACACACACATACTGTACATCACATTACTACACATACACATACTGTACATCACATTACTACACACACACATACTGTACATCACATTACTACACACACACACACATACTGTACATCACATTACTACACACACACATACTGTACATCACATTACTACACACACACACATTACATTACTACACACACACACATACTGTACATCACATTACTACACACACACATACTGTACATCACATTACTACACACACACATACTGTACATCACATTACTACACACACACACATCACATTACTACACACACACACACTGTACATCACATTACTACACACACACATACTGTACATCACATTACTACACATACATCACATTACTACACACACACACATCACATTACTACACACACATACTGTACATCACATTACTACACACACACATACTGTACATCACATTACTACACACACACATACTGTACATCACATTACTACACACACACACATAATGTACATCACATTACTACACACACACATACTGTACATCACATTACTACACACACACACATCACATTACTACACACACACACTGTACATCACATTACTACACACACACACATACATCACATTACTACACACACACATACTGTACATCACATTACTACACACACATACATCACATTACTACACATACATCACATTACTACACACACACACACACACACACATACTGTACATCACATTACTACACACACACACATAATGTACATCACATTACTACACACACATTACTACACACACACACATCACATTACAACACACACACACACACACATACATCACATTACTACACACACACATACTGTACATCACATTACTACACACACATACATCACATTACTACACACACACACACATACTGTACATCACATTACTACACACACACACACATACTGTACATCACATTACTACACACACACATACTGTACATCACATTACTACACATACATCACATTACTACACACACACATACTGTACATCACATTACTACACACACACACATACTGTACATCACATTACTACACATACATCACATTACTACACACACATCACATTACTACACACACACATACTGTACATCACATTACTACACACACACACACACACTGTACATCACATTACTACACACACACATACTGTACATCACATTACTACACACACACACATACATCACATTACTACACACACACATACTGTACATCACATTACTACACACACATACATCACATTACTACACACACACACACACACACACACACATACTGTACATCACATTACTACACATACACATCACATTACTACACACACATACTGTACATCACATTACTACACATACATCACATTACTACACACACACACACACACACACATACTGTACATCACATTACTACACACACACATACTGTACATCACATTACTACACACACACACTGTACATCACATTACTACACACACACACATACATCACATTACTACACACACACATACTGTACATCACATTACTACACACACATACATCACATTACTACACATACATCACATTACTACACACACACACACACACACACACACATACTGTACATCACATTACTACACACACACACATACTGTACATCACATTACTACACACACACACATAATGTACATCACATTACAACACACACACATACTGTACATCACATTACTACACACACACATACTGTACATCACATTACTACACATACATCACATTACTACACACACACATACTGTACATCACATTACTACACACACACACATACTGTACATCACATTACTACACATACATCACATTACTACACACACATCACATTACTACACACACACATACTGTACATCACATTACTACACACACACATACTGTACATCACATTACTACACACACACACACACACATACATCACATTACTACACACACACATACTGTACATCACATTACTACACACACACACACACACACACACATACTGTACATCACATTACTACACATACACATCACATTACTACACACACATACTGTACATCACATTACTACACACACACACACACACACACACATACTGTACATCACATTACTACACACACACATACTGTACATCACATTACTACACACACACACACACTGTACATCACATTACTACACACACACACATACATCACATTACTACACACACACATACTGTACATCACATTACTACACACACATACATCACATTACTACACATACATCACATTACTACACACACACACACATACTGTACATCACATTACTACACACACACACACATACTGTACATCACATTACTACACACACACATAATGTACATCACATTACTACACACACACACATCACATTACTACACACACACACACACACACACACACACACACACACACACACACTGTACATCACATTACTACACACACACACACACACACACATACATCACATTACTACACACACACATACTGTACATCACATTACTACACACACATACTGTACATCACATTACTACACACACACACATACTGTACATCACATTACTACACACACACATACTGTACATCACATTACTACACATACATCACATTACTACACACACATACTGTACATCACATTACTACACACACACACATACTGTACATCACATTACTACACACACACATACTGTACATCACATTACTACACATACATCACATTACTACAAACACACATACTGTACATCACATTACTACACACACATACTGTACATCACATTACTACACACACATCACATTACTACACACACACATACTGTACATCACATTACTACACACACACACACACACACACTGTACATCACATTACTACACACACACATACTGTACATCACATTACTACACATACATCACATTACTACACACACACACACACACACACACACACACACACACACACACACATACATCACATTACTACACACACACATACTGTACATCACATTACTACACACACATACATCACATTACTACACACACACACACACATACTGTACATCACATTACTACACACACACATATACTGTACATCACATTACTACACACACACATACTGTACATCACAATACTACACACACACATACTGTACATCACATTACTACACATACATCACATTACTACACACACACACACATACTGTACATCACATTACTACACACACACATACTGTACATCACATTACTACAAACACACACATACTGTACATCACATTACTACACACACACACACACACACATAGAATTACACAGTAATAGATCTCCCTCCCTCCCCCCCGGCACTGACATGAGATATACATGTGGCAGGAGCTGCAGTGACCTCTAACACTCACATACTGTACATCACATTACTACACACACACACACACACATACTGTACATCACATTACTACACACACACACACATACTGTACATCACATTACTACACACACACATACTGTACATCACATTACTACACACACACACACACTGTACATCACATTGCTACACACACACATACTGTACATCACATTACTACACACACACATCACATTACTACACACACACACACACACTGTACATCACATTACTACACACACACATACTGTACATCACATTACTACACATACATCACATTACTACACACACACACATACTGTACATCACATTACTACACATACATCACATTACTACACACACACACACATCACATTACTACACACACACACACACACTGTACATCACATTACTACACACACACATACTGTACATCACATTACTACACACACACATCACATTACTACACACACACACACACACTGTACATCACATTACTACACACACACATACTGTACATCACATTACTACACATACATCACATTACTACACACACACACATACTGTACATCACATTACTACACACACACATACAATTACACAGTAATAGATCTCCCTCCCTCCCCCACGGCACTGACATGAGTTATACATGTGCAGGGGCTGCAGTGACCTCTAACACTCACATACTGTACATCACATTACTACACACACATCACATTACTACACACACATACATCACATTACTACACACACATCACATTACTACACACACACATACATCACATACAATTACACAGTAATAGATCCCCCTCCCTCCCCCACGTCACTGATATGAGTTATACATGTGACAGAGGGTGCAGTGACCTCTAACACACACATACATCACATTACTACACATACATACATCACATTACTACACACACACATACTGTACATCACATTACTACACACACATACATCACATTACTACACACACACACACATACTGTACATCACATTACTACACACACATACATCACATTACTACACATACATCACATTACTACACACACACATAATGTACATCACATTACTACACACACACACATACTGTACATCACATTACTACACACACACATACTGTACATCACATTACTACACACACACACATACTGTACATCACATTACTACACACACATACTGTACATCACATTACTACACACACACACATACTGTACATCACATTACTACACACACACATACTGTACATCACATTACTACACACACACATACTGTACATCACATTACTACACACACACATCACATTACTACACACACACATACTGTACATCACATTACTACACACACATACTGTACATCACATTACTACACACACACACATACTGTACATGACATTACTACACACACACATACTGTACATCACATTACTACACACACATACATCACATTACTACACACACACATACTGTACATCACATTACTACACACACATACTGTACATCACATTACTACACACACACACATACTGTACATCACATTACTACACACACACATACTGTACATCACATTACTACACATACATCACATTACTACACACACATACTGTACATCACATTACTACACACACACACATACTGTACATCACATTACTACACACACACACACACATACTGTACATCACATTACTACACACACACATACTGTACATCACATTACTACACATACATCACATTACTACACACACACATACTGTACATCACATTACTACACACACACATACTGTACATCACATTACTACACACACACATACTGTACATCACATTACTACACATACATCACATTACTACACACACACACACACACACACACACACACACACACACATACATCACATTACTACACACACACATACTGTACATCACATTACTACACACACATACATCACATTACTACACACACACACACATACTGTACATCACATTACTACACACACACACATACTGTACATCACATTACTACACACACACATCACATTACTACACACACACATACTGTACATCACAATACTACACACACACATACTGTACATCACATTACTACACATACATCACATTACTACACACACACACACATACTGTACATCACATTACTACACACACACATACTGTACATCACATTACTACAAACACACACATACTGTACATCACATTACTACACACACACACACACATAGAATTACACAGTAATAGATCTCCCTCCCTCCCCCCCGGCACTGACATGAGATATACATGTGGCAGGAGCTGCAGTGACCTCTAACACTCACATACTGTACATCACATTACTACACACACACATACTGTACATCACATTACTACACACACACACATACTGTACATCACATTACTACACACACACATACTGTACATCACATTACTACACACACACACACACTGTACATCACATTGCTACACACACACATACTGTACATCACATTATTACACATACTTCACATTACTACACACACACACATACTGTACATCACATTACTACACACACATATACTGTACATCACATTACTACACATACATCACATTACTACACACACAACACATCACATTACTACACACACACATACATCACATTACTACACACACACACACACACTGTACATCACATTACTACACACACACATACTGTACATCACATTACTACACACACACATCACATTACTACACACACACACACACACACTGTACATCACATTACTACACACACACATACTGTACATCACATTACTACACATACATCACAATACTACACACACACACATACTGTACATCAGATTACTACACACACATACTGTACATCACATTACTACACACACACATACAATTACACAGTAATAGATCTCCCTCCCTCCCCCACAGCACTGACATGAGTTATACATGTGCAGCGGCTGCAGTGACCTCTAACACTCACATACTGTACATCACATTACTACACACACATCACATTACTACACACACATACATCACATACAATTACACAGTAATAGATACCCCTCCCTCCCCCACGTCACTGATATGAGTTATACATGTGACAGAGGCTGCAGTGACCTCTAACACACACATACATCACATTACTACACATACATCACATTACTACACACACATACATCACATTACTACACACACACATACTGTACATCACATTACTACACACACATACATCACATTACTACACACACACACACATACTGTACATCACATTACTACACACACACATACTGTAGATCACATTACTACACACACATACATCACATTACTACACATACATCACATTACTACACACACACATACTGTACATCACATTACTACACACACACACATACTGTACATCACATTACTACACACACACATACTGTACATCACATTACTACACACACACACATACTGTACATCACATTACTACACACACACATACTGTAGATCACATTACTACACACACATACTGTACATCACATTACTACACACACACACATACTGTACATCACATTACTACACACACACATACTGTACATCACATTACTACACACACACACATCACATTACTAAACACACACACACACACACTGTACATCACATTACTACACACACATACTGTACATCACATTACTACACATACATCACATTACTACACACACACACATACATCACATTACTACACACACATACTGTACATCACATTACTACACACACATACATCACATTACTACACACACACACACACACATACTGTACATCACATTACTACACACACACACATACTGTACATCACATTACTACACACACACATACTGTACATCACATTACTACACATACATCACATTACTACACACACACACACACACATACTGTACATCACATTACTACACACACACATACTGTACATCACATTACTACACACACACACATACTGTAGATCACATTACTACACACACACATACTGTACATCACATTACTACACATACATCACATTACTACACACACACACATACTGTACATCACATTACTACACACACATCACATTACTACACACACACATACTGTACATCACATTACTACACACACACACATCACATTACTACACACACACACTGTACATCACATTACTACACATACATCACATTACTACACACACACACACACACATACTGTACATCACATTACTACACACACACATACTGTACATCACATTACTACACACACACATACTGTACATCACATTACTACACACACACATCACATTACTACACACACACACACTGTACATCACATTACTACACACACACATACTGTACATCACATTACTACACACACACATACTGTACATCACATTACTACACACACATACATCACATTACTACACATACATCACATTACTACACACACACACACACATACTGTACATCACATTACTACACACATCACATTACTACACACACACTGTACATCACATTACTACACACACACATACTGTACATCACATTACTACACACATACACACATACATCACATTACTACACACACACATACTGTACATCACATTACTACACACACATACATCACATTACTACACATACATCACATTACTACACACACACACACACACATACTGTACATCACATTACTACACACACACACATACTGTACATCACATTACTACACACACACATACTGTACATCACATTACTACACACACACATACTGTACATCACATTACTACACATACATCACATTACTACACACACACATACTGTACATCACATTACTACACACACACACATACTGTACATCACATTACTACACACACACACACACACATACTGTACATCACATTACTACACACACACACACACATACTGTACATCACATTACTACACATACATCACATTACTACACACACATACTGTACATCACATTACTACACACACACACATCACATTACTACACACACACACACACACACACTGTACATCACATTACTACACACACACATACTGTACATCACATTACTACACACACACACACATACATCACATTACTACACACACACATACTGTACATCACATTACTACACACACATACATCACATTACTACACACACACATACTGTACATCACATTACTACACACACATACTGTACATCACATTACTACACACACACACACATACTGTACATCACATTACTACACATACACATACTGTACATCACATTACTACACACACACATACTGTACATCACATTACTACATATACATCACATTACTACACACACACACACACACACACACATACATCACATTACTACACACACACATACTGTACATCACATTACTACACACACATACATCACATTACTACACACACACACACATACTGTACATCACATTACTACACACACACACATACTGTACATCACATTACTACACACACACATCACATTACTACACACACACATACTGTACATCACAATACTACACACACACATACTGTACATCACATTACTACACATACATCACATTACTACACACACACACACATACTGTACATCACATTACTACACACACACATACTGTACATCACATTACTACAAACACACACATACTGTACATCACATTACTACACACACACACACACATAGAATTACACAGTAATAGATCTCCCTCCCTCCCCCCCGGCACTGACATGAGATATACATGTGGCAGGAGCTGCAGTGACCTCTAACACTCACATACTGTACATCACATTACTACACACACACATACTGTACATCACATTACTACACACACACACATACTGTACATCACATTACTACACACACACATACTGTACATCACATTACTACACACACACACACACTGTACATCACATTGCTACACACACACATACTGTACATCACATTATTACACATACTTCACATTACTACACACACACACATACTGTACATCACATTACTACACACACACATACTGTACATCACATTACTACACATACATCACATTACTACACACACAACACATCACATTACTACACACACACATACATCACATTATTACACACACACACACACACTGTACATCACATTACTACACACACACATACTGTACATCACATTACTACACACACACATCACATTACTACACACACACACACACACTGTACATCACATTACTACACACACACATACTGTACATCACATTACTACACATACATCACAATACTACACACACACACATACTGTACATCAGATTACTACACACACATACTGTACATCACATTACTACACACACACATACAATTACACAGTAATAGATCTCCCTCCCTCCCCCACAGCACTGACATGAGTTATACATGTGCAGGGGCTGCAGTGACCTCTAACACTCACATACTGTACATCACATTACTACACACACATCACATTACTACACACACATACATCACATACAATTACACAGTAATAGATCCCCCTCCCTCCCCCACGTCACTGATATGAGTTATACATGTGACAGAGGCTGCAGTGACCTCTAACACACACATACATCACATTACTACACATACATCACATTACTACACACACACATACTGTACATCACATTACTACACACACATACATCACATTACTACACACACACACACATACTGTACATCACATTACTACACACACACATACTGTAGATCACATTACTACACACACATACATCACATTACTACACATACATCACATTACTACACACACACACACATACTGTACATCACATTACTACACACACACACATACTGTACATCACATTACTACACACACACATACTGTACATCACATTACTACACACACACACATACTGTACATCACATTACTACACACACACATACTGTAGATCACATTACTACACACACATACTGTACATCACATTACTACACACACACACATACTGTACATCACATTACTACACACACACATACTGTACATCACATTACTACACACACACACATCACATTACTAAACACACACACACACACTGTACATCACATTACTACACACACATACTGTACATCACATTACTACACATACATCACATTACTACACACACACACATACATCACATTACTACACACACATACTGTACATCACATTACTACACACACATACATCACATTACTACACACACACACACACACATACTGTACATCACATTACTACACACACACACATACTGTACATCACATTACTACACACACACATACTGTACATCACATTACTACACATACATCACATTACTACACACACACACACACATACTGTACATCACATTACTACACACACACATACTGTACATCACATTACTACACACACACACATACTGTAGATCACATTACTACACACACACATACTGTACATCACATTACTACACATACATCACATTACTACACACACACACATACTGTACATCACATTACTACACACACATCACATTACTACACACACACATACTGTACATCACATTACTACACACACACACATCACATTACTACACACACACACTGTACATCACATTACTACACATACATCACATTACTACACACACACACACACATACTGTACATCACATTACTACACACACACATACTGTACATCACATTACTACACACACACATACTGTACATCACATTACTACACACACACATCACATTACTACACACACACACACTGTACATCACATTACTACACACACACATACTGTACATCACATTACTACACACACACATACTGTACATCACATTACTACACACACATACATCACATTACTACACATACATCACATTACTACACACACACACACACATACTGTACATCACATTACTACACACATCACATTACTACACACACACTGTACATCACATTACTACACACACACATACTGTACATCACATTACTACACACATACACACATACATCACATTACTACACACACACATACTGTACATCACATTACTACACACACATACATCACATTACTACACATACATCACATTACTACACACACACACACACATACTGTACATCACATTACTACACACACACACATACTGTACATCACATTACTACACACACACATACTGTACATCACATTACTACACACACACATACTGTACATCACATTACTACACATACATCACATTACTACACACACACATACTGTACATCACATTACTACACACACACACATACTGTACATCACATTACTACACACACACACACACACACATACTGTACATCACATTACTACACACACACACACACATACTGTACATCACATTACTACACATACATCACATTACTACACACACATACTGTACATCACATTACTACACACACACACATCACATTACTACACACACACACACACACTGTACATCACATTACTACACACACACATACTGTACATCACATTACTACACACACACACACATACATCACATTACTACACACACACATACTGTACATCACATTACTACACACACATACATCACATTACTACACACACACATACTGTACATCACATTACTACACACACATACTGTACATCACATTACTACACACACACACACATACTGTACATCACATTACTACACATACACATACTGTACATCACATTACTACACACACACATACTGTACATCACATTACTACATATACATCACATTACTACACACACACACACACACACACACACACACTGTACATCACATTACTACACACACATACTGTACATCACATTACTACACACACACACATACTGTACATCACATTACTACACACACACACACACACACACATACATACTGTACATCACATTACTACACACACACATACTGTACATCACATTACTACACATACACATACTGTACATCACATTACTACACACACACATACTGTACATCACATTACTACACACACACACACACACACACACATACTGTACATCACATTACTACACACACACACATACTGTACATCACATTACTACACACACACACACACACACACACATACTGTACATCACATTACTACACACACACACATACTGTACATCACATTACTACACACACACATACTGTACATCACATTAATACACACACACATAATGTACATCAAATTACTACACACACATACTGTACATCACATTACTACACACACACACATCACATTACTACACACACACTGTACATCACATTACTACACACACACATACTGTACATCACATTACTACACACACACACACACACACACACACATACATCACATTACTTCACACACACATACTGTACATCACATTACTACACACACATACATCACATTACTACACATACATCACATTACTACACACACACACACACACATACTGTACATCACATTACTACACACACACACATACTGTACATCACATTACTACACACACACATACTGTACATCACATTACTACACACACACATACTGTACATCACATTACTACACATACATCACATTACTACACACACACACACACATACTGTGCATCACATTACTACACACACACATACTGTACATCACATTACTACACACACACACATACTGTACATCACATTACTACACACACACACACACACACACACACACACACACACACACACACACACACATACTGTACATCACATTACTACACACACACATACTGTACATCACATTACTACACACACACATACTGTACATCACATTACTACACACACACACATACTGTACATCACATTACTACACACACACATACTGTACATCACATTACTACACACACATACTGTACATCACATTACTACACACACACACATCACATTACTACACACACACACACACTGTACATCACATTACTACACACACACATACGGTACATCACATTACTACACACACACACATATATATCACATTACTACACACACACACATACTGTACATCACATTACTACACACACATACATCACATTACTACACACACACACACACATACTGTACATCACATTACTACACACACACACATACTGTACATCACATTACTACACACACACATCACATTACTACACACACACATACTGTACATCACATTACTACACACACACATACTGTACATCACATTACTACACATACATCACATTACTACACACACACACACACACACACACACACACATAATGTACATCACATTACTACACACACACATACTGTACATCACATTACTACACACACACACACACATACTGTACATCACATTACTACACACACACATACTGTACATCACATTACTACACACACACACACACATACTGTACATCACATTACTACACATACATCACATTACTACACACACACATACTGTACATCACATTACTACACACACACACATCACATTACTACACACACACACACACACTGTATATCACATTACTACACACACAGATACTGTACATCACATTACTACACACACACACACATACATCACATTACTACAGACACACATACTGTACATCACATTACTACACACACATACATCACATTACTACACACACACATACTGTACATCACATTACTACACACACACACATACTGTACATCACATTACTACACACACACATACTGTAGATCACATTACTACACACACATACTGTACATCACATTACTACACACACACACATACTGTACATCACATTACTACACACACACATACTGTACATCACATTACTACACACACACACATCACATTACTAAACACACACACACACACACTGTACATCACATTACTACACACACACATACTGTACATCACATTACTACACATACATCACATTACTACACACACACACATACATCACATTACTACACACACATACTGTACATCACATTACTACACACACATACATCACATTACTACACACACACACACACACATACTGTACATCACATTACTACACACACACACATACTGTACATCACATTACTACACACACACATACTGTACATCACATTACTACACATACATCACATTACTACACACACACACACACACACACACATACTGTACATCACATTACTACACACACACATACTGTACATCACATTACTACACACACACACACATACTGTACATCACATTACTACACACACACATACTGTACATCACATTACTACACATACATCACATTACCACACACACACACATACTGTACATCACATTACTACACACACATCACATTACTACACACACACATACTGTACATCACATTACTACACACACACACATCACATTACTACACACACACACTGTACATCACATTACTACACATACATCACATTACTACACACACACACACACACACACACACATACTGTACATCACATTACTACACACACATACTGTACATCACATTACTACACACACACATACTGTACATCACATTACTACACACACACATCACATTACTACACACACACACACTGTACATCACATTACTACACACACACATACTGTACATCACATTACTACACACACACATACTGTACATCACATTACTACACACACATACATCACATTACTACACATACATCACATTACTACACACACACACACACATACTGTACATCACATTACTACACACATCACATTACTACACACACACACACTGTACATCACATTACTACACACACACATACTGTACATCACATTACTACACACACACACATACTGTACATCACATTACTACACACACACATACTGTAGATCACATTACTACACACACATACTGTACATCACATTACTACACACACACACATACTGTACATCACATTACTACACACACACATACTGTACATCACATTACTACACACACACACATCACATTACTAAACACACACACACACACTGTACATCACATTACTACACACACACATACTGTACATCACATTACTACACATACATCACATTACTACACACACACACATACATCACATTACTACACACACATACTGTACATCACATTACTACACACACATACATCACATTACTACACACACACACACACACACATACTGTACATCACATTACTACACACACACACATACTGTACATCACATTACTACACACACACATACTGTACATCACATTACTACACATACATCACATTACTACACACACACACACACACACATACTGTACATCACATTACTACACACACACATACTGTACATCACATTATTACACACACACACACACATACTGTACATCACATTACTACACACACACATACTGTACATCACATTACTACACATACATCACATTACTACACACACACACATACTGTACATCACATTACTACACACACATCACATTACTACACACACACATACTGTACATCACATTACTACACACACACACATCACATTACTACACACACACACTGTACATCACATTACTACACATACATCACATTACTACACACACACACACACATACTGTACATCACATTACTACACACACACATACTGTACATCACATTACTACACACACACATACTGTACATCACATTACTACACACACACATCACATTACTACACACACACACACTGTACATCACATTACTACACACACACATACTGTACATCACATTACTACACACACACATACTGTACATCACATTACTACACACACATACATCACATTACTACACACACACACACATACTGTACATCACATTACTACACACATCACATTACTACACACACACACACTGTACATCACATTACTACACACACACATACTGTACATCACATTACTACACACATACACACATACATCACATTACTACACACACACATACTGTACATCACATTACTACACACACATACATCACATTACTACACACACACACACACATACTGTACATCACATTACTACACACACACACATACTGTACATCACATTACTACACACACACATCACATTACTACACACACACATACTGTACATCACATTACTACACACACACATACTGTACATCACATTACTACACATACATCACATTACTACACACACACATACTGTACATCACATTACTACACACACACATACTGTACATCACATTACTACACACACACACATACTGTACATCACATTACTACACACACACACACACACACACACACACACACATACTGTACATCACATTACTACACACACACACACACACATACTGTACATCACATTACTACACATACATCACATTACTACACACACATACTGTACATCACATTACTACACACACACATCACATTACTACACACACACACTGTACATCACATTACTACACACACACATACTGTACATCACATTACTACACACACACACACATACATCACATTACTACACACACACATACTGTACATCACATTACTACACACACATACATCACATTACTACACACACACATACTGTACATCACATTACTACACACACATACTGTACATCACATTACTACACACACACACACATACTGTACATCACATTACTACACATACACATACTGTACATCACATTACTACACACACACATACTGTACATCACATTACTACATATACATCACATTACTACACACACACACACACACACACACACACACACACTGTACATCACATTACTACACACACATACTGTACATCACATTACTACACACACACACATACTGTACATCACATTACTACACACACACACACACATACATACTGTACATCACATTACTACACACACACATACTGTACATCACATTACTACACATACACATACTGTACATCACATTACTACACACACACACACACACATACTGTACATCACATTACTACACACAAACACATACTGTACATCACATTACTACACACACACACACACACACACACATACTGTACATCACATTACTACACACACACACATACTGTACATCACATTACTACACACACACATACTGTACATCACATTAATACACACACACACATAATGTACATCAAATTACTACACACACATACTGTACATCACATTACTACACACACACACATCACATTACTACACACACACTGTACATCACATTACTACACACACACATACTGTACATCACATTACTACACACACACACACACACATACATCACATTACTTCACACACACATACTGTACATCACATTACTACACACACATACATCACATTACTACACATACATCACATTACTACACACACACACACACACATACTGTACATCACATTACTACACACACACACATACTGTACATCACATTACTACACACACACATACTGTACATCACATTACTACACACACACATACTGTACATCACATTACTACACATACATCACATTACTACACACACACACACACACATACTGTACATCACATTACTACACACACACATACTGTACATCACATTACTACACACACACACATACTGTACATCACATTACTACACACACACACACACATACTGTACATCACATTACTACACACACACATACTGTACATCACATTACTACACACACACATACTGTACATCACATTACTACACACACACACACACATACTGTACATCACATTACTACACACACACATACTGTACATCACATTACTACACACACATACTGTACATCACATTACTACACACACACACATCACATTACTACACACACACACACACACACTGTACATCACATTACTACACACACACATACGGTACATTACATTACTACACACACACACATATATATCACATTACTACACACACACATACTGTACATCACATTACTACACACACATACATCACATTACTACACACACACACACACATACTGTACATCACATTACTACACACACACACATACTGTACATCACATTACTACACACACACATCACATTACTACACACACACATACTGTACATCACATTACTACACACACACATACTGTACATCACATTACTACACATACATCACATTACTACACACACACACACACACACACATACTGTACATCACATTACTACACACACACATACTGTACATCACATTACTACACACACACACACACACACATACTGTACATCACATTACTACACACACACACATACTGTACATCACATTACTACACACACACACACACACACACACACACACACACACACACATACTGTACATCACATTACTACACATACATCACATTACTACACACACACATACTGTACATCACATTACTACACACACACACATCACATTACTACACACACACACACACACACTGTATATCACATTACTACACACACAGATACTGTACATCACATTACTACACACACACACACATACATCACATTACTACAGACACACATACTGTACATCACATTACTACACACACATACATCACATTACTACACATACATCACATTACTACACACACACACACACACACATACTGTACATCACATTACTACACACACACATACTGTACATCACATTACTACACATACACATACTGTACATCACATTACTACACATACATCACATTACTACACACACACACACACACATACTGTACATCACATTACTACACACACACATACTGTACATCACATTACTACACACACACACATTACATTACTACACACACACACATACTGTACATCACATTACTACACACACACACACACTGTACATCACATTACTACACACACACATACTGTACATCACATTACTACACACACACATACTGTACATCACATTACTACACATACATCACATTACTACACACACAAACACACATACTGTACATCACATTACTACACACACACACATACTGTACATCACATTACTACACACACACATACTGTACATCACATTACTACACACACACATACTGTACATCACATTATTACACACACACATACTGTACATCACATTACTACACACACACACATACTGTACATCACATTACTACACACACACACATACTGTACATCACATTACTACACACACACATACTGTACATCACATTACTACACACACACATAATGTACATCACATTACTACACACACACATACTGTACATCACATTACTACACACACACATACTGTACATCACATTACTACACACACACATACTGTACATCACATTACTACACACACACACACACACATACTGTACATCACATTACTACACACACACATACTGTACATCACATTACTACACACACACACATACTGTACATCACATTACTACACACACACACACATACTGTACATCACATTACTACACACACACACACACACACACACACACACACATACTGTACATCACATTACTACACATACATCACATTACTACACACACACATACTGTACATCACATTACTACACACACACACACATCACATTACTACACACACACACACACTGTATATCACATTACTACACACACAGATACTGTACATCACATTACTACACACACACACATACATCACATTACTACAGACACACATACTGTACATCACATTACTACACACACATACATCACATTACTACACATACATCACATTACTACACACACACACACACATACCGTACATCACATTACTACACACACACATACTGTACATCACATTACTACACATACACATACTGTACATCACATTACTACACACACACATACTGTACATCACATTACTACACATACATCACATTACTACACACACACACACACACATACTGTACATCACATTACTACACACACACATACTGTACATCACATTACTACACACACACACATTACATTACTACACACACACACATACTGTACATCACATTACTACACACACACACACACACACACACTGTACATCACATTACTACACACACACATACTGTACATCACATTACTACACATACACATACTGTACATCACATTACTACACACACACATACTGTACATCACATTACTACACACACACATACTGTACATCACATTACTACACACACACACATACTGTACTTCACATTACTACACACACACACACATACTGTACATCACATTACTACACACACACACACACACACACACACACACACATACTGTACATCACATTACTACACATACATCACATTACTACACACACACATACTGTACATCACATTACTACACACACACACACATCACATTACTACACACACACACACACTGTATATCACATTACTACACACGCAGATACTGTACATCACATTACTACACACACACACATACATCACATTACTACAGACACACATACTGTACATCACATTACTACACACACATACATCACATTACTACACATACATCACATTACTACACACACACACACACATACCGTACATCACATTACTACACACACACATACTGTACATCACATTACTACACATACACATACTGTACATCACATTACTACACACACACATACTGTACATCACATTACTACACATACATCACATTACTACACACACACACACACATACTGTACATCACATTACTACACACACACATACTGTACATCACATTACTACACACACACACATTACATTACTACACACACACACATACTGTACATCACATTACTACACACACACACACACACTGTACATCACATTACTACACACACACATACTGTACATCACATTACTACACATACACATACTGTACATCACATTACTACACACACACATACTGTACATCACATTACTACACATACATCACATTACTACACACACAAACACACATACTGTACATCACATTACTACACACACACACATACTGTACATCACATTACTACACACACACATACTGTACATCACATTACTACACACACACACACACATACTGTACATCACATTATTACACACACACATACTGTACATCACATTACTACACACACACACATACTGTACATCACATTACTACACACACACATACTGTACATCACATTACTACACACACACACATAATGTACATCACATTACTACACACACACATACTGTACATCACATTACTACACACACACACATCACATTACTACACACACACACACTGTACATCACATTACTACACACACACATACTGTACATCACATTACTACACATACATCACATTACTACACACACACACACACATACATCACATTACTACACACACACATACTGTACATCATATTACTACACACACACATACTGCACATCACATTACTACACACACACACACACACACATACTGTACATCACATTACTACACACACACATACTGTACATCACATTACTACACACACACACATAATGTACATCACATTACTACACACACACATACTGTACATCACATTACTACACACACACACATCACATTACTACACACACACACTGTACATCACATAACTACACACACACACACATACATCACATTACTACACACACATACTGTACATCACATTACTACACACACATACATCACATTACTACACACACACACACATACTGTAAATCACATTACTACACACACACACATAATGTACATCACATTACTACACACACACATACTGTACATCACATTACTACACACACACACATCACATTACTACACACACACACACACTGTACATCACATTACTACACACACACACATACATCACATTACTACACACACACATACTGTACATCACATTACTACACACACATACATCACATTACTACACACACACACACACACACATACTGTACATCACATTACTACACACACACATACTGTACATCACATTACTACACACACACATACTGTACATCACATTACTACACATACATCACATTACTACACACACACACACACACATACTGTACATCACATTACTACACACACATACTGTACATCACATTACTACACACACACACATACTGTACATCACATTACTACACACACACACACACACACATACTGTACATCACATTACTACACACACACATACTGTACATCACATTACTACACACACACATACTGTACATCACATTACTACACACACACATACTGTACATCACATTACTACACATACATCACATTACTACACACACACATACTGTACATCACATTACTACACACACACACACATACTGTACATCACATTACTACACATACATCACATTACTACACACACACATACTGTACATCACATTACTACACACACACACACTGTACATCACATTACTACACACACACATACTGTACATCACATTACTACACACACACACACACATACATCACATTACTACACACACACATACTGTACATCACATTACTACACACACATACATCACATTACTACACATACATCACATTACTACACACACACATCACATTACTACACACACACATACTGTACATCACATTACTACACACACACACACACACACACATACTGTACATCACATTACTACACACACACATACTGTACATCACATTACTACAAACACACACATACTGTACATCACATTACTACACACACACACACACATACTGTACATCACATTACTACACACACACATACTGTACATCACATTACTACACACACACATACTGTACATCACATTACTACACACACACACACACATAGAATTACACAGTAATAGATCTCCCTCCCTCCCCCCCGGCACTGACATGAGTTATACATGTGGCAGGAGCTGCAGTGACCTCTAACACTCACATACTGTACATCACATTACTACACACACACACACACACATACTGTACATCACATTACTACACACACACACATACTGTACATCACATTACTACACACACACATACTGTACATCACATTACTACACACACACACATACTGTACATCACATTACTACACACACACATACTGTTCATCACATTACTACACACACACACACATCACATTACTACACACACACATACATCACATTACTACACACACACATACTGTACATCACATTACTACACACACACACACACACACTGTACATCACATTACTACACACACACATACTGTACATCACATTACTACACATACATCACATTACTACACACACACACATACTGTACATCAGATTACTACACACACACATACTGTACATCACATTACTACACACACACACACACACACACACACACACATACAATTACACAGTAATAGATCTCCCTCCCTCCCCCACGGCACTGACATGAGTTATACATGTGACAGGGGCTGCAGTGACCTCTAACACTCACATACTGTACATCACATTACTACACACACATCACATTACTACACACACACACATCACATTACTACACACACATCACATTACTACACACACACATACATCACATACAATTACACAGTAATAGATCCCCCTCCCTCCCCCACGGCACTGATATGAGTTATACATGTGACAGGGGCTGCAGTGACCTCTAACACACACATATATCACATTACTACACATACATCACATTACTACACACACATACATCACATTACTACACACACACACATACTGTACATCACATTACTACACACACATACATCACATTACTACACACACATACTGTACATCACATTACTACACACACACACATACTGTACATCACATTACTACACACACATACATCACATTACTACACACACACACACACACACATACTGTACATCACATTACTACACACACACACACATACTGTACATCACATTACTACACACACACATACTGTACATCACATTACTACACACACACACATACTGTACATCACATTACTACACACACACATACTGTACATCACATTACTACACACACACACACACACATACTGTACATCACATTACTACACACACACATACTGTACATCACATTACTACACACACACACATAATGTACATCACATTACTACACACACACATACTGTACATCACATTACTACACACACACACATCACATTACTACACACACACACACACTGTACATCACATTACTACACACACACATACTGTACATCACATTACTTCACATACATCACATTACTACACACACACACACATACATCACATTACTACACACACACATACTGTACATCACATTACTACACACACACACATACTGTACATCACATTACTACACACACACACATACTGTACATCACATTACTACACACACACACATACTGTACATCACATTACTACACATACATCACATTACTACACACACACACACATACTGTACATCACATTACTACACACACACATACTGTACATCACATTACTACACACACACACATACTGTACATCACATTACTACACACACACACACACACACATACTGTACATCACATTACTACACACACACATACTGTACATCACATTACTACACATACATCACATTACTACACACACACAGATACTGTACATCACATTACTACACACACATCACATTACTACACACACACATACTGTACATCACATTACTACACACACACACATCACATTACTACACACACACACTGTACATCACATTACTACACACACACATACTTTACATCACATTACTACACACACACATCACATTACTACACACACACATACTGTACATCACATTACTACACACACACATACTGTACATCACATTACACCACACACATACTGTACATCACATTACTACACATACATCACATTACTACACACACACACACACACACATACTGTACATCACATTACTACACACACACATACTGTACATCACATTACTACACACACACACATACTGTACATCACATTACTACACACACACATACTGTACATCACATTACTACACACACACACACACACACATACTGTACATCACATTACTACACACACATCACATTACTACACACACACATACTGTACATCACATTACGACACACTGTACATCACATTACTACACACACACATACTGTACATCACATTACTACACACACACACACATACATCACATTACTACACACACACATACTGTACATCACATTACTACACACACATACATCACATTACTACACACACACACACACATAATGTACATCAAATTACTACACACACATACTGTACATCACATTACTACACACACACACATCACATTACTACACACACACTGTACATCACATTACTACACACACACATACTGTACATCACATTACTACACACACACACACACATACATCACATTACTTCACACACACATACTGTACATCACATTACTACACACACATACATCACATTACTACACATACATCACATTACTACACACACACACACACACATACTGTACATCACATTACTACACACACACACATACTGTACATCACATTACTACACACACACATACTGTACATCACATTACTACACACACACATACTGTACATCACATTACTACACATACATCACATTACTACACACACACACACACACATACTGTACATCACATTACTACACACACACATACTGTACATCACATTACTACACACACACACATACTGTACATCACATTACTACACACACACACACACACACACACACATACTGTACATCACATTACTACACACACACATACTGTACATCACATTACTACACACACACATACTGTACATCACATTACTACACACACACACACATACTGTACATCACATTACTACACACACACATACTGTACATCACATTACTACACACACATACTGTACATCACATTACTACACACACACACATCACATTACTACACACACACACACACTGTACATCACATTACTACACACACACATACGGTACATCACATTACTACACACACACACACATATATCACATTACTACACACACACACATACTGTACATCACATTACTACACACACATACATCACATTACTACACACACACACATACTGTACATCACATTACTACACACACACACATACTGTACATCACATTACTACACACACACATACTGTACATCACATTACTACACACACACATACTGTACATCACATTACTACACACACACACACACACACACACATACTGTACATCACATTACTACACACACACATACTGTACATCACATTACTACACACACACACACATACTGTACATCACATTACTACACACACACACATACTGTACATCACATTACTACACACACACACACACACACATACTGTACATCACATTACTACACACACACACACTGTACATCACATTACTACACACACACACATCACATTACTACACACACACACACACACACACACACTGTATATCACATTACTACACACACAGATACTGTACATCACATTACTACACACACACACACATACATCACATTACTACAGACACACATACTGTACATCACATTACTACACACACATACATCACATTACTACACATACATCACATTACTACACACACACATACTGTACATCACATTACTACACACACACATACTGTACATCACATTACTACACATACACATACTGTACATCACATTACTACACACACACATACTGTACATCACATTACTACACATACATCACATTACTACACACACACACATACTGTACATCACATTACTACACACACACATACTGTACATCACATTACTACACACACACACATTACATTACTACACACACACACATACTGTACATCACATTACTACACACACACACACACACACACACACACACACACACACACTGTACATCACATTACTACACACACACATACTGTACATCACATTACTACACACACACATACTGTACATCACATTACTACACATACATCACATTACTACACACACAAACACACATACTGTACATCACATTACTACACACACACACATACTGTACATCACATTACTACACACACACATACTGTACATCACATTACTACACACACACACATACTGTACATCACATTATTACACACACACATACTGTACATCACATTACTACACACACACACATACTGTACATCACATTACTACACACACACATACTGTACATCACATTACTACACACACACACATAATGTACATCACATTACTACACACACACATACTGTACATCACATTACTACACACACACATCACATTACTACACACACACATACTGTACATCACATTACTACACACACACATACTGTACATCACATTACTAAACATACATCACATTACTACACACACACACACACACACATACTGTACATCACATTACTACACACACACATACTGTACATCACATTACTACACAAACACACATACTGTACATCACATTACTACACACACACACACATACTGTACATCACATTACTACACACACACACACACACACACACACACATACTGTACATCACATTACTACACATAAATCACATTACTACACACACACATACTGTACATCACATTACTACACACACACACATCACATTACTACACACACACACACACACACACTGTATATCACATTACTACACACACAGATACTGTACATCACATTACTACACACACACACATACATCACATTACTACAGACACACATACTGTACATCACATTACTACACACACATACATCACATTACTACACATACATCACATTACTACACACACACACACACACATACTGTACATCACATTACTACACACACACATACTGTACATCACATTACTACACATACACATACTGTACATCACATTACTACACACACACATACTGTACATCACATTACTACACATACATCACATTACTACACACACACACACACACACACACACACACACACACACATACTGTACATCACATTACTACACACACACATACTGTACATCACATTACTACACACACACACATTACATTACTACACACACACACATACTGTACATCACATTACTACACACACACACACACACTGTACATCACATTACTACACACACACATACTGTACATCACATTACTACACATACACATACTGTACATCACATTACTACACACACACATACTGTACATCACATTACTACACATACATCACATTACTACACACACAAACACACATACTGTACATCACATTACTACACACACACACATACTGTACATCACATTACTACACACACACATACTGTACATCACATTACTACACACACACACATACTGTACATCACATTATTACACACACACATACTGTACATCACATTACTACACACACACACATACTGTACATCACATTACTACACACACACACATACTGTACATCACATTACTACACACACACACATAATGTACATCACATTACTACACACACACATACTGTACATCACATTACTACACACACACACATCACATTACTACACACACACACACTGTACATCACATTACTACACACACACATACTGTACATCACATTACTACACATACATCACATTACTACACACACACACACACACATACATCACATTACTACACACACACATACTGTACATCATATTACTACACACACACATACTGCACATCACATTACAACACACACACACACACATACTGTACATCACATTACTACACACACACATACTGTACATCACATTACTACACACACACACATAATGTACATCACATTACTACACACACACATACTGTACATCACATTACTACACACACACACATCACATTACTACACACACACACACACACTGTACATCACATAACTACACACACACACACACATACATCACATTACTACACACACATACTGTACATCACATTACTACACACACATACATCACATTACTACACACACACACACATACTGTACATCACATTACTACACACACACACATAATGTACATCACATTACTACACACACACATACTGTACATCACATTACTACACACACACACATCACATTACTACACACACACACACACTGTACATCACATTACTACACACACACATACGGTACATCACATTACTACACACACACACACATATATCACATTACTACACACACACACATACTGTACATCACATTACTACACACACATACATCACATTACTACACACACACACATACTGTACATCACATTACTACACACACACACATACTGTACATCACATTACTACACACACACATACTGTACATCACATTACTACACACACACATACTGTACATCACATTACTACACACACACACACACACACATACTGTACATCACATTACTACACACACACATACTGTACATCACATTACTACACACACACACACATACTGTACATCACATTACTACACACACACACATACTGTACATCACATTACTACACACACACACACACACACATACTGTACATCACATTACTACACACACACACACTGTACATCACATTACTACACACACACACATCACATTACTACACACACACACACACACACACACACTGTATATCACATTACTACACACACAGATACTGTACATCACATTACTACACACACACACACATACATCACATTACTACAGACACACATACTGTACATCACATTACTACACACACATACATCACATTACTACACATACATCACATTACTACACACACACATACTGTACATCACATTACTACACACACACATACTGTACATCACATTACTACACATACACATACTGTACATCACATTACTACACACACACATACTGTACATCACATTACTACACATACATCACATTACTACACACACACACATACTGTACATCACATTACTACACACACACATACTGTACATCACATTACTACACACACACACATTACATTACTACACACACACACATACTGTACATCACATTACTACACACACACACACACACACACACACACACACACACTGTACATCACATTACTACACACACACATACTGTACATCACATTACTACACACACACATACTGTACATCACATTACTACACATACATCACATTACTACACACACAAACACACATACTGTACATCACATTACTACACACACACACATACTGTACATCACATTACTACACACACACATACTGTACATCACATTACTACACACACACACATACTGTACATCACATTATTACACACACACATACTGTACATCACATTACTACACACACACACATACTGTACATCACATTACTACACACACACATACTGTACATCACATTACTACACACACACACATAATGTACATCACATTACTACACACACACATACTGTACATCACATTACTACACACACACATCACATTACTACACACACACATACTGTACATCACATTACTACACACACACATACTGTACATCACATTACTAAACATACATCACATTACTACACACACACACACACACACATACTGTACATCACATTACTACACACACACATACTGTACATCACATTACTACACAAACACACATACTGTACATCACATTACTACACACACACACACATACTGTACATCACATTACTACACACACACACACACACACACACACACACACACATACTGTACATCACATTACTACACATAAATCACATTACTACACACACACATACTGTACATCACATTACTACACACACACACATCACATTACTACACACACACACACACACACACTGTATATCACATTACTACACACACAGATACTGTACATCACATTACTACACACACACACATACATCACATTACTACAGACACACATACTGTACATCACATTACTACACACACATACATCACATTACTACACATACATCACATTACTACACACACACACACACACACATACTGTACATCACATTACTACACACACACATACTGTACATCACATTACTACACATACACATACTGTACATCACATTACTACACACACACATACTGTACATCACATTACTACACATACATCACATTACTACACACACACACACACACACACACACACACACACACACATACTGTACATCACATTACTACACACACACATACTGTACATCACATTACTACACACACACACATTACATTACTACACACACACACATACTGTACATCACATTACTACACACACACACACACACACTGTACATCACATTACTACACACACACATACTGTACATCACATTACTACACATACACATACTGTACATCACATTACTACACACACACATACTGTACATCACATTACTACACATACATCACATTACTACACACACAAACACACATACTGTACATCACATTACTACACACACACACATACTGTACATCACATTACTACACACACACATACTGTACATCACATTACTACACACACACACATACTGTACATCACATTATTACACACACACATACTGTACATCACATTACTACACACACACACATACTGTACATCACATTACTACACACACACACATACTGTACATCACATTACTACACACACACACATAATGTACATCACATTACTACACACACACATACTGTACATCACATTACTACACACACACACATCACATTACTACACACACACACACTGTACATCACATTACTACACACACACATACTGTACATCACATTACTACACATACATCACATTACTACACACACACACACACACATACATCACATTACTACACACACACATACTGTACATCATATTACTACACACACACATACTGCACATCACATTACAACACACACACACACACATACTGTACATCACATTACTACACACACACATACTGTACATCACATTACTACACACACACACATAATGTACATCACATTACTACACACACACATACTGTACATCACATTACTACACACACACACATCACATTACTACACACACACACACACACTGTACATCACATAACTACACACACACACACACATACATCACATTACTACACACACATACTGTACATCACATTACTACACACACATACATCACATTACTACACACACACACACATACTGTACATCACATTACTACACACACACACATAATGTACATCACATTACTACACACACACATACTGTACATCACATTACTACACACACACACATCACATTACTACACACACACACACACTGTACATCACATTACTACACACACACACATACATCACATTACTACACACACACATACTGTACATCACATTACTACACACACATACATCACATTACTACACACACACACACACATACTGTACATCACATTACTACACACACACATACTGTACATCACATTACTACACATACATCACATTACTACACACACACACATACTGTACATCACATTACTACACACACATACTGTACATCACATTACTACACACACACACATACTGTACATCACATTACTACACACACACACACACACATACTGTACATCACATTACTACACACACACATACTGTACATCACATTACTACACACACACATACTGTACATCACATTACTACACATACATCACATTACTACACACACACATACTGTACATCACATTACTACACACACACACATACTGTACATCACATTACTACACATACATCACATTACTACACACACATCACATTACTACACACACACATACTGTACATCACATTACTACACACACACACACACACTGTACATCACATTACTACACACACACATACTGTACATCACATTACTACACACACACACACATACATCACATTACTACACACACACATACTGTACATCACATTACTACACACACATACATCACATTACTACACATACATCACATTACTACACACACACATACTGTACATCACATTACTACACACACACATCACATTACTACACACACACATACTGTACATCACATTACTACACATACATCACATTACTACACACCCACACACACACACATACTGTACATCACATTACTACACACACACATACTGTACATCACATTACTACAAACACACACATACTGTACATCACATTACTACACACACACACACACATACTGTACATCACATTACTACAAACACACACATACTGTACATCACATTACTACACACACACACACACACACATAGAATTACACAGTAATAGATCTCCCTCCCTCCCCCCCGGCACTAACATGAGTTATACATGTGGCAGGAGCTGCAGTGACCTCTAACACTCACATACTGTACATCACATTACTACACACACACACACACATACTGTACATCACATTACTACACACACACACATACTGTACATCACATTACTACACACACACATACTGTACATCACATTACTACACACACACACATACTGTACATCACATTACTACACACACACATACTGTTCATCACATTACTACACACACACACATCACATTACTACACACACACATACATCACATTACTACACACACACATACTGTACATCACATTACTACACACACACATCACATTACTACACACACACACACACTGTACATCACATTACTACACACACACATACTGTACATCACATTACTACACATACATCACATTACTACACACACACACATACTGTACATCAGATTACTACACACACACATACTGTACATCACATTACTACACACACACACACACACACATACAATTACACAGTAATAGATCTCCCTCCCTCCCCCACGGCACTGACATGAGTTATACATGTGCAGGGGCTGCAGTGACCTCTAACACTCACATACTGTACATCACATTACTACACACACATCACATTACTACACACACACACATCACATTACTACACACACATCACATTACTACACACACACATACATCACATACAATTACACAGTAATAGATCCCCCTCCCTCCCCCACGGCACTGATATGAGTTATACATGTGACAGGGGCTGCAGTGACCTCTAACACACACATATATCACATTACTACACATACATCACATTGCTACACACACATACATCACATTACTACACACACACATACTGTACATCACATTACTACACACACATACATCACATTACTACACACACACACACACATACTGTACATCACATTACTACACACACACACATACTGTACATCACATTACTACACACACATACATCACATTACTACACACACACACACACATACTGTACATCACATTACTACACACACACACACATACTGTACATCACATTACTACACACACACATACTGTACATCACATTACTACACACACACACATACTGTACATCACAT
>JAUIMM010000301.1:4745000-4885025 GCA_031769625.1 Taudactylus pleione | reverse complement strand
TGTCTCGCTACTCCTGTAAAAACAAACTACTCTATATCACCTTCTCTTTCCCTTGCTTGAACGAGCCTTCTTCAAAGATGTTCCAGTAGATGACATCCCATTTACTCATCCATATATGAACTATACCATTGGAAACCAGATAAGCTTTAAAGTTCTTTTCTTTGGTACACACACTAATTTTGAGCACCAATTATCACCTTTTATAATTTACTACACTATCAGGCGCATGTCTCTTTAACCCCCTTTTCATATATATATATATATATATATATATATACAGCGAGAATGGCACTCTTCCTCGTGTAGATATCGGTGGGTGCCCTCCGCTATGGTAAAGGTTTAAACAGCAAACAGAGGCAGCGGCAATCTCACAGTAATGTAAATAGTAAAGTCCAGTTAGAGATAACCTGTAAAGTTTACTTCAACGTTTCAATCAACAAAGATTTTCATATAAAATAAATTCATATAAAGTAAAAAATCAATAAGTATGTATAAAAGACCAATATCTATTTAGTACCATGAGTATTTAGAGAATAAATAGAGAATATTATCTTAAAAAAATTTTTAAGACAATAAATATACAATACTATTATAAAAATCTCTTATCTTAGTTTCATAAAGTTCATCTTAGGCAGGCAAGTCCAGAGTGTGACGAAATGCGTTGGGGGCTAACCTTGCCTGCCTAAGATGAACTTATTGATTTTTTATTTTATGTTATTTATACCCCTGTGTTTTATTTATTTATGTTTATGATATATCTAGTATTTATATGAAGTGATTGTAATAAATTTGGATTTTTTAAAGATATCAATTTTTTAGAATAATTGTTGTCACTTGGCACTTTACATTATTACATTGAATATATTTTCACATTGATACTTGGCACTTTACATATAGTATATTGAATATATTTTCTTTTCATATTTAAATTATTTGCACATTGAGCACTTTAATTATCCACTACTGTTTTTTTATGAATATCCATTGCTGTATACAAGGTATCTTCACACCTAGGCCCTGATTCAGAGCCGGACGCTCTGACCAGAGCGCTCGCTCTGAATCAGGGTCCACCTCCATAAATATGGAGCGTCCTCCTGGACGCTCGTATAGCTGTGGGTCACCACCCACAGCCTATACGAGCGTGCAGGATGATGGTCGCGATGGTCTTGGCCATTGCGACCATCGCCACTGCGAGCAGAAGCCAGCGGTTGAGTTTCTCAACCGCAAGGCCAGGAGTGATTTTGGCTCTATCAGAGCCAAAATCACTCCCACTGACATCACTAGTGATGTCAGTGGGGCCGGCTTCTGACGGTAGGCGTTCCCTTGGGAACGCCTCCGTCTGGCAGGCACGCCCCCGGAACGCCCACCAAAGGGGGCGTGCTGTCAATCAACATCGACAGCACGCCCCCTTTGATCAGACACTACGAGCGAAGGAAAGTCCTTCGCTCGTCGCGTCTCACACATGCGGACGACGGAGCTCCCTCCGTCGTGCGCATGCGCAGTGCAGACCATCAACCCACTTGCGAGCGGACAGCCGCTCGCGAGTGGGTCTGAATCAGGCCCCTAGCACCTTCTTGATTTTTTACACTAAATTAAATTTTTTCATTCATGTTTGATGCACTAATCATAGTTTCACACATATACTCTAACACCAATAGGCGCTAGCATCCAAGTATATCGTTACATATATAATCTATATATATTGTTTATTAGTCATTTGCTACTCATAGACCACAGCAGCTTGAGGACGGGGTCTGCTGATCCCGAAACGTCACGTTGCACATTATGCTGTGGATGTACCGTTTATCATGTTGAAGATGTGATGCAAGTATTGACATGTACTAATTACCTTTAATACAACAACTTTGTACTAGTAGTGCCGTGTTGGGACTTGTTTTGTTCGGGACCCTCATAACTATATATATATATATATATATATATACCCTTCTAGTGCCCCCAGTAGTAATCCACCTTCTAATGCCCCCAGTAGTAATCCTCCCTTCAAGTGCCCCATGTAGTAATCCTCCCTTCAAGTGCCCCCATGTAGTAATCCTCCCTTCAAGTTCCCCCAGTATTAGCCCCCCTTCTAGTGCCCCCAGTACTAATCCCCACTGTAGTGCCCTCAGTAGTAATCCCCCCTTCTAGTGCCCCCATTAGTAATCCCCCCTTCTACTGCCCCCAGTAGAGACACACGTAATAAAAATAAATAAAAAAAACACTTACCTGAACGCCCGCTCCTGCTCCCGCTGCCGCTATCAGCTGCTCCGTCCGTTCTCCAGGGCCGCTTTGCATTATGGGAGAGACGTCATGACATCATGACGTCTCTCCCATTACCCACTGCGGGAGCCAGAAGATGGCTCCCGCAGTGGGAGCAGCAGCAGCCGATGAGAGTCTGACAGACTCTCATCAGCTGTTGAAACAAACACACAGCTGCTGGCACCGGCAGCTGTGTGTTTGGCACTGTGTAGCACTGACCGAACTCCGTCCGGTCAGCGCTACACGAGCAGTGCAGCTGTGTCACAGAGACACAGTCTGCACCGCGGCAAGCCTCTAATAAATATGCATGATCGCGGTAACGATATGCCCATATGCAGTACCCCCTGTGCCCCAGGAGAGGACCCCCTTATGCAGGCCTCCAGTAGTGGTACCCCCTATGCAGTGCCCCTTATATAGTGCCCCCAGTAGCAGTCCACCCCCCATGCAGTGCCCCCAATAGTGGTAACCCTTATGCAGTGCCCCTTAAATAGTGGCCCCAGTTGTAGTCTCCCCCCTATGCAGTACCGCCAGTATTGCCCTTTTTATAGAGCCCCCAGCAGTGGTCCCTCGATGCAGTGCCCCCAGTGGTAGTCCCCTCCCCCCTATGTAGTGCCCCTAGTAGTAGTCCCCTCCCCCCTATGCAGTGCTCCTAGTAGTTGTCCCCTCCCCTTGTTGTGCCCCTAGTAGTAGTAGTGCCCCCTTGTAGTGCCCCTAGTAGTAGTAGTCCCCCCCTTGCAGTGCCCCCAATAGTAGTCCTCCCTTGTAGTAGTAGTCCCCCCTTGTAGTGCCCCCAGTAGTAGTCCTCCCAGTTGTAGTCCACCCCTTGAAGTGCCCCCAGTAATAATCCCCAGTAGTGGTCTCCACCTTGCAGTGCCGCCAGTAGTGGTCCCCCCCTTGTAGTGCCCCCCCCAGTAGTCGCCCCCCCTAGTAGTGCCCCCAGTAGTGATCTCCCCCTTGTAGTGCCCTCAGTAGTGGTCTCCCTCTTGTAGTGCCCCCAGTAGTAGTCCCTCCCTCTTGTAATGGCCCCAGTAGTGGTTCCCCTTTGTAGTGCCCCAGTAGTAGTAGTCCCCCCCTTGTAGTGCCCCCAGTAGTAGTAGTCCCCCCCTTGTATTGCCCCCAGTAGTAGTAGTCCCCACTTGTATTGCCCCCAGTAGTAGTAGTCCCCCCCTTGCAGTGCCTCCAGTAATGGTTCCCCCCTTGTAGTGCCCCCAGTAGTAGTAGTCCCCCCTTTGTAGTGTCCCCAGTAGTGGTCTCCCCCTTGTAGTGCCCGCCCCTCCCCCAGTAGACACACGTAATAAAAAAACCAAAAAACATTTCAATCCCCGCTCCCGCCGTCGCCATCCGCTCCTCCGTCTGTCCTTCCCAGGCCGGGTCACTCTGCATTATGGGAGAGACGTCATGACATCATGACGCCTCTCGCATTGCCCACTGTGGGAGCAGGAAGATGGAGCGGCTCCCGCAGTGGGCGCCGCAGCAGCTAATGAGAGTCTGACAGACTCTCATTGGCTGCTGATCAAAACAGACACACAGCTGCCGGTACCGGCGGCTGTGTGTTTGTCACTTGTGTAGCGCTGACCAGACACACGCGGTGCAGTCTGTGTCACATTGACACAGACTGCCCGCGGCCCACGGCCCGCATGATGCTGCGACCCGGGGGCACATAGCACCCTGTGCTATGTGCCCCCCGGCCCAGCCCGCCACTGTACATTCCTATGACAATTATCACCTCAGCACACCTCAGGACCCGGAGTCCATATTAGCTACTCACCTGTATAGATATACTGCAAGCCCATTATGTGCCATATACTATATGACTAAGCATATTACTATTCATTAATGCAAGCTCTATTGCATAGTAAGGGAAGAACCTTCATACCAGTGACTGGTGTAACCTATTTCCTCCTGGAAACACTTTAGTAAGGAGTAGTCAAGAGGTGGCCACATTTAGCAATGTCCAAAACTTTCTTTCATATCAGAATAATACCTCTGGCAATGTGAGGGAAAATCAGCTCTAATATAAAGTTAAACAGGAAAATCCTTATCTGCACTCTGGGCCTAATTCAGAGCCGGATGCTCTTTCATAGTGCTTGCTCTGAATCAGTGCTTCCCTATTGTACTTTTAGAGCGGCCTCCTGGCCGCTCACATAGCTGTGGGTGACAGCTATGCGAGCGTGACAGCTAGTGGGTGACAGCTAGTGCGAGCGGCCAGGATGATGGTCGCAATGGTCAAGACCATCGCGACCATCGGACTTGCGACGAGACCCTTGTGGTAGGGTCTCGTTGCCGCAAGTCCCAGTGGACTTCTTGCTCTTACAGAGCAAGAAGTCCACCCACTGACATCACTTGTGATGTCAGTGGGGCCGGCCCTAGACGGTAGGTGTTCCCATGGGAATGCCTCCATCTGGGCAGCCACGCCCTCGGCCCACCCACCAAAGGGGGCGTGCTGTCACTCCACATCGACAGCACGCCCCCTTTGTAGCGAGACCCGGAGTGACGGCTTGCCCAACGCTATCTGGGTCTCGCGCATGCGCACGACGGAGCCGCCTCCGTCGTGCGCATGCGCACTGGGCCAACATCGACCCGCTTGCAAGCGCTCAGCGCTTGCGAGAGGGTCTGAATCAGGCCCTCTGTCTCCCTGGGATTACCTCATAACTAAAGTAGTGGAAGTGCATATGGTTACATTATAAAAGCAAATTGCTACACAAACACCATTAGTTACATGGTGCAGATGCTAGTGCTATTATATTTGAAAGACAACAAAATATATAGGGAACATTCCTTTAATAAGCAACCTAATAGGACCCAACACAAACCTAGGTTTGCAGCTCTCAAATGTGTACACCAACATGTTAACTGGCCGAATATGAATGGGATGCCGGCGCTTACATTACCGGCACCAGAATACCGACACCGGTCAGAATCCCGGTGTCGGCATCCCGCAGGTAAGTAGCAGGGTGGGTGGAAGGGTTAGGGTTAGGCACTAGGGGGAGGGTTAGGGTTAGGTTTAGGGTTAGGCACTAGGGGGGTTAGGGTTAGGTTTAGGGTTAGGCACTAGGGGGAGGGTTAGGCACTAAGGGAGGAGGATTAGGTTTAGGGTGCGGGGAGGGGGGAGTTTAGGTTCAGGCACTAGGGGGGGAGGTTGGGGATAGGCTCCAAAGAAGGAGAGTTAGGGTAGGGAAAGGGCGAGGGTTAGCATACAGACCAACAAGTGTAGGTATGTTATCCCTGTCGGGATCTCAAAGTGAAGTATCAAGGTAGGTAAATATGAAAACAAAAATGCTTTATTTGCCGATGATATGTTATTGTCTATTTTAGAGCCCATGTCCTCCATACCAGAGATAGTTACTATCATCCAACGGTTTGGCTCATTTGCGAGAAACAGTGTGATTTTAGACAAGTCAAAAATTCTGTCCTTAACTCAATCTTCCTCTCTCTTTATCCACTGATCAACTGGAATCCTTACCATTGATAAACTCTATTATGCAAATGTTACTCCTTTGATTTATAGACTTGTCACCCTTCTGCAATAAAAAGTATTATATTTCCTAAATGATCATACTTAATACAGATGTTACCTACTCAACTTTCAAAATCAGATTCCACCCATTGCTATGGCTTACTCACTAGGTTCTTGTGGTAACACAAGAAATCCAGGATAGCTCTAGCCAAATGACAGAGGAAGGCAATACCTCTTTTACTGCTTAGATGACCGGGATTTACTTTTTTGGAGGGGACGGGGACTGACTTCTGCTAGAGAAGTGTTTGATACAGGGGGAGTAATGATTACCTTCCTTGATGTCGCTAATATCACTAATGTCATATGTTAGTCACGATGTCTAAAAGATTCGATTTTTGTTTCCGACCAAAGATAAAAACTGGGAGTGTTGTTACAAGAAATGGCTTAAGGATATATTCTTCTTCAGAAGATTTATTTAAATACTATGATGTTTGCAATCAGCAGCCCTGCAGGAGGTGCATGTAAAAACTATCAATTATTAATACTGTACAAAACACAAATGGTTGTAGGGACAACGGGGACTTGCCCGAAATGCCGTTATCCCAAAGCTACTTTCTTTCATAACTTCTGGGATTGTAGAAAAATTGAAAAGCATTGAGATAAAGTTTTTCAGTTATGACTAGCAAGAGCAGAGGTGTAGCATGTGGCCAGTGTGGCTGGAGCACATGTGTGCTACGGCACCCCTCCCACCAAGTGGCCATGGAGAAGGCATGTCCAGCATGTGGGGTTAATATAAAGGGAAATAAAAATAAACATTAGGGGCAGCATCGAACTGGGGCATAGAGGGCTATTTATATTCCAACCCACTAAGTACTTCCACTAATAAAATCCAGGTTTGTTTGTAAAAATACACCTTACCTATATGGTGGTTTCACTGCTATATGGAACCTCTAAAGAAATTGATCCTCCCTGGGCAGAGTCTTCAGTCGGCCTCTTCATGTAGGAAATCACATGGTCTGGAAGACGCCTGTTTGTGTGGAATGTAACAAACGTCATCATCATACAAAAGAGGTTCAACCAGACCAGGGGTGGATTGGGCCGCCGGGACAGTGGGAAGGTTCCCGCTAGGCCGGTCCCATTCTCCCCCCTGCAGGGCCAGTTCACATTACTTTACAGGCCGGGTCACACTGCCTGCCGGCCCGGGCTTGCGGCTGTGGTTCCGGAATTTGTGTTCCAGTCTAGAGCGCATACCGGAAACCTCAGCTTTCCTGCCCGCCTCGCTGTACTATTGACCAGCCAGCGCAGCGGCTCCCCTTCGCCCATGGCGGCATCAGCAACAGCGCCAGGAGCCGGGTGACATCAGAGAGAGATGAGGTGGCAGCCACGGTGCAGTGCAGCAGAAGCAGCTCACACATCGCTCCCATAGACGGTACTGTGCCCTCATGCTGCACTGAGCATCACCCTCCCCTCACTGTATATAATATGCACTCTGTCTCCATGCTGGGGTCTATTGTTAGGGAGTATTTATATATATATATATATATATAGTGACACAGTTAGGTTAGGGGGTCCCTCTCCTGGGTAGAGGACTCCTTCCTTACACACACACAGCAGCAGGGAAGCAGCACACCAGTCTGGATGCAAGTACAAGCTGGTCGGCGCCAGTCTTTATTGTACAATGTCAGAAACATAAAGAAAACATAAATATAAATCCTAGCCCTGTCGGGGCACTAACTTCACAGGTAGTTCCCTCACTACCAGAACCTGGCAGGGCCTAATGCCCTCGCCAGCAACAAAAGCACAGCACAACACTCACAGTTAGGTATCCAAGTGTCTCTGAGCAAACTCCCTGTCTGCTCTCCCAGGAGAGACAATCAGCCCTAAACACACTAGGCTTATATTGGCCACTCTCAGGTGAAAAACTAACAAGCCTGTTACCAGGCTGCGAGAACCAAAACCTGGAGTGGCCGTGGGTGGAGCCCTCCCTCTCCTCTCACCCACAACCCCCAGGTCCCAAACCGGCTTTTCAAAAAGCCGAAACTCAAGCCTGCTACACTGCAGACTTTCTCCTGGGGGTTTAAAACACAAAAGACAGGAATCTGGGACAAATGTACCTGCCACAGACCACTTTACCAGTGATCCTATCACATATCCCCCCCCTTTGTTTCGACCTGTGGGGCGGAACAACTGAAGCCCCCAAACAATGAACGCGTGACAACGCGCCAGCGTTGGCCAGCTGGCTTCCTGGCCTGTGTTCCACTGAAAATGTAAAAGTTTGTAACGCCAAGAACCATCTTGTAATTCTCGCATTACTGTCCTTATTTTCAGACATCCACTTCAGAGGGGCATGGTCAGTGATCAATTTGAACTTTCTTCCAACCAAGTAGTACCTGAGAGCCACTAACGCCCACTTTATGGCCAACGCCTCCATCTCCACTGTGGCATAGTTTCTCTCATGTACATTCAACTTTCTGCTAAGATAGAAAATAGGGTGTTCCTCACCCTCCTTGTTCTGGGACAGGACCGCTCCTATACCTACTTCTGATGCATTGGTTTGTACTATGAATTCCCTTTCAAAATTAGGAGTCATCAGGACTGGTTGGGAACACAACGCTACTTTCAACTCCTGAAAAGCTTTCTCTGCCTCAGGACTCCATTCTACCATGACTTTTTGTTTGCCTTTGGTCAGGTCAGTCAGTGGGACTGCCATGGTGGCAAAGTTGGGTATAAACCTCCTGTAGTACCCTGTAATTCCCAAGAAGGCTCTCACCTGCTTCTTATTCAGAGGCCGTGGCCAGTTTTGTATGGCATCAACTTTATTGAGCTGAGGCTTTATCAAGCCTCTGCCAATGGTGTATCCCAGATATTTTACTTCCTCCATGCCTAGACAACACTTTTTTGGGTTGGCTGTCAAACCTGCCTTATAGATGGAGTCCAACACTGCTTGTACCCTGGGTAAGTGAGACTGCCAATCAGGACTATGAACGACCACGTCATCCAGATAAGCAGCCGCATACCGTCTATGGGGCCTTAGAATCCTGTCCATCATTCTTTGGAAGGTAGCAGGTGCCCCATGTAGCCCGAAGGGCAACATCTTGTACTGAAACAAGCCCTCTGGTGCTGAAAAAGCTGTCTGTTGTTTGGCGCTCTCGGTTAACGGTACTTGCCAATACCCTTTGGTTAGGTCAAGAGTGGTTAAATACCTTGCCGTCCCTAGTCTCTCAATCAGTTCATCCACTCTTGGCATCGGGTAGGCATCGAATTTTGAAACACTGTTCAACTTTCGGAAGTCATTGCAGAAACGCACACTCCCGTCGGGCTTTGGAATCAACACAATGGGACTTGACCATTCACTATGTGATTCTTCAATAACCCCTAACGCTAGCATATTTTTAATTTCTTTCTACACCGATTCTCTTTGTGCTTCTGGTAACCTATAGGGCTTTAGATTAACTTTAACCCCTGGGTCAGTGATGATGTCATGTTTAATGACCGAGGTTTTCCCAGGTACGTCAAAGAACAGCACCCTATTTCTAATCAGAAACTCCTTGACCTCTTGTTGTTGAATTGCCGACAGGGTTTTTGCCACTGTCACTTCGGGAACTCAGGGCCCTGGACTTACTGGAGGGTCTCGGACGGCCGACAGTACCGTTCTATCTTTCCAGGGCTTTAACAGATTTATATGGTATATCTGTTCCTTCTTTCTTTTCCCCGGCTGGTAAACTTTGTAATTGACCTGCCCCACTCTTTCTAAGATTTCAAAGGGCCCTTGCCATTTAGCCAAAAGTTTATTTTCCACAGTGGGAACCAATACTAACACTCTGTCCCCAAGAGCAAAGCTGCGTAACCGAGCATTGCGGTTGTATATCCTCTGCTGTGCCTGTTGAGCCTGTTCCAGGTGCTCTCTCACTATCGGCACTACCGCAGCAATTCTCTCCTGCATTTGAGAAACATACTCAATCACCGTTTTGTAAGGACTAGACTGCCCCTCCCATGTCTCTTTGGCAATGTCTAGTAACCCCCTTGGGTGTCTCCCATACAACAAGTCGAAGGGTGAAAACCCGGTGGAGGACTGGGGAACTTCTCTTATGGCCAACAATAAATACAGCAATAAGTAGTCCCAATCCCTACCATCCTTGTCGACCACTTTCCTAAGCATGTGTTTTAACGTCTTGTTAAACCTCTCGACCAGCCCATCGGTTTGGGGGTGATAAACCGAAGTTCTTAACTGTTCGATTTTGAACAGGCGGCATAACTCTTTCATGACTTTGGACATAAACGGTGTACCCTGGTCAGTTAGTGTCTCCTTAGGGATACCCAGCCTGCTAAAGACATGAACTAGCTCTCTGGCAATGGTCTTGGTTGACGTATTGCGCAACGGGATCGCTTCCAGGTACCTGGTAGCGTAATCCATTATGACCAGAATATACTGGTGTCCCCTGGCAGACTTCATTAAGGGTCCAACCAAATCCATCGCTATTCTTTCAAACGGCACCTCTATGATAGGCAATGGAACTAGTGGACCCTTAAAATGTGGCCTGGGAGCATGATACTGACACTCAGGGCAGGATGCGCAAAAGTCAGATACCTCTTTATGAAGCCCGGGCCAGAAAAACCTCTGCATTATTCGCTCAGTGGTTTTCTCTACCCCTAGATGGCCTGCCGTTATATGACCAAGGGCCAGATCCAACACTGTTCTTCTGTAGGCTTTGGGAACTATTAGTTGTTCCACAACATCTTCCCCCTTCTTAGTCACCTGATATAACAAATCCTGCCACATTGCCATGTGGGGATAGGACAAAGAACTATCAGGGTCTACGGGTTTACCATCAACTACTTTTACATTCTCCCTGGCTTTTACCAAAGTAGGGTAATTCAACTGCTCCACGGCAAAGACCTCTCTTCTGACCTCTAAATCAGGCAGACGATCACCTGGCCCAACAACACTTCCCACCTCAATGGGAGGCACATCAGTTGGCGGGCCACCGTCACGCTCCGCATTCTCTAGTTCGCCAATCATAGTAGAAAAAGGGAATAACTCTGACTCAGAAGAAACTCCCTCCTCCACTACATCGACAACCTTCTCAAATGGATCGGGGTTGTTCACCTCTGGAACATAATGGCTTTCCCACAACTTCCAGAAGTGAGCAAAGTCTCTCCCCAATATTGCATCGTACATCAGACCATGTACCAAACCTACAGAAACTATAGCAGAACCACATGGTGTCTCGATGTTCACCTCGGCAGTAACATAATATCGAGTATCCCCATGTATGCAGGTCACACCAACAGTTTTCCCCTCACGCCGCAAGGGGTTCACCAGCTCAGCTTTTATAAGTGTCACCAAGCTACCAGAGTCTAACAGTGCCTCTACTCGGTTGCCATCTACAGTGAGTACACACATGTGCTTATCAGTCACAGCCTGCCGGTCAGCCGTACAGGCTATCTGTGCAAAGAAAGACCCCCTGCGGTAGACATGAGCAGTATCACATTGCATATGTTCAGTTGTAAGTGCACAATTAGCGGCAATATGGCCGAAGCCACCACATCGGAAAAACTGAGTCATATTAATGTCTAGTCGTTTATGGGGCAAGAACCTTCCTGGCCTGGCAGGCCTGTCTCCAGGTTCTACACCCTCAGTCTTAGGTACATTCCACCGCCCAGCACCCTTCTCCCCTGGAACAGTCTTACCAGTGTCTGTGGGAGTTCGCCGGTGCGCCATCAGGGCTCGTGGGGCATACTCATCAGCTCCTCAGTCGCCACGTACCTCTCCACCAGCTTGACCAACTGGTCCGCGGACTTAGGGTCTGCATGGCTCACCCACTTGCGCAGAGTCGCAGGTAATGATCGCAGGTACCGGTCCATCACGACCTTTTCCACGATCTGTGGTGCCATCAGCGTCTCGGGCTGTAGCCATTTTGAGGACAGATAGATGAGGTCATGCATCTGTGAACGTGGAGGCTTGTCCATATGGAACTCCCAGCGGTGGACCCGTTGGGCACAAACAAAGCTGGTGACTCCCAAGCGAGTTAGGATCTCCTGTTTTAGTTTTTTATAGTCCTTGGCATCAGCCAGGCATAAGTCAAAATAGGCCTTTTGTGGCTCCCCAGACAAAAAAGGTGCCACCAGACTTGCCCACTGCTCCTTGGGCCAACTCTCCCTTTCGGCCGTTCTTTCAAATGCGGTGAGATAGGCCTCCACATCATCGCCCCAAGTCATCTTCTGGAGGAAGTGACTGGCTCATATGGAGTGAGTGGTGGTGGGAGGACCAGTACCAACATCTCTGGGCCAGGCGATCAGGTGCTGTACCACCTCTTTTATGGCCTGGCCGTTTTCCGCTAAGGCCCGGCGGGTTTCCTCGATGGCAACCTGTTGTTGCCTCTGGGCTGTCTGCAAGGCCGACAGTTGCACCCTGGTGGATTCCTGCTGAGCTCTGGTAGATTGGAGCAGGGCTTTAATAATGTCCTCCATTTTGTCCTGGGGTGTAGGTTGGAAGCTGAACCTTGCCTCTCTGAGCATGGGCTGACGCCTCCTCTATGGGACTCCAAGGACACAGCGTTATTTCCACACTCACAAATTGGGTGTCTGTCCCTTTAATTTTTAAACGGAAAGTTTTCCTCTTGCTGTAACTTCAGTGTGTGTGGGTGCCCGCATTCTCCACCATATTGTGACACAGTTAGGTTAGGGGGTCCCTCTCCTGGGTAGAGGACTCCTTCCTTACACACACACACAGCAGCAGGGAAGCAGCACACCAGTTTGGATGCAAGTACAAGCTGGTCGGCGCCAGTCTTTATTGTACAATGTCAGAAACATAAAGAAAACATAAATATAAATCCTAGCCCTGTCGGGGCACTAACTTCACAGGTAGTTCCCTCACTACCAGAACCTGGCAGGGCCTAGCCCTCGCCAGCAACAAAAGCACAGCACAACACTCACAGTTAGGTATCCAAGTGTCTCTGAGCAAACTCCCTGTCTGCTCTCCCAGGTGAGACAAACAGCCCTAAACACACTAGGCTTATATTGGCCACTCTCAGGTGAAAAACTAACAAGCCTGTTACCAGGCTGCGAGAACCAAAACCTGGAGTGGCCGTGGGTGGAGCCCTCCCTCCCCTCTCACCCACAACCCCCAGGTCCCAAACCGGCTTTTCAAAAAGCCGAAACTCAAGCCTGCTACACTTCAGACTTTCTCCTGGGGGTTTAAAACACAAAAGACAGGAATCTGGGACAAATGTACCTGCCACAGACCACTTTACCAGTGATCCTATCACATATCCCCCCCCTTTGTTTCGACCTGTGGGGCGGAACAACTGAAGCCCCCAAACAATGAACGCGTGACAACGCGCCAGCATTGGCCAGCTGGCTTCCTGGCCTGTGTTCCACTGAAAATTTTAAAGTTTGTAACGCCAAGAACCATCTTGTAATTCTCGCATTACTGTCCTTATTTTCAGACATCCACTTCAGAGGGGCATGGTCAGTGATCAATTTGAACTTTCTTCCGACCAAGTAGTACCTGAGAGCCTCTAACGCCCACTTTATGGCCAACGCCTCCTTCTCAACTGTGGCATAGTTTCTCTCATGTACATTCAACTTTCTGCTAAGATAGAAAATAGGGTGTTCCTCACCCTCCTTGTTCTGGGACAGGACCGCTCCTATACCTACTTCTGATGCATCGGTTTGTACTATGAATTCCCTTTCAAAATTAGGAGTCATCAGGACTGGTTGGGAACACAACGCTACTTTCAACTCCTGAAAAGCTTTCTCTGCCTCAGGACTCCATTCTACCATGACTTTTTGTTTGCCTTTGGTCAGGTCAGTCAGTGGGACTGCCATGGTGGCAAAGTTGGGTATAAACCTCCTGTAGTACCCTGTAATTCCCAAGAAGGCTCTCACCTGCTTCTTATTCAGAGGCCATGGCCAGTTTTGTATGGCATCAACTTTATTGAGCTGAGGCTTTATCAAGCCTCTGCTAATGGTGTATCCCAGATATTTTACTTCCTCCATGCCTAGACAACACTTTTTTGGGTTGGCTGTCAAACCTGCCTTATAGGTGGAGTCCAACACTGCTTGTACCCTGGGTAAGTGAGACTGCCAATCAGGACTATGAACGACCACGTCATCCAGATAAGCAGCCGATACCGTCTATGGGGCCTTAGAATCCTGTCCATCATTCTTTGGAAGGTAGCAGGTGCCCCATGTAGCCCGAAGGGCAACATCTTGTACTGAAACAAGCCCTCTGGTGCTGAAAAAGCTGTCTGTTGTTTGGCGCTCTCGGTTAACGGTACTTGCCAATACCCTTTGGTTAGGTCAAGAGTGGTTAAATACCTTGCCGTCCCTAGTCTCTCAATCAGTTCATCCACTCTTGGCATCGGGTAGGCATCGAATTTTGAAACACTGTTCAACTTTCGGAAGTCATTGCAGAAACGCACACTCCCGTCGGGCTTTGGAATCAACACAATGGGACTTGACCATTCACTATGTGATTCTTCAATAACCCCTAACGCTAGCATATTTTTAATTTCTTTCGACACCGATTCTCTTTGTGCTTCTGGTAACCTATAGGGCTTTAGATTAACTTTAACCCCTGGGTCAGTGATGATGTCATGTTTAATGACCGAGGTTTTCCCAGGTACGTCAGAGAACAGCACCCTATTTCTAATCAGAAACTCCTTGACCTCTTGTTGTTGAATTGCCGACAGGGTTTTTGCCACTGTCACTTCGGGAACTAAGGGCCCTGGACTTACTGGAGGGTCTCGGACGGCCGACAGTACCGTTCTATCTTTCCAGGGCTTTAACAGATTTATATGGTATATCTGTTCCGGCTTTCTTTTCCCCGGCTGGTAAACTTTGTAATTGACCTGCCCCACTCTTTCTAAGATTTCAAAGGGCCCTTGCCATTTAGCCAAAAGTTTATTTTCCACAGTGGGAACCAATACTAACACTCTGTCCCCAAGAGCAAAGCTGCGTAACCGAGCATTGCGGTTGTATATCCTCTGCTGTGCCTGTTGAGCCTGTTCCAGGTGCTCTCTCACTATCGGCACTACCGCAGCAATTCTCTCCTGCATTTGAGAAACATACTCAATCACCGTTTTGTAAGGACTAGACTGCCCTTCCCATGTCTCTTTGGCAATGTCTAGTAACCCCCTTGGGTGTCTCCCATACAACAAGTCGAAGGGTGAAATCCGGTGGAGGACTGGGGAACTTCTCTTATGGCCAACAATAAATACGGCAATAAGTAGTCCCAATCCCTACCATCCTTGTCGACCACTTTCCTAAGCATGTGTTTTAACGTCTTGTTAAACCTCTCGACCAGCCCATCGGTTTGGGGGTGATAAACCGAAGTTCTTAACTGTTCGATTTTGAACAGGCGGCATAACTCTTTCATGACTTTGGACATAAACGGTGTACCCTGGTCAGTTAGTGTCTCCTTAGGTATACCCAGCCTGCTAAAGACATGAACTAGCTCTCTGGCAATGGTCTTGGTTGACGTATAGCGCAACGGGATCGCTTCCAGGTACCTGGTAGCGTAATCCATTATGACCAGAATATACTGGTGTCCCCTGGCAGACTTCATTAAGGGTCCAACCAAATCCATCGCTATTCTTTCAAACGGCACCTCTATGATAGGCAATGGAACTAGTGGACCCTTAAAATGTGGCCTGGGAGCATGATACTGACACTCAGGGCAGGATGCGCAAAAGTCAGATACCTCTTTATGAAGCCCGGGCCAGAAAAACCTCTGCATTATTCGCTCAGTGGTTTTCTCTACCCCTAGATGGCCTGCCGTTATATGACCATGGGCCAGATCCAACACTGTTCTTCTGTAGGCTTTGGGAACTATTAGTTGTTCCACAACATCTTCCCCCTTCTTAGTCACCTGATATAACAAATCCTGCCACATTGCCATGTGGGGATAGGACAAAGAACTATCAGGGTCTACGGGTTTACCATCAACTACTTTTACATTCTCCCTGGCTTTTACCAAAGTAGGGTAATTCAACTGCTCCACGGCAAAGACCTCTCTTCTGACCTCTAAATCAGGCAGACGATCACCTGGCCCAACAACACTTCCCACCTCAATGGGAGGCACATCAGTTGGTGGGCCACCGTCACGCTCCGCATTCTCTAGTTCACCAATCATAGTAGAAAAAGGGAATAACTCTGACTCAGAAGAAACTCCCTCCTCCACTACATCGACAACCTTCTCAAATGGATCGGGGTTGTTCACCTCTGGAACAAAATGGCTTTCCCACAACTTCCAGAAGTGAGCAAAGTCTCTCCCCAATATTGCATCGTACATCAGACCATGTACCAAACCTACAGAAACTATAGCAGAACCACATGGTGTCTCGATGTTCACCTCGGCAGTAACATAATATCGAGTATCCCCATGTATGCAGGTCACACCAACAGTTTTCCCCTCACGCCGCAAGGGGTTCACCAGCTCAGCTTTTATAAGTGTCACCAAGCTACCAGAGTCTAACAGTGCCTCTACTCGGTTGCCATCTACAGTGAGTACACACATGTGCTTATCAGTCACAGCCTGCCGGTCAGCCGTACATGCTATCTGTGCAAAGAAAGACCCCCTGCGGTAGACATGAGCAGTATCACATTGCATATGTTCAGTTGTAAGTGCACAATTAGCGGCAATATGGCCGAAGCCACCACATCGGAAACACTGAGTCATATTATTGTCTAGTCGTTTATGGGGCAAGAACCTTCCCGGCCTGGCGGGCCTGTCTCCAGGTTCTACACACTCAGTCTTAGGTACATTCCACCGCCCAGCACCCTTCTCCCCTGGAACAGTCTTACCAGTGTCTGTGGGAGTTCGCCGGTGCACCATCGGGGCTCGGTGGGGCATACTCATCAGCCGCCACGTACCTCTCCACCAGCTTGACCAACTGGTCCGCGGACTTAGGGTCTGCATGGCTCACCCACTTGCGCAGAGTCGCAGGTAATGATCGCAGGTACCGGTCCATCACGACCTTTTCCACGATCTGTGGTCCCGTCAGCGTCTCGGGCTGTAGCCATTTTGAGGACAGATAGACGAGGTCATGCATCTGTGAACGTGGAGGCTTGTCCATATGGAACTCCCAGCGGTGGACCCGTTGGGCACGAACAAAGCTGGTGACTCCCAAGCGAGTTAGGATCTCCTGTTTTAGTTTTTTATAGTCCTTGGCATCAGCCAGGCATAAGTCAAAATAGGCCTTTTGTGGCTCCCCAGACAAAAAAGGTGCCACCAGACTTGCCCACTGCTCCTTGGGCCAACTCTCCCTTTCGGCCGTTCTTTCAAATGCGGTGAGATAGGCCTCCACATCATCGCCCGAAGTCATCTTCTGGAGGAAGTGACTAGCTCTTACGGAGTGAGTGGTGGTGGGAGGACCAGTACCAACATCTCTGGGCCGGGCGATCAGGTGCTGTACCAACTCTTTTATGGCCTGGCCGTTTTCCGCTAAGGCCCGGCGGGTTTCCTCGATGGCATCCTGTTGTTGCCCCTGGGCTGTCTCCAAGGCCGACAGTTGCACCCTGGTGGATTCCTGCTGAGCTCTGGTAGATTGGAGCAGGGCTTTAATAATGTCCTCCATTTTGTCCTGGGGTGTAGGTTGGAAGCTGAACCTTGCCTCTCTGAGCATGGGCTGACGCCTCCTCTATGGGACTCCAAGGACACAGCATTATTTCCACACTCACAAATTGGGTGTCTGTCCCTTTAATTTTTAAACGGAAAGTTTTCCTCTTGCTGTAACTTCAGTGTGTGTGGGTGCCCGCATTCTCCACCATATTGTGACACAGTTAGGTTAGGGGGTCCCTCTCCTGGGTAGAGGACTCCTTCCTTACACACACACACAGCAGCAGGGAAGCAGCACACCAGTTTGGATGCAAGTACAAGCTGGTCGGCGCCAGTCTTTATTGTACAATGTCAGAAACATAAAGAAAACATAAATATAAATCCTAGCCCTGTCGGGGCACTAACTTCACAGGTAGTTCCCTCACTACCAGAACCTGGCAGGGCCTAATGCCCTCGCCAGCAACAAAAGCACAGCACAACACTCACAGTTAGGTATCCAAGTGTCTCTGAGCAAACTCCCTGTCTGCTCTCCCAGGTGAGACAATCAGCCCTAAACACACTAGGCTTATATTGGCCACTCTCAGGTGAAAAACTAACAAGCCTGTTACCAGGCTGCGAGAACCAAAACCTGGAGTGGCCGTGGGTGGAGCCCTCCCTCTCCTCTCACCCACAACCCCCAGGTCCCAAACCGGCTTTTCAAAAAGCCGAAACTCAAGCCTGCTACACTGCAGACTTTCTCCTGGGGGTTTAAAACACAAAAGACAGGAATCTGGGACAAATGTACCTGCCACAGACCACTTTACCAGTGATCCTATCACATATCCCCCCCCTTTGTTTCGACCTGTGGGGCGGAACAACTGAAGCCCCCAAACAATGAACGCGTGACAACGCGCCAGCATTGGCCAGCTGGCTTCCTGGCCTGTGTTCCACTGAAAATTTAAAAGTTTGTAATGCCAAGAACCATCTTGTAATTCTCGCATTACTGTCCTTATTTTCAGACATCCACTTCAGAGGGGCATGGTCAGTGATCAATTTGAACTTTCTTCCGACCAAGTAGTACCTGAGAGCCTCTAACGCCCACTTTATGGCCAACGCCTCCTTCTCCACTGTGGCATAGTTTCTCTCATGTACATTCAACTTTCTGCTAAGATAGAAAATAGGGTGTTCCTCACCCTCCTTGTTCTGGGACAGGACCGCTCCTATACCTACTTCTGATGCATCGGTTTGTACTATGAATTCCCTTTCAAAATTAGGAGTCATCAGGACTGGTTGGGAACACAACGCTACTTTCAACTCCTGAAAAGCTTTCTCTGCCTCAGGACTCCATTCTACCATGACTTTTTGTTTGCCTTTGGTCAGGTCAGTCAGTGGGACTGCCATGGTGGCAAAGTTGGGTATAAACCTCCTGTAGTACCCTGTAATTCCCAAGAAGGCTCTCACCTGCTTCTTATTCAGAGGCCATGGCCAGTTTTGTATGGCATCAACTTTATTGAGCTGAGGCTTTATCAAGCCTCTGCCAATGGTGTATCCCAGATATTTTACTTCCTCCATGCCTAGACAACACTTTTTTGGGTTGGCTGTCAAACCTGCCTTATAGATGGAGTCCAACACTGCTTGTACCCTGGGTAAGTGAGACTGCCAATCAGGACTATGAACGACCACGTCATCCAGATAAGCAGCCGCATACCGTCTATGGGGCCTTAGAATCCTGTCCATCATTCTTTGGAAGGTAGCAGGTGCCCCATGTAGCCCGAAGGGCAACATCTTGTACTGAAACAAGCCCTCTGGTGCTGAAAAAGCTGTCTGTTGTTTGGCGCTCTCGGTTAACGGTACTTGCCAATACCCTTTGGTTAGGTCAAGAGTGGTTAAATACCTTGCCGTCCCTAGTCTCTCAATCAGTTCATCCACTCTTGGCATCGGGTAGGCATCGAATTTTGAAACACTGTTCAACTTTCGGAAGTCATTGCAGAAATGCACACTCCCGTCGGGCTTTGGAATCAACACAATGGGACTTGACCATTCACTATGTGATTCTTCAATAACCCCTAACGCTAGCATATTTTTAATTTCTTTCGACACCGATTCTCTTTGTGCTTCTGGTAACCTATAGGGCTTTAGATTAACTTTAACCCCTGGGTCAGTGATGATGTCATGTTTAATGACCGAGGTTTTCCCAGGTACGTCAGAGAACAGCACCCTATTTCTAATCAGAAACTCCTTGACCTCTTGTTGTTGAATTGCCGACAGGGTTTTTGCCACTGTCACTTCGGGAACTAAGGGCCCTGGACTTACTGGAGGGTCTCGGACGGCCGACAGTACCGTTCTATCTTTCCAGGGCTTTAACAGATTTATATGGTATATCTGTTCCGGCTTTCTTTTCCCCGGCTGGAAAACTTTGTAATTTACCTGCCCCACTCTTTCTAAGATTTCAAAGGGCCCTTGCCATTTAGCCAAAAGTTTATTTTCCACAGTGGGAACCAATACTAACACTCTGTCCGCAAGAGCAAAGCTGCGTAAACGAGCATTGCGGTTGTATACCCTCTGCTGTGCCTGTTGAGCCTGTTCCAGGTGCTCTCTCACTATCGGCACTACCGCAGCAATTCTCTCCTGCATTTGAGAAACATACTCAATCACCGTTTTGTAAGGACTAGACTGCCCCTCCCATGTCTCTTTGGCAATGTCTAGTAACCCCCTTGGGTGTCTCCCATACAACAAGTCGAAGGGTGAAAACCCGGTGGAGTACTGGGGAACTTCTCTTATGGCCAACAATAAATACGGCAATAAGTAGTCCCAATCCCTACCATCCTTGTCGACCACTTTCCTAAGCATGTGTTTTAACGTCTTGTTAAACCTCTCGACCAGCCCATCGGTTTGGGGGTGATAAACCGAAGTTCTTAACTGTTCGATTTTGAACAGGCGGCATAACTCTTTCATGACTTTGGACATAAACGGTGTACCCTGGTCAGTTAGTGTCTCCTTAGGTATACCCAGCCTGCTAAAGACATGAACTAGCTCTCTGGCAATGGTCTTGGTTGACGTATTGCGCAACGGGATCGCTTCCGGGTACCTGGTAGCGTAATCCATTATGACCAGAATATACTGGTGTCCCCTGGCAGACTTCATTAAGGGTCCAACCAAATCCATCGCTATTCTTTCAAACGGCACCTCTATGATAGGCAATGGAACTAGTGGACCCTTAAAATGTGGCCTGGGAGCATGATACTGACACTCAGGGCAGGATGCGCAAAAGTCAGATACCTCTTTATGAAGCCCGGGCCAGAAAAACCTCTGCATTATTCGCTCAGTGGTTTTCTCTACCCCTAGATGGCCTGCCGTTATATGACCATGGGCCAGATCCAACACTGTTCTTCTGTAGGCTTTGGGAACTATTAGTTGTTCCACAACATCTTCCCCCTTCTTAGTCACCTGATATAACAAATCCTGCCACATTGCCATGTGGGGATAGGACAAAGAACTATCAGGGTCTACGGGTTTACCATCAACTACTTTTACATTCTCCCTGGCTTTTACCAAAGTAGGGTAATTCAACTGCTCCACAGCAAAGACCTCTCTTCTGACCTCTAAATCAGGCAGACGATCACCTGGCCCAACAACACTTCCCACCTCAATGGGAGGCACATCAGTTGGCGGGCCACCATCACGCTCCGCATTCTCTAGTTCACCAATCATAGTAGAAAAAGGGAATAACTCTGACTCAGAAGAAACTCCCTCCTCCACTACGTCGACAACCTTCTCAAATGGATCGGGGTTGTTCACCTCTGGAACAAAATGGCTTTCCCACAACTTCCAGAAGTGAGCAAAGTCTCTCCCCAATATTGCATCGTACATCAGACCATGTACCAAACCTACAGAAACTATAGCAGAACCACATGGTGTCTCGATGTTCACCTCGGCAGTAACATAATATCGAGTATCCCCATTTATGCAGGTCACACCAACAGTTTTCCCCTCACGCCGCAAGGGGTTCACCAGCTCAGCTTTTATAAGTGTCACCAAGCTACCAGAGTCTAACAGTGCCTCTACTCGGCTGCCATCTACAGTGGGTACACACATGTGCTTATCAGTCACAGCCTGCCGGTCAGCCGTACAGGCTATCTGTGCAAAGAAAGACCCCCTGCGGTAGACATGAGCAGTATCACATTGCATATGTTCAGTTGTAAGTGCACAATTAGCGGCAATATGGCCGAAGCCACCACATCGGAAACACTGAGTCATATTAATGTCTAGTCGTTTATGGGGCAAGAACCTTCCCGGCCTGGCAGGCCTGTCTCCAGGTTCTACACCCTCAGTCTTAGGTACATTCCACCACCCAGCACCCTTCTCCCCTGGAACAGTCTTACCAGTGTCTGTGGGAGTTCGCCGGTGCGCCATCGGGGCTCGGTGGGGCATACTCATCAGCCCCTCAGCCGCCACGTACCTCTCCACCAGCTTGACCAACTGGTCCGCGGACTTAGGGTCTGCATGGCTCACCCACTTGCGCAGAGTCGCAGGTAATGATTGCAGGTACCGGTCCATCACGACCTTTTCCACGATCTGTGGTCCCGTCAGCGTCTCGGGCTGTAGCCATTTTGAGGACAGATAGACAAGGTCATGCATCTGTGAACGTGGAGGCTTGTCCATATGGAACTCCCAGCGGTGGACCCGTTGGGCACGAACAAAGCTGGTGACTCCCAAGCGAGTTAGGATCTCCTGTTTTAGTTTTTTATAGTCCTTGGCATCAGCCAGGCATAAGTCAAAATAGGCCTTTTGTGGCTCCCCAGGCAAAAAAGGTGCCACCAGACTTGCCCACTGCTCCTTGGGCCAACTCTCCCTTTCGGCCGTTCTTTCAAATGCGGTGAGATAGGCCTCCACATCATCGCCCGAAGTCATCTTCTGGAGGAAGTGACTGGCTCGTACGGAGTGAGTGGTGGTGGGAGGACCAGTACCAACATCTCTGGGCCGGGCGATCAGGTGCTGTACCACCTCTTTTATGGCCTGGCCGTTTTCCGCTAAGGCCCGGCGGGTTTCCTCGATGGCAACCTGTTGTTGCCCCTGGGCTGTCTCCAAGGCCGACAGTTGCACCCTGGTGGATTCCTGCTGAGCTCTGGTAGATTGGAGCAGGGCTTTAATAATGTCCTCCATTTTGTCCTGGGGTGTAGGTTGGAAGCTGAACCTTGCCTCTCTGAGCATGGGCTGACGCCTCCTCTATGGGACTCCAAGGACACAGCGTTATTTCCACACTCACAAATTGGGTGTCTGTCCCTTTAATTTTTAAACGGAAAGTTTTCCTCTTGCTGTAACTTCAGTGTGTGTGGGTGCCCGCATTCTCCACCATATTGTGACACAGTTAGGTTAGGGGGTCCCTCTCCTGGGTAGAGGACTCCTTCCTTACACACACACACAGCAGCAGGGAAGCAGCACACCAGTTTGGATGCAAGTACAAGCTGGTCGGCACCAGTCTTTATTGTACAATGTCAGAAACATAAAGAAAACATAAATATAAATCCTAGCCCTGTCGGGGCACTAACTTCACAGGTAGTTCCCTCACTACCAGAACCTGGCAGGGCCTAATGCCCTCGCCAGCAACAAAAGCACAGCACAACACTCACAGTTAGGTATCCAAGTGTCTCTGAGCAAACTCCCTGTCTGCTCTCCCAGGTGAGACAATCAGCCCTAAACACACTAGGCTTATATTGGCCAATCTCAGGTGAAAAATTAACAAGCCTGTTACCAGGCTGCGAGAACCAAAACCTGGAGTGGCCGTGGGTGGAGCCCTCCCTCCCCTCTCACCCACAACCTCCAGGTCCCAAACCGGCTTTTCAAAAAGCCGAAACTCAAGCCTGCTACACTGCAGACTTTCTCCTGGGGGTTTAAAACACAAAAGACAGGAATTTGGGACAAATATACCTGCCACAGACCACTTTACCAGTGATCCTATCACAATATATATAATGTGTGTATATATACTGTATGTATATATAGATGGATATCTATATATACATATGCCTGTGTGTATGTGTATATACATATATATATATATACATGGTATACTGATGGCCTGGCACTCTGTAAACCCCCATCGGGGTATGTACCTTGCTCCAGGTACCCTCACAGGTGGAGCTCACTCCCCTTAATACAAACAGCAAAAGATCAGCGGCACTCAGGAGTCTTCTATATTGGTGAAAAAGGTGTCTTAATTTCGACGTTTCTGGGTTAGGTGACCCCGTCTTCAGGAACACATGTGTGTTCCTGAAGACGGGGTCATCTAACCCCGAAAGGGGACGGGAGGCCCAATCCCGCCCCCTTAACAAACCACACCCCCTCAAAAGACCCCACCTCCAGTTGGGCTGCTTCCAGATATTTCCTGGGCTGGTTTTCCATCCCAATCCGCCCCTGAACCAGACTCATGCCCCCATGTCCCCTACAGCTTCCTGCCCCCTGTGTCTGTCCGGCCTCCTGCCCTGTCTTTCCAGCCTCCTGTCTTTCTGGCCTCCTGCCCAGGGTTGTCTTAACAGCAGTGTGGGCCCTGGGCAAAGCAATGCACTTCTTGCGACCTCCTCTGAATGAGGTCCACTGTCTGAAGCCGGCAGATGAAGTAAAACTGGGACTGAGGTGAGTACTCATCATCGGAGGAGGGGGGGATGGGGTGGGGGAGGTTAGATTAGAATACAGTGCACCGGTGGCTGGCTTATAAAAATATCACAAATTTACCAACTGGCCGGGCTGCAGGGGGGCAGGATGGTTGGCCCCTACAAGCTCCGGACCTTTTGGCAACTGCCCAACAAGCCCAATAGAAGAGATGGCCCTGGCTAAAGGCCTTGCATGCACATAAGGACTCCAAGGTCATAAACCCGGAAGTAAATTCTTCATCAGGACAGCTCTATCTTGGAAGAGCTGTCCCAGCAGGGAAGTATTGTGGCATAGCGGCATTATGTCCTCTCATATCCTCTCTGGAAAGTATGCTGTACCCATTCTCCTTTTGTTTTCTCTACATAACTATTTCATTTGCAGGGCTATAAACGGTGCCGATTGGAGATCTTACAAGCATTGTTACTAATATGGGGTGTGACAAGATTGTGGCCACATTCCATTGTGAAAACCAGGGTCTTCTTTACATGCCACACCACATGTAGAAGGAGGTATGGTTTCACATCTAGAAAGCGTGGCTGTGCCTCCTCGGCTCCCAGGGCCCTGAATAGTCCTGCCTAGGGCACTTGTTGAATGACTGAAATATTCTACGCAAAGCTCTGCATACTATGTTGGCCTTATTTAAATAACTGTTAGTAAATATTATAGCAGGAGTAAATGTACTTGAAAATTATAATAGTTGCATTGGAAAAGCTTATTGAAATCTGCAGATCAGCCAGTTGGGCTTTCCCTGACTCCAATGTTTGGAGGGCAACATAGAATCTAGGGGGTAAATTTACTAAGAATCGAGTTTGGTCGAGATTGCATTTTCGCCTGTTTTTAGGCATGTTTTTCATCCTGCAAATATACTAAAGGCAAATTTGGGCGGGTTTTTGGTTCTCGCACCTGTTTTCTCTCCCGAGTTTTAAATCTCGCCTTACCTCGCCTTCAGCAAACATCGGTACTTTTAACATGTCAGAAATACAGTCCGCAAATTTACCAAGAATCGAGATTAGAATTTCGGGTGAGATTCCTGCAAACTCGCCAAAAAATTGAAGTTTTAAACACTCACCTCCTGATTCAGTGGGTTTTGCAGAAAGATGCTGTTTTTTTTGTTTGTTTTTTTTTGAAAAAATGATGTGAAGCCCCTAAAAAACACTAACCAGCCCCGGACTAGGCAGCCTGTCCTGGTCCCTAAAATTACGGGGTACAAAATGAATAGGGTATCCCCGTAAATTAGGTACCAGCACCTGGCAGGTGGGACAGGGCTGGTTTAAAATATAGGGGCAAAAATTTTGTGTAGGGGTACCCCTATATTTCTAACCAGCCCTGGACCCTTTCTAGCAGGGGACTGATGCCACAGCCAGGGGAGCCCTTTCACCGGGCCCCCCAGCCACAACATCAGTCCTGACCGCGAGTCAGCCCAGGCCAGAGATCCCTGGGGAGTTGAGTACCCCTCCACTCAAGGGGTACCCCTCTCCAAGGCACCCCTGGCCTAGGTTGATAGCCCAGGGCTATCCCCGCCACCCCTGGGTGATGGGTGGCGGGTTGATATTGTCGGTGTTGTGTAAAATTGAATAAATCAACATTGTCTTTCCAGTTGCTAATGGAAGCCGCCGCTGATTGGCTGTCGGCCGGGAGACTGAAATCATTAGCAACACTGTTACAGTATGGTGATACATGCTGTTACAGTGTGGTAATACATGCTGTTACAGTGTCTCCGCGAACATCTGGCAGCAGGTAAGTCAGTGTATGTATCTATGTGTGTAATAAAACTTTTATTTCACGGTGTGTGTAATGTTTTTTTACTCATTTCTTAACTGGTGAACTACAGGTCCAAGCAGGCCCTTAAGGCCCCGAATGCTGGTACTTGTGGCTCTCCAAGTACCAGCATGCGGGGGAGGCTTGCTGGCACTTGTAGTTTGACTGGAAAGACAATGTTGATTTATCTAATTTTACACAACACCGACAATATCAACCTGCCACCCATCACCCAGGGGTGGCGGGGATAGCCCCGGGCTATCAGCCTAGGCCAGGGGTGCCTTGGAGAGGGGTACTCCTTGATTGGAGGGGTACTCAACTCCCCAGGGATCCCTGGCCTGGGCTGCCTAGTGGTTAGGACTGATGCTGCGGTTGGGGGCCCGGTGAATGGGCTCCCCTGGCTGTGGTATCAGCCCCCCGCTAGAAAGGGTCCAGGGCTGGTTTGAAATATAGGGGTACCCCTATGCAAAATTTTTGCCCCTATATTTTAAACCAGCCCTGTCCCACCTGCCTGGTGCTGGTACCTAATTTATGGGGGTACCCTATTCATTTTGTACCCCGTACCAGGACAGGCTGCCTAGTCCAGGGCTGGCTAGTGTTTTTTGGGGGGCCTCACGTCATTTTTAATTGAAAAAAAAACTATTTTTTAACAATTACAACATAAGCAGCCAACACATATCTCAGTGATATCTGCAGGCTGCTAGCTCAGGCGAGATTTCCAGTGAGAGAAAACACTGCAATCTTGGGTGAGAAATCTCATCTTCACTTGTAACTCGGGAGAGAAATCTCGATTTGCTTCACCATCGGAAAACTGACTTTCACCTAAACTCGCTTCTTAGTAAATTTGCAGAACCAAAAAAAAATAAACACGCCCAAGTTACGGCGATGCATATCGAGATTTAAAAACAAAATACTCGAGCAAACTCGATTCTTAGTAAATTTACCCCTAGTAGTCATTAATAGTCTGTCAGCTAACAAGGTGTCTTTTTTAGGAATGTTTTTATATCTATATTTGTAATTGTATTTTTTCTGTTTTATTTTGTATTTTTATTAAATTATTATAACTGATTAGCAGAGTTTTGTTTGGTATATTGCCAAAAAAAAATGTTTTATTTCTGGCTGAGATTATCTGTCTATGTGAGATATTGTTCAATATTTTTCAAAGATTTCTGCATGGTGGAGATTTGGTGTTGAATGGCAAATGTATAGGCCAGGATCATATCGTCCCTTGGAATTTCTTCCAGAACATAATAGAGGGATCCTTGATCTCCATGTTCCTGCTCCTGGTCCACCTCATATACCTGCTGCTCCCTCAGCTACTCCTCGTGGTGTGGCTGAGCTGTGAATAGCAAAAATAAGGTATTAGCACAGAAATATACAGTACATTATCCACTTAATATAGCACTTAATATAGCAAGAAGGTGAAAGCTTGTGTACAGGGCTGTAACTAGGGTGGTGTGATGTGCCATGGCACAGGGCACAGCAGGGCAGGGGCTTCTGTTCATCTCTGTCAATTTTCTGTTTATAACCATTCTCACTTGTAGCTTCCTCTTCTTTTTTTCGAAAGATAAGTTTTATTCTATTTTTCATGCGTACAGAAGACCAAACACATTGACAAAATTATCAAATCATCCGGGTAATATGGCAAAATATAGCCATGAAACAGGGGTAAAGCAACGATTAGCACATATGTGTTTCATTTACAGAAAACAAAACAGTCCCATATTATTTTAGAATGTATAGAAGAGCTAAGGTAAGAAAAGATGGAAATGAGAAAGGAATTCCATGAGAGGGGGAAAGCAGGGGATTGTTAGTAAGGAACAATGGACGAGGAAAGAGGAAGGGGAAAGAGAGTTGGTGCAGTAAGCGTCTATAGGGGATCTAAATTGAACCAGGCTTGGCATCATGGTAAGCTATCCAGGGAGCCCATGTCTCAGAAGTAGCTTCCTCTTCTTTGATGCCTGGCACCTCCTGGCCACCCGTATCTCCTCCCTGTCCGACTCCCCCTCCAGTCAGGTCTTCCTTTAATGCACACATTGAAAATACTTATCGTTTTATCATACGCAACTAGTTTTAAAACTGTGAAAAGAAATGGATCCATACTAAATATGGCAAAAGTTGGTTCCATTCTACATGCAAACAATATACATGTAGGTACAGTACAGTATTCATACAATATACATATAGGTACAGTACTGTATTCATACAATATACATGTAGGTACAATACTGTATTCATACAATATACATGTAGGTACAGTACTGTATTCATACAATATACATATATGTATAGTACTGTATTCATACAATATACATGTAGGTACAGTACTGTATTCATACAATATACATATAGGTATAGTACTGTATTCATACAATATACATGTAGGTACAGTACTGTATTCACACAATATACATATAGGTACAGTACTGTATTCATACAATATACATGTAGGTACAGTACTGTATTCATACAATATACATGTAGGTACCGTACTGCATTCATACAATATAGTGTTGATATGGCTAGTTTGGTAGAAATTTAGTGTATCCACAACAGCATGCATTATACAGTACATGAGACCTTTAATGAATACAATCACTGATACATTAAAAATCACTATGAAGACAAAACTATTATGTGGTAATTACTGTACCTGCTGCCTGCACCATATCGGGCTCCTCTGGACCCTCTTCCTTCCCATTGTCCTGGGAGGGCACCTCCTCCTGGGTGGGCACCTCCTACTGGGTGGGCACCTCCGTCTTGGCAGACTCTTCTTCCAGGGCAGGCTCTTCCTCCTGGGCAGCCATCTCCTCCTGGCCAGACACATGTATTTTGTCTGTGTTAGCAAAAGAAATGGAAAATATTTGTAATTATTATTTATCATATGACATCTTCACAAATCTGTTGACCTACAGTTTAGTACATTGTAGTTATTACAGTAATCACAGTATACTGTTTCTCTCTCTCTCTTGCACCATTGTTGCCAAATTAGAAGATTGACAACATGAATATAAATTGCTGACACAATATGACACATTTACTGTACCCACTAGACCATTTATGTGATATTATGTATATTGTATAGTAGTATGTCAAAACAACATTCGTATACAATAGGGCTTTCATGGCCTACAATCAATGTCAACATATAAAACTATGCACTACTCCCTATGGAAGCACAATGGTAATGTGAAATCACTTCCAGTGACTCTAATAGGAATGAACAGGTTCACTCTGATTTCTCAAAGCGCAGCAGATCTTATGCTCTGACCAATAAGAAAGTTGGGATTCATTCCTTTGCAGTACCCATGAGTGACCAAAATTCAGCTATTCTTGGCCCTTTGTTTTAGCATCTTTGTAGTGCACCAACATGAACAGTAATCAAAAATAATTTGAGTAAAAGACGCACAAGCACATCTCTCCTAACCACATAATTCCAGATGGTGTCTTGCAATACAGCACATCCAAAGGGCAAAGATTATTGACATTCAAATGATTGAGAGAAGCAGGAATAAGCCCTGCGAATATACGATACTATGAATATTACATCAAGGCGGTGGAGTTTGGCTATTAAGTTCCTGTTGTCCAGCAATTCATTTACATTTTGCTAGGAGCCAGATGATTTTCTAATGTATGGGGAGAATAACTTTGTGAGGAAAGCACTTCTCATTTGTAGCTGTAGATTACCTTTTCTGATTGGTTGATCACACCACATTTTTCATTGGCTGAATTTCATAGCACTTAAAATACTTGTAAATAATCTTCTGCCATCTGACAGTCAGTATTACTTTTGCAAAACATACACGTGCGCAGTCCAGTCCAGCAGCAGCGCCATCTGCCATGAGCTCCTGTATAGCTTTTGCAAAAATGTCTCGTGCCACTGCATGGAATGTAATTTGTACTAACAGCAAAGATAACTAAGGACGTATCTATATTATGTTGTTATCTAGTTAATGTTACCTGGGTTGATGACAACTATTGATTCCAGGCTAAGATCTTTTATTTTTGATGTCTGCTTTATGCTAAAAGTAAAAAAAATAAGAAAAGACCTCTCAGTTACATCACATAGAAAGAAAGTAAGGGTTATAAAGAGCAATGTATAGCGGCACTTTATATCATAGAGCAGCATATTGTATTACAGTACAGCAGGGCCGTAACTAGGGTAGTGTGACCAGTACCATGGCACAGGGCACAGCAGGGCAGGGGGCGCTGTTTGTGCCTGTCAAGTTTCCTGCTGATCATTCTCACTTGTAGCTTCTTCTACTGTTATCTCCAGCCAGGGCCCGCCCTAGCCCAAATTTTTTGGTAAGCGAGTATTTTTTTGGCGCCTCCCCTATGCAGTGCCCTTTTACAGTGCCCCCGGTAGTGGTACCCCCAGTGCAGTGCCCCTTGTGCCCCAAGTAGTAAGCCCCTTATATAGTGCCCCAGTAGTACTCCCCCCATGCAGTGCCCCCAGTAGTGGTACCTCCCTATGCAGTGCCCATAATATAGTGCCCCTAGTAATAGTCCCCCCTCTTGTAGTGCCCCCAGTAGTAGCCCCCCTTGTAGTGCCCCCAGTAGTATTCCCCCCTTGTAGTGCCCCAAGTAGTATTCCCCCCTTGTATTGCCCCAGTAGTATTTCCCCCCTTGTAGAGCCCCCAGTAGTATTCCCCCCCTTGTAGTGCCCCCAGTAGTATTCCTCCCCTTGTAGTGTCCCCAGTAGTATTCCCCCCTTGTAGTGCCCACAGTAGTATTTCCCCCCCGTAGTGCCCCCAGTAGTATTTCCCCCCCCCGTAGTGCCCCCAGTAGTATTTCCCCCCCTGTAGTACCCCCAGTAGTATTCCCCCCCATGTAGTGCCCCCAGTAGTATTCCCCCCTTGTAGTACCCCAGTAGTATTTCCCCCCCTTGTAGTGCCCCCAGTAGTATTCCCCCCCTTGTAGTGCCCCCAGTAGTATTCCCCCCCTTGCGGTGCCCCCAGTAGTATTTCCCCACCCCTTGTAGTGCCCCCAGTAGTAATTCCCCCTTGAGGTGCCCCCAGTAGTATTCCCCCCTGTAGTGCTCCCAGTAGTCCCCCCCTTGTAGTGCCTACAGTAGTATTCCCCCCCTGTAGTGCTCCCAGCAGTCCCTCCCTTGTAATGCTCCCATTTTCCCCCCCCCTTGTAGTGCCCCAGTAGTATTCCCCCCCTTGTAGTGCCCCCAGTAGTATTTCCCCCCTTGTAGTGCCCCTAGTAGTATTTCCCCCCTTGTAGTGCCCCCAGTAACATTCCTCCCCCTTGTAGTGCCCCCAGTAGTACTTCCCCCCTTGTAGTGCCCCCAGTAGTATTCCCCCCTGTAGTGCTCCCAGTAGTCCCCCCCTTGTAGTGCCCCCAGTAGTATTCCCCCCCTGTAGTGCCCTCAGTAGTCCCCCCCCTTGTAGTGCCCCCAGTAGTCCCCACCCTTGTAGTGCCCCCAGTAGTATTCCCCCCCTTGTAGTGCCCCCAGTAGTATTCCCCCCTGTAGTGCTCCCAGTAGTCCCCCCCTTGTAGTGCCTACAGTAGTATTCCCCCCCTGTAGTGCTCCCAGCAGTCCCCCCCTTGTAATGCTCCCATTTCCCCCCCCTTGTAGTGCCCCCAGTAGTATTCCCCCCTTGTAGTGCCCCCAGTAGTATTTCCCCCCTTGTAGTGCCCCTAGTAGTATTTCCCCCCTTGTAGTGCCCCCAGTAACATTTCCCCCCCCCCTGTAGTGCCCCCAGTAGTACTTCCCCCCTTGTAGTGCCCCCAGTAGTATTCCCCCCTGTAGTGCTCCCAGTAGTCCCCCCCTTGTAGTGCCCCCAGTAGTATTCCCCCCCTGTAGTGCCCTCAGTAGTCCCCCCCCTTGTAGTACCCCCAGTAGTCCCCCCCTTGTAGTGCCCCCAGTAGTATTCCCCCCCTTGTAGTGCCCCCAGTAGTATTCCCCCCCTGTAGTGCTCCCAGTAGTCCCCCCCTTGTAGTGCCCTCAGTAGTAATCCGCCCCCCCCCGCAGTAGAGACATAATGAAAAAATAAAAAAAAAACACTTATCTGACTCCCGCTCCTGGTCCCGCCGCCGAGATCAGCTCCTCCGTCCGCCACTTTGCATTATGGGAGTGATGCGTCATGGGAGTGTCGCGTCACTCCCATTACCCACTGCGGGAGCCGGAAGATGTCCGGCTCCGGCAGTGGGAGCAGCAGCCGATGAGAGTCTGTCAGACTCTCATCAGCTGCTAAAGCAAACACACAGCTGCCGGCTCCGGCGGCTGTGTGTTTGTGCTGTGTAGCGCTGATCGAACTCCGTCCGGTCAGCGCTACACACGCGGTGCAGCTGTGTCACAGAGATACAATCTGCACCGCGGCCCGCATGGTACACAGCTGAGGCGCCCTTCACTATGTGGCACCTTACGCAGCTGCGTACCATGCGTAACGGGAGAACCGGCCCTGTCCCCAGCATATCCTGGCCTCCCCTATCTCTTCCCTGGTCCTTCCCCATGAGGCCATGGCCCTTTTTCAGGTGCACTATCTTATGTCCCTATTTAAAAAATGGGAGGGGGGTGCCAATGCTCTCTCTGGCACAGGGCACCAAAAAGGCTAGTTACAGCTCTGCAGTACAGCACAATAACACAGACATGACTATAACACAGGCAGCACATTGTCTTGGTCTCTTAGTACAGGCTGGTCCAATAGTGGCTGCATTTCATTCTCAATGTCAGTGGCGCAGAGAGAGGGGCAGCGGATACTAATTACCTGGCGGGGGCCTAATTCCATCACCGCCTCCCCATCCCTCTTACCTGCCAGCAGCCCTGCCCATACTACTGTGTGCTGGGCTGCAGTGTGACAGAGGAGCTTTCTCCTCTCCACTGCCTGTGTGGGGATGGGGGAAGTGATCACACTGATCGTGCCCCCCTGGATTAGACCCTGGCTGAGGGGCCATGTCTCCCATGATTAGGCCACACCCTTCTAATGTAACGGCCCGGGCCAGCTCTCTACAGCCCTGCTCAATGTTGGGAGGTATGTTCATAGTTAAATGTGGAAACATCATTTATAGGGCAGAAAAATGCATTAAAACCTTCTGAAAATGTGGTTTTCGGACATTTTTACCGCATTTCCCATATGTACTAAGCAACGATTTGTCCCGGTGCGTAACCGCATCTTCAGGTGGCATCACCGAATGGGCTATTATCGATATGTCCCCCTGAAAGGAATCCTATCGTATTCCTCCCATCTCCCCTTGCAGCACACGTCCTTCTGAGGATACATACAAGGACGCCACAGGAACTGGGTGCTAAATCCAGAAGTTCCTTTATCCGAGGATATTGCAGAGGACAGCTCTTATACGGAGAGCTGTCCTCTGTGATTTTATTCGCATTTCTACGTACATACTGCAGTAATCAACTGCAGTATTATGTACCTGATAAGTGGCAGGATGTACTGCATTGTGGATGCAATGCTTAGTACATCCTGCCCATATTGTGGTTGAATAGTAGTAATGTTTAGTAATGAGGGAGGCAGAGTCCACAGAAGAGCAGAGGGAATAAACTCAACACCTGGTCAGATTCTATTTATTTTCTCCCTGCAGGAAGATACAGGGACAGGGGAGATAACACTGAAGATACAGGGACAGGGGAGGTGACACTGAAGATGCAGGGACAGGGGTGGTAACACTGAAGATGCAGGGACAGGGGTGGTAACACTGAAGATACAGGGACAGGGGTGGTAACACTGAAGATACAGGGACAGGGGTGGTAACACTGAAGATCCAGGGACAGGGGTGGTAACAGTGAAGATACAGGGACAGGGGAGGTAACACTGAAGATACAGGGACAGGGGTGGTAACACTGAAGATACAGGGACAGGGGTGGTAACACTGAAGATCCAGGGACAGGGGTGGTAACAGTGAAGATACAGGGACAGGGGAGGTAACACTGAAGATACAGGGACAGGGGAGGTAACACTGAAGATACAGGGACAGGGGTGGTAACACTGAAGATACAGGGACAGGGGTGGTAACTCTGAAGATACAGGAACGGGGGAGGTAACAGTGAAGATACAGGGACAGGGAAGGTAACACTGAAGATACAGGGACAGGGGCGGTAACACTGAAGATCAGAGCCGTAACTAGACTTTTGGTGCCCTGTGCCAGAAAGAGCATTCGCGCCCCCCTCATTTTTCACAGGGACATAATGCACCCAAAAAAGGGCCATGGCTTCATGGGGAAGGGCCAGGGAAGATATAGGAGAGGCCAGGGGATGCTGGGGATGAAATAAAAGGAAGCTACAAGCAAGAATGATAATAAACAGAAATTTGACAGGCCCAAACAGTGCCCCCTGACATGTGGTGCCCTGTGCGATGGCACTGGCCGCACTGCCCTAGCTACGGCCCTGCTGAAGATACAGGGACAGGGGTGGTAACACTGATGACACAGGGACAGGGGAGATAACACTGAAGATACAGGGACAAGGGTGGTAACACTGAAGATGCAGGGGCAGGGGTGGTAACACTGAAGATACAGGGACAAGGGTGGTAACACTGAAGATGCAGGGGCAGGGGTGGTAACACTGAAGATACAGGGACAAGGGTGGTAACACTGAAGATACAGGGACAGGGGAGGTAACACTGAAGATACAGGGACAGGTATGGTAACACTGAAGATACAGGGACAGGGGTGGTAACACTGAAGATACAGGGACAGGGGTGGTAACACTGAAGATCCAGGGACAGGGGCGGTAACAGTGAAGATACAGGGACAGGGGAGGTAACACTGAAGATACAGGGACAGGGGAGGTAACACTGAAGATACAGGGACAGGGGTGGTAACACTGAAGATACAGGGACAGGGGTGGTAACTCTGAAGATACAGGAACGGGGGAGGTAACAGTGAAGATACAGGGACAGGGAAGGTAACACTGAAGATACAGGGACAGGGGCGGTAACACTGAAGATCAGAGCCGTAACTAGACTTTTTGGTGCCCTGTGCCAGAAAGAGCATTGGCGACCCCCTCATTTTTCACAGGGACATAATGCACCCAAAAAAGGGCCATGGCTTCATGGGGAAGGGCCAGGGAAGATATAGGAGAGGCCAGGGGATGCTGGGGATGAAATAAAAGGAAGCTACAAGCAAGAATGATAATAAACAGAAATTTGACAGGCCCAAACAGTGCCCCCTGACATGTGGTGCCCTGTGCGATGGCACCGTCCGCACTACCCTAGCTACGGCCCTGCTGAAGATACAGGGACAGGGGAGCTAAAACTGAAGATACAGGGACAGGGGTGGTAACACTGAAGATACAGGGACAGGGGAGGTAACACTGAAGATACAGGGACAGGGGTGGTAACACTGAAGATGCAGGGGCAGGGGTGGTAACACTGAAGATACAGGGACAAGGGTGGGGCACTACTGGCGGCACTGAATATGGGGCACTACTGGCGTCACTGTATATGGGGCACTGCATTTCCCCCTATTCTTCCTCTCTCACCCAGCTTCCCCTCTTTATCCTATGTCTCTCCCGTCTCCCCCCTATTCCTACCCTCTATCTCCCAGCTTCCCCCATTCTCTCTCTCTCTCTCCCTCCCTCCCTCCCTCCCTCCCTCCCTCCCTCCCTCCCTCCCTCTCCCTCTCCCTTCCTCTCCTTCTCCCTTCCTCTCTCTCTCTCTCTTCCTCCCTCTCTCTCTCTTCCTCTCCCTCTGTCTCTCTCCCTCTCTTCCTCCCTCTCCCTCTCTTCCTCCTCTCCCTCTCTTCTTCCCTCTCTCTCCCTTCCTCCCTCTCTCAACCTTCCTCCCTCTCTTTCTCTTCCTCCCCTCTCTCCCAGCTCCCTTCTCCTATGTCTTTCCTGGCCTCCCCAATTCCTTCTCTCTCTCCCGGCTTCCCCTATTCCTTCTTTCTCCCCCAGCTCACCCTATTTCTCTCTAGGTTCCCCAATTCCTCCACTCTTTCTCTCAGCTCAACCTGTTCCTTCACTGTCTTGTGGCTCTGCCTATTTCTGCTCTCTCCCGGTTCAACCTATACCTTCTCTTTCTTTCCTGGCTCTCCCTATTTCCTCTCTCTCTTCCCTCTCCCTTCCCACTCCCCATATTTAGCCTACGTCTCTCCTGGCTCCCCATATTCTCTCTCTACCCCAGTTCCTCCTCTCTCCTAGCTCTCTAATTCCCCTATTTGGTCCCCTCTTTCCTTCTTTCTCCCCAGCTGCCCAAATTACTCCTCTTTTTCCTGTCTCCCTCTATTCCTTTTAGTATGTTGCTATTTCAAACCTGCAGATCCATGTAGTATTAATATTAACTGTATATAATATATTGTTTATAATATTTCTATTTTAGAATAATTGTTATGTGCAAATATCCATGTTTGTGTATAAGGGACACTATTGTGTGACATAAGGTGAAAAAGGGACACTGGCGTAATGTGAAAAAGGGACACTACTGTGTGTTGTAACATGAAAAAGGGACAATACTGTCTGACAAAAGGTGAAAAAGGGCACTAATGTGTGATGTAACATGAATAAGGGACACTACTGTGCAGTGTAGTATGATGAAGGGACACTACCGTGAGGTGTAATGTGACTATGGGGCACTACTGTGTGACGTAACGTGACTATGGGGCACTACTGTGTGACGTAATGTGAAAAAGACACTACTGTGTGACGTAACGTGACTATGGGGCACTACTGTGTGACGTAATGTGAAAAAGACACTACTGTGTGACGTAACGTAAAAAAATTAGGTGGCTACGCCCCTTCCTAGCAAGACCACACCTGAATGTTTTTTGCGCATGCCTACTGAACGCGCTCCCCCTGCTTCACCTATAGTTTGTGGCACACATGCTCCTTTGTCAAAATGTGTAGTTACGGCTCTGCTTTGGTGTGCACAGATGTCATCTGCGTTCAGTACCCCTGTCCTAAAAGAGTCCTACAGTAAACACTATCTAATCTTCAACTGCTAAACTAGGGCTTGGGAAAATGCCTTCCCCTTTCTTTGTGTATGATCTACACCAGTGAAGTACCAGCTTTACCCATAGATATCTGTCCAATCTGTCTGGTGTGAAGGAAAATCAGGTCCATTTTCCAGAATCTGGGAGCAAATTTCTATTGTTATTTGTCCCATACATTCCCAGATTTTCTGTCCCACCACACGAATTGGACAGATATATCTATAGGTGTATACACAGCTTAACAGAACCAACACAATACCAAATGTTTGACTCCCCTGCAGGATGTGCTCTGTTGTATGTATTTTAATAGATAATGATGTGTACTTGTCTGTTCTAATAATTATATATGTAAGAGCTAGCATTCCCGCTAGGCTGTTTCAGAGGGATGCCGCACCCTGCCCTATTTCTGAAGGACAGAAAGCACCCTGCCCTCCAGGGCGGCGCCCCGCTGAGACAGCCTGCGGGTTCTCTCTCCACCCACGGGTCGCCATCTCCCATGGGTGGTCAAAATGGTGGCGCAGCAGTCACTGCCGGTGAATGGATGCGGGGCGCATGCGCCCGGCATCCATTCACAGTGACCGCAGCGCTTGGGGGCTGCCTGGCATGTCCGTAAGTGCTGGGCACGCCCCCAGGAGTGACGAGAAGGGGACGCATCATAAAAACATGCCCCCTTTTCTTTGGCCATGCCCCCTTTTCGGGTATGCGCGCCTTTGGCACGCGCAAAAGTGCCTTGTCTCTAGGTCCGGCGCCCTGCCTGCTGCCGGACATAGAGTGAACACTAAGAGCATAGTCTAAGGCAGTGTTTCCCAACCACGGTCCTCAAGGCACACCAACAGTCCACGTTTTAGTGATATCCATGGCTGAGCACAGATTGTTAAATCAAAATAACTGAGGTACTAATTAAGACATCTGTGCTGAAGTATGACTATCCTTAAAACCTGGACTGTTAGTGTGCCTTGAGGACCGTGGTTGGGAAACCCAGGTCTAAGGAGTGAGAGGGGTCAGGAATAGTAAGGGGAGGAGTCTATGCCAGAAGCCAGATGAAGATACAGGGACAGGGGTGGTAACACTGAAGATCCAGGGACAGGGGCGGTAACAGTGAAGATACAGGGACAGGGGAGGTAACACTGAAGATACAGGGACAGGGGAGGTAACACTGAAGATACAGGGACAGGGGTGGTAACACTGAAGATACAGGGACAGGGGTGGTAACTCTGAAGATACAGGAACGGGGGAGGTAACAGTGAAGATACAGGGACAGGGAAGGTAACACTGAAGATACAGGGACAGGGGCGGTAACACTGAAGATCAGAGCCGTAACTAGACTTTTTGGTGCCCTGTGCCAGAAAGAGCATTGGCGCCCCCCTCATTTTTCACAGGGACATAATGCACCCAAAAAAGGGCCATGGCTTCATGGGGAAGGGCCAGGGAAGATATAGGAGAGGCCAGGGGATGCTGGGGATGAAATAAAACGAAGCTACAAGCAAGAATGATAATAAACAGAAATTTGACAGGCCCAAACAGTGCCCCCTGACATGTGGTTTCCTGTGCGATGGCACCGTCCGCACTACCCTAGCTACGGCCCTGCTGAAGATACATGGACAGGGGAGCTAAAACTGAAGACACAGGGACAGGGGTGGTAACACTGAAGATACAGGGACAGGGGTGGTAACACTGAAGATACAGGGACAGGGGAGGTAACACTGAAGGTACAGGGACAGGGGTGGTAACACTGAAGATCCAGGGACAGGGGTGGTAACAGTGAAGATACAGGGACAGGGGAGGTAACACTGAAGATACAGGGACAGGGGAGGTAACACTGAAGATACAGGGACGGGGGTGGTAACACTGAAGATACAGGGACAGGGGTGGTAACACTGAAGATCCAGGGACAGGGGTGGTAACAGTGAAGATACAGGGACAGGGGAGGTAACACTGAAGATACAGGGACAGGGGAGGTAACACTGAAGATACAGGGACAGGGGTGGTAACACTGAAGATACAGGGACAGGGGTGGTAACACTGAAGATACAGGAACGGGGGAGGTAACAGTGAAGATACAGGGACAGGGAAGGTAACACTGAAGATACAGGGACAGGGGCGGTAACACTGAAGATCAGAGCCGTAACTAGGCTTTTGGTGCCCTGTGCCAGAAAGAGCATTCGCGCCCCCCTCATTTTTCACAGGGACATAATGCACCCAAAAAAGGGCCATGGCTTCATGTGGAAGGGCCAGGGAAGATATAGGAGAGGCCAGGGGATGCTGGGGATGAAATAAAAGGAAGCTACAAGCAAGAATGATAATAAACAGAAATTTGACAGGCCCAAACAGTGCCCCCTGACATGTGGTGCCCTGTGCGATGGCACTGGCCGCACTGCCCTAGCTACGGCCCTGCTGAAGATACAGGGACAGGGGTGGTAACACTGATGACACAGGGACAGGGGAGGTAACACTGAAGATACAGGGACAAGGGTGGTAACACTGAAGATGCAGGGGCAGGGGTGGTAACACTGAAGATACAGGGACAAGGGTGGTAACACTGAAGATGCAGGGGCAGGGGTGGTAACACTGAAGATACAGGGACAAGGGTGGTAATACTGAAGATACAGGGACAGGGGAGGTAACACTGAAGATACAGGGACAGGTATGGTAACACTGAAGATACAGGGACAGGGGTGGTAACACTGAAGATACAGGGACAGGGGTGGTAACACTGAAGATCCAGGGACAGGGGCGGTAACAGTGAAGATACAGGGACAGGGGAGGTAACACTGAAGATACAGGGACAGGGGAGGTAACACTGAAGATACAGGGACAGGGGTGGTAACACTGAAGATACAGGGACAGGGGTGGTAACTCTGAAGATACAGGAACGGGGGAGGTAACAGTGAAGATACAGGGAAGGTAACACTGAAGATACAGGGACAGGGGCGGTAACACTGAAGATCAGAGCCGTAACTAGACTTTTTGGTGCCCTGTGCCAGAAAGAGCATTGGCGCCCCCCTCATTTTTCACAGGGACATAATGCACCCAAAAAAGGGCCATGGCTTCATGGGGAAGGGCCAGGGAAGATATAGGAGAGGCCAGGGGATGCTGGGGATGAAATAAAAGGAAGCTACAAGCAAGAATGATAATAAACAGAAATTTGACAGGCCCAAACAGTGCCCCCTGACATGTGGTGCCCTGTGCGATGGCACCGTCCGCACTACCCTAGCTACGGCCCTGCTGAAGATACAGGGACAGGGGAGCTAAAACTGAAGATACAGGGACAGGGGTGGTAACACTGAAGATACAGGGACAGGGGAGGTAACACTGAAGATACAGGGACACGGGTGGTAACACTGAAGATGCAGGGGCAGGGGTGGTAACACTGAAGATACAGGGACAAGGGTGGGGCACTACTGGCGGCACTGAATATGGGGCACTACTGGCGTCACTGTATATGGGGCACTGCATTTCCCCCTATTCTTCCTCTCTCACCCAGCTTCCCCTCTTTATCCTATGTCTCTCCCGTCTCCCCCCTATTCCTACCCTCTATCTCCCAGCTTCCCCCATTCTCTCTCCCTCCCTCCCTCCCTCCCTCTCCCTTCCTCTCCTTCTCCCTTCCTCTCTCTCTCTCTCTCTCTCTCTCTCTCTTCCTCCCTCTCTCTCTCTTCCTCTCCCTCTGTCTCTCTCCCTCTCTTCCTCCCTCTCCCTCTCTTCCTCCTCTCCCTCTCTTCTTCCCTCTCTCTCCCTTCCTCCCTCTCTCAACCTTCCTCCCTCTCTCTCTCTTCCTCCCCTCTCTCCCAGCTCCCTTCTCCTATGTCTTTCCTGGCCTCCCCAATTCCTTCTCTCTCTCCCGGCTTCCCCTATTCCTTCTTTCTCCCCCAGCTCACCCTATTTCTCTCTAGGTTCCCCAATTCCTCCATTCTTTCTCTCAGCTCAACCTGTTCCTTCACTGTCTTGTGGCTCTGCCTATTTCTGCTCTCTCCCGGTTCAACCTATACCTTCTCTTTCTTTCCTGGCTCTCCCTATTTCCTCTCTCTCTTCCCTCTCCCTTCCCACTCCCCATATTTAGCCTACGTCTCTCCTGGCTCCCCATATTCTCTCTCTACCCCAGTTCCTCCTCTCTCCTAGCTCTCTAATTCCCCTATTTGGTCCCCTCTTTCCTTCTTTCTCCCCAGCTGCCCAAATTACTCCTCTTTTTCCTGTCTCCCTCTATTCCTTTTAGTATGTTGCTATTTCAAACCTGCAGATCCATGTAGTATTAATATTAACTGTATATAATATATTGTTTATAATATTTCTATTTTAGAATAATTGTTATGTGCAAATATTCATGTTTGTGTATAAGGGACACTATTGTGTGACATAAGGTGAAAAAGGGACACTGGCGTAATGTGAAAAAGGGACACTACTGTGTGTTGTAACATGAAAAAGGGACAATACTGTCTGACAAAAGGTGAAAAAGGGCACTAATGTGTGATGTAACATGAATAAGGGACACTACTGTGCAGTGTAGTATGATGAAGGGACACTACCGTGAGGTGTAATGTGACTATGGGGCACTACTGTGTGACGTAACGTGACTATGGGGCACTACTGTGTGACATAATGTGAAAAAGACACTACTGTGTGACGTAACGTGACTATGGGGCACTACTGTGTGACGTAATGTGAAAAAGACACTACTGTGTGACGTAACGTAAAAAAATTAGGTGGCTACGCCCCTTCCTAGCAAGACCACACCTGAATGTTTTTTGCGCATGCCTACTGAACGCGCTCCCCCTGCTTCACCTATAGTTTGTGGCACACATGCTCCTTTGTCAAAATGTGTAGTTACGGCTCTGCTTTGGTGTGCACAGATGTCATCTGCGTTCAGTACCCCTGTCCTAAAAGAGTCCTACAGTAAACACTATCTAATCTTCAACTGCTAAATTAGGGCTTGGGAAAATGCCTTCCCCTTTCTTTGTGTATGATCTACACCAGTGAAGTACCAGCTTTACCCATAGATATCTGTCCAATCTGTCTGGTGTGAAGGAAAATCAGGTCCATTTTCCAGAATCTGGGAGCAAATTTCTATTGTTATTTGTCCCATACATTCCCAGATTTTCTGTCCCACCACACGAATTGGACAGATATATCTATAGGTGTATACACAGCTTAACAGAACCAACACAATACCAAATGTTTGACTCCCCTGCAGGATGTGCTCTGTTGTATGTATTTTAATAGATAATGATGTGTACTTGTCTGTTCTAATAATTATATATGTAAGAGCTAGCATTCCCGCTAGGCTGTTTCAGAGGGATGCCGCACCCTGCCCTATTTCTGAAGGACAGAAAGCACCCTGCCCTCCAGGGCGGCGCCCCGCTGAGACAGCCTGCGGGTTCTCTCTCCACCCACGGGTCGCCATCTCCCATGGGTGGTCAAAATGGTGGTGCAGCAGTCACTGCCGGTGAATGGATGCGGGGCGCATGCGCCCGGCATCCATTCACAGTGACCGCAGTGCTTGGGGGCTGCCTGGCATGTCTGTAAGTGCTGGGCACGCCCCCAGGAGTGACGAGAAGGGGACGCATCATAAAAACATGCCCCCTTTTCTTTGGCCATGCCCCCTTTTCGGGCATGCGCGCCTTTGGCACGCGCAGAAGTGCCTTGTCTCTAGGTCCGGCGCCCTGCCTGCTGCCGGACATAGAGTGAACACTAAGAGCATAGTCTAAGGCAGTGTTTCCCAACCACGGTTCTCAAGGCACACCAACAGGCCACGTTTTAGTGATATCCATGGCTGAGCACAGATTGTTAAATCAAAATAACTGAGGTACTAATTAAGACATCTGTGCTGAAGTATGACTATCCTTAAAACCTGGACTGTTAGTGTGCCTTGAGGACCGTGGTTGGGAAACCCTGGTCTAAGGAGTGAGAGGGGTCAGGAATAGTAAGGGGAGGAGTCTATGCCAGAAGCCAGATGAAGATACAGGGACAGGGGTGGTAACACTGAAGATCCAGGGACAGGGGTGGTAACAGTGAAGATACAGGGACAGGGGAGGTAACACTGAAGATACAGTGACAGGGGAGGTAACACTGAAGATACAGGGACAGGGGTGGTAACACTGAAGATACAGGGACAGGGGTGGTAACTCTGAAGATACAGGAACGGGGGAGGTAACAGTGAAGATACAGGGACAGGGAAGGTAACACTGAAGATACAGGGACAGGGGCGGTAACACTGAAGATCAGAGCCGTAACTAGACTTTTTGGTGCCCTGTGCCAGAAAGAGCATTGGCGCCCCCCTCATTTTTTACAGGGACATAATGCACCCAAAAAAGGGCCATGGCTTCATGGGGAAGGGCCAGGGAAGATATAGGAGAGGCCAGGGGATGCTGGGGATGAAATAAAAGGAAGCTACAAGCAAGAATGATAATAAACAGAAATTTGACAGGCCCAAACAGTGCCCCCTGACATGTGGTGCCCTGTGCGATGGCACCGTCCGCACTACCCTAGCTACGGCCCTGCTGAAGATACAGGGACAGCGGAGCTAAAACTGAAGATACAGGGACAGGGGTGGTAACACTGAAGATACAGGGACAGGGGAGGTAACACTGAAGATACAGGGACAGGGGTGGTAACACTGAAGATGCAGGGGAAGGGGTGGTAACACTGAAGATACAGGGACAAGGGTGGTAACACTGAAGGTGCAGGGGCAGGGGTGGTAACACTGAAGATACAGGGACAAGGGTGGTAACACTGAAGATACAGGGACAGGGGAGGTAACACTGAAGATACATTGACAGGTATGGTAACACTGAAGATACAGGGACAGGGGTGGTAACACTGAAGATACAGGGACAAGGGAGGTAACACTGAAGATACAGGGACAGAGGTGGTAACACTGAAGATACAGGGACAGGGGTGGTAACACTGAAGATGCAGGGACAGGCGAGGTAACACTGAAGATGCAGGGACAGGGGAGGTAACACTGAAGATACAGGGACAGGGGTGGTAACACTGAAGATACAGGGACAGGGGAGGTAACACTGAAGATACATTGACAGGTATGGTAACACTGAAGATACAGGGACAGGGGTGGTAACACTGAAGATACAGGGACAAGGGAGGTAACACTGAAGATACAGGGACAGAGGTGGTAACACTGAAGATACAGGGACTGGGGTGGTAACACTGAAGATGCAGGGACAGGGGAGGTAACACTGAAGATGCAGGGACAGGGGAGGTAACACTGAAGATACAGGGACAGGGGTGGTAACACTGAAGATACAGGGACAGGGGAGGTAACACTGAAGATACAGGCACAGGGATGGTAACACTGAAGATACAGGGACAGGGGTGGTAACACTGAAGATACAGGGACAGGGGAGGTAACACTGAAGATACAGGGACAGGGATGGTAACACTGAAGATACAGGGACAGGGGTGGTAACACTGAAGATACAGGGACAGGGGAGGTAGCACTGAAGATACAGGGACAGGGGAGGTAACACTGAAGATACAGGGACAGGGGTGATAACACTGAAGATACAGGGACAGGGGTGGTAATACTGAAGATACAGGAACAGGGGAGGTAACACTGAAGATACAGGGACAGGGGTGGTAACCAGGGCTGGACTGGACATCGGGCACTTCTGGCAAATGCCAGAAGGGCCGATGGGCAGATGGGCCGGTGTGGCTGCCGCTGAGCGCAGGCTTACCCGGCCGGCACTGCATTGCTCAGCTCTAACCTGGTTTCTTCCATGGCTGCGTCATCACGCGGCCGCGTCATGACGTCATCACGCGGCTGTCGGGCATGCAGCTGGAGGCTATGTAGCCAGCTCCTGCGCCTCCCAGTGTTAAGTGCAGCCGCGTCATGATGCAACCACGTCAAGATGTCATGACGCGGCCGGGTACTATGCGCGGTGGGGGCGGAACCCAGCCATTAGCTTCTGTGAGCTCACTGCAGGGGGGCTAACTGCTGCGGGAGAAGCGCTGGGACACCATGCTGACATCACCACCGCCGCAGTGATGTCAAAAGTGCGGCGTGGGCAGGAATCTGAATGGACTGGACCGATGCCATCTTCAGACCTCATGAGCTGCTGCTGACAGCCTGACACAGACACCAGCTGAGACTGCAGCCAAGACCCCAGACAATCATGTGTGCAGTCACAGTGAGTGTGCAAAATTTTTATTCCCCTTGGTGTGGTGGGTGGGCTACTCTGTGGGGACTACCACTGGGGCCAATGCATAGGGGGTACTACTACTGGGGGCACAGTATAGGGGGGCTACTACTGGGTGGACTACTACCACGGGCAATGCATGGGAGGACCACTTCTGGGGGCACTACATAGGGGGACCACTACTGATGGCAGTGCACTGTATATGGGGACCACTACTGGGGGCACTGCTTAGGTGGGATGGCTGCTACTGGGGGCACTGTATGGGGGGTGGCTGCTACTGGGACACTGTATAAGGGGGGGCACTACTGGCGGCACTTTATATGGGGCACTACTGGCGGCACTGTATATGGGGCACTACTGGCGGCACTGAATATGGGGCACTACTGGCGGCACTGTATATGGGGCACTGCATTTCCCCCTATTCTTCCTCTCTCACCCAGCTTCCCCTCTTTATCCTATGTCTCTCCCGTCTCCCCCCTATTCCTACCCTCTATCTCCCAGCTTCCCCCATTCTCTCTCCCTCCCTCCCTCCCTCTCCCTCTCCCTTCCTCTCCTTCTCCCTTCCTCTCTCTCTCTCTTCCTCCCTCTCTCTCTCTTCCTCTCCCTCTGTCTCTCTCCCTCTCTTCCTCCCTCTCCCTCTCTTCCTCCTCTCCCTCTCTTCTTCCCTCTCTCTCCCTTCCTCCCTCTCTCAACCTTCCTCCCTCTCTCTCTCTTCCTCCCCTCTCTCCCAGCTCCCTTCTCCTATGTCTTTCCTGGCCTCCCCAATTCCTTCTCTCTCTCCCGGCTTCCCCTATTCCTTCTTTCTCCCCCAGCTCACCCTATTTCTCTCTAGGTTCCCCAATTCCTCCACTCTTTCTCTCAGCTCAACCTGTTCCTTCACTGTCTTGTGGCTCTGCCTATTTCTGCTCTCTCCCGGTTCAACCTATACCTTCTCTTTCTTTCCTGGCTCTCCCTATTTCCTCTCTCTCTTCCCTCTCCCTTCCCACTCCCCATATTTAGCCTACGTCTCTCCTGGCTCCCCATATTCTCTCTCTACCCCAGTTCCTCCTCTCTCCTAGCTCTCTAATTCCCCTATTTGGTCCCCTCTTTCCTTCTTTCTCCCCAGCTGCCCAAATTACTCCTCTTTTTCCTGTCTCCCTCTATTCCTTTTAGTATGTTGCTATTTCAAACCTGCAGATCCATGTAGTATTAATATTAACTGTATATAATATATTGTTTATAATATTTCTATTTTAGAATAATTGCTATGTGCAAATATTCATGTTTGTGTATAAGGGACACTATTGTGTGACATAAGGTGAAAAAGGGACACTGGCGTAATGTGAAAAAGGGACACTACTGTGTGTTGTAACATGAAAAAGGGACAATACTGTCTGACAAAAGATGAAAAAGGGCACTAATGTGTGATGTAACATGAATAAGGGACACTACTGTGCAGTGTAGTATGATGAAGGGACACTACCGTGAGGTGTAATGTGACTATGGGGCACTACTGTGTGACGTAACGTGACTATGGGGCACTACTGTGTGACGTAATGTGAAAAAGACACTACTGTGTGACGTAACGTGACTATGGGGCACTACTGTGTGACGTAATGTGAAAAAGACACTACTGTGTGACGTAACGTAAAAAAATTAGGTGGCTACGCCCCTTCCTAGCAAGACCACACCTGAATGTTTTTTGCGCATGCCTACTGAACGCGCTCCCCCTGCTTCACCTATAGTTTGTGGCACACATGCTCCTTTGTCAAAATGTGTAGTTACGGCTCTGCTTTGGTGTGCACAGATGTCATCTGCGTTCAGTACCCCTGTCCTAAAAGAGTCCTACAGTAAACACTATCTAATCTTCAACTGCTAAACTAGGGCTTGGGAAAATGCCTTCCCCTTTCTTTGTGTATGATCTACACCAGTGAAGTACCAGCTTTACCCATAGATATCTGTCCAATCTGTCTGGTGTGAAGGAAAATCAGGTCCATTTTCCAGAATCTGGGAGCAAATTTCTATTGTTATTTGTCCCATACATTCCCAGATTTTCTGTCCCACCACACGAATTGGACAGATATATCTATAGGTGTATACACAGCTTAACAGAACCAACACAATACCAAATGTTTGACTCCCCTGCAGGATGTGCTCTGTTGTATGTATTTTAATAGATAATGATGTGTACTTGTCTGTTCTAATAATTATATATGTAAGAGCTAGCATTCGCGCTAGGCTGTTTCAGAGGGATGCCGCACCCTGCCCTATTTCTGAAGGACAGAAAGCACCCTGCCCTCCAGGGCGGCGCCCCGCTGAGACAGCCTGCGGGTTCTCTCTCCACCCACGGGTCGCCATCTCCCATGGGTGGTCAAAATGGTGGCGCAGCAGTCACTGCCGGTGAATGGATGCGGGGCGCATGCGCCCGGCATCCATTCACAGTGACCGCAGCGCTTGGGGGCTGCCTGGCATGTCCGTAAGTGCTGGGCACGCCCCCAGGAGTGACGAGAAGGGGACGCATCATAAAAACATGCCCCCTTTTCTTTGGCCATGCCCCCTTTTCGGGCATGCGCGCCTTTGGCACGCGCAGAAGTGCCTTGTCTCTAGGTCCGGCGCCCTGCCTGCTGCCGGACATAGAGTGAACACTAAGAGCATAGTCTAAGGCAGTGTTTCCCAACCACGGTCCTCAAGGCACACCAACAGTCCACGTTTTAGTGATATCCATGGCTGAGCACAGATTGTTAAATCAAAATAACTGAGGTACTAATTAAGACATCTGTGCTGAAGTATGACTATCCTTAAAACCTGGACTGTTAGTGTGCCTTGAGGACCGTGGTTGGGAAACCCTGGTCTAAGGAGTGAGAGGGATCAGGAATAGTAAGGGGAGGAGTCTATGCCAGAAGCCAGATGCTGACGCAAGGTGGGCCTGTGTGCTCTTTAAATGCCAGGGCCTATTTTTATTCCCAGTCCGGCCCTGGTGGTAACACTGAAGATGCAGGGACAGGAGTGGTAACACTGAAGATACAGGGACAAGGGTGGTAACACTAAAGATACAGGGACAGGGGAGGTAACACTTAAGATGAAGGGACAGTGGTGGTAACACTGAAGATACAGGGACAGGGATGGTAACACTTAAGATACAGGGACAGGGGTGGTAACGCTGAAGATGATGGGACAGGGGTGGTAACACTGAAGATACAGGGACAGTGGAGGTAACACTGAAGATACAGGGACAGGGGCGGTAACACTGAAGATGCAGGGACAGGGGTGGTAACACTGAAGATACAGGGACAGGGGAGGTAACACTGAAGATGCAGGGACAGGGGTGGTAACACTGAACAAACAGGGACAGGGGTAGTAACACTGAAGATACAGGGACAGGGGTGGTAAAACTGAAGATGCAGGGATAGGGGAGGTAACACTGAAGATACAGGGACAGGGGTGGTAACACTGAAGATACAGGGACAGGGGAGGTAACACTAAAGATACAGGGACAGGGATGGTAACACTGAAGCTAAAGGGACAGGGGAGGTAACACTGAATATACAGGGACAGGGGTGGTAACACTGAAGATACAGGGACAAGGGAGGTAACACTGAAGATGCAGGGACAGGGGTGGTAACACTGAAGATGCAGGAACAGGGATGGTAACACTGAAGATGCAGGGATAGGGGAGGTAACACTGAAGATGCAGGGACAGGGATGGTAGCACTGAAGCTAAAGGGACAGGGATGGTAACACTGAAGATACAGGGACAGGGGTGGTAACACTGTAGATGCAGGGACAGGGGTGGTAACACTGAAGATGCAGGGACAGGGGTGGTAACACTGAAGATGCAGGGCCAGGGGTTGTAACACTGAAGATGCAGTGACAGGGGTGGTAACACTGAAGATGCAGGGACAGGGGTGGTAACACTGAAGATGCAGGGACAGGGGTGGTAATACCGAAGATACAGGGACAGGGGTGGTAACACTGAAGATACAGGGACAGGGGTGGTAACACTGAGGATACAGGGACAGGGGAGGTAACACTGAAGATACAGGGACAGGGGTGGTAACACTGAAGATGCAGGGACAGGGGAGGTAGCACTGAGGATACAGGGACAGGGGAGGTAACACTGAAATACAGGGACAGGGGTGGTAACACTGAGGATACAGGGACAGGGGTGGTAACACTGAATATACAGGGACAGGGGTGTTAACACTGAAGCTAAAGGGATGGGGCATTAGGCATTAGGGCCTGGAACGAATCTGTCAGCACCAGCCTCCTGCACCTAGCACTAAATCTGCCCCTGGTAAAGCCTGGAGACATATGCACCAACTAGAACACATTGTTGTATTGTGTAATGATAATATAGTAATAATAAACCCATGGGCTAGGTAAATCTAACACTATGTACATGATATTAGTAACTTACCAGTAGCAAATGACACAAGCCATAATAACCACAACAATTGCCAGGAGTATTGGACCCACAACCAGCACGGTGAGCTCCATAGTATAGATCTTATTCATATCTATGCAGAAAGAAACAAGTGACGAGAATAAACTTCATTTAATTTGCAGCCATATTACACATATCAATCCTTTATTTAAAACAATTATAAAAACTGCCGACCTGTGTAACATGAGTATATATGTTATAATATAAGTAAAATAAGACAGCATGGCACACCTTCCTAATTTCTATACACTCTCTGGTCTAAATGCCAGGGCCAGTTAGCTAATGATGGTAACCAGACCCGGCACATTTATGTGACTGAGGCTACACACCAGAGGCTGGATGAAGCATCTTATATGATCACAAGGGCTGGTTTATTAGACAGTGACAGGAGAAGGAAATGTAGTGCACAATGATTTGTGGGATCCTCCCCTTCCGCTGGGGCAGAAAACCAGCCCCAACCATTCTCTCTACTAAACACAACCAGCCCAAGTGCACCATTGTCAGCTGTCTCTAATTTCCAGGGACAGTCCCAGGTTTTAGTGAGTTATCCCTTGGAACCTATGGGCCTGATTCAGAGCTGAACGCTCTGACCAGAGCGCTCGCTCTGAATCAGGGCCGTCCACAGCTTATGCGAGCGGCCAAAAAGATGGTCGCGATGGTCAAAGACCATCGCGACCATCGGGCTTGCGACGAGACCCTGCGGTAGGGTCTCGCTTCCGCAAGCCCAGGAGTGATTTTGGCTCTATCAGAGCCAAAATCACTCCCACTGACATCATTACTGATGTCAGTGGGGCCGGACTCAGACGGTAGGCTTTCCCATGGGAACGCCTCCGTCTGGCAGTCACGCCCCTGGCAAACCCACCAAAGGGGGCGTGCTGTCAATCAACATCGACAGCACGCCCCCTTTGGTGCAAGACCCGGAGCGACGGAGAGCCCGTTGCTATCCGGGGCTCAAGCATGCGCAGTGGGGCAACATCGACCCATTTGCGAACGTCCTTTGCTCGCGAACGGGTCTGAATGACTTCCTATGCCCCCAGGAATGTCAAAACTTCACAGAGGGGTGGCCATTGATCTGGGATGCCTAACTTAATAACTTGAAGATTAGGTCCTGGTCAGACCCCCCGTTAGTGTATGCTGGGCAGAACTTTGACCCAAGGAGCCTGTTCTGAGCCTTCCACTGAATGGATTTGGATAAAAACATCACAAAGGGGTGGCATTTGGTCTGGGATGCCTAACTTAATATACTTGAAGATTGAAACCTGTGCAACAGCAGGTTCTCTTAGTGAGTAGTTCAATATTTATCAAAGAACAGTATTTAAAATACAAAAACGCCACTATATGTAATAAATATGACATGATGATCTTTGTAGTGCTCCAAGGGTAGCAGAGACATGATGTGCTTAGATGTAGCAAAGTACCCTGGGAAAGTATTTTAAATTGCCGGCACCTATGTAAGTGCTAAAGACCACAATGGGTCTACCTTCCATCCTCGTGTCAATAGCATGTCTGTAGGTGGGCATAAGGCTGGGGATGGCACCATCATATCATGACATCACACATGCAGGTGGCATTGTTAGGTGTGGATGTGCCCTGCAATGGCTCTCGTCAGTAGTGCCTATTTAAAAATGTAATAAATATACCAATCCCTTGTGTAATTAATTATTTTTTCTGATATACATGTCATATATCATTTTAACCATACCTGTATGTAAATAGAATATGTAGTCCTGCAATATCATTCTAAAGTTGACCCTTTATTTATTATCACCATATAACTAACCCCTGGATACAGGTGAGTCTGCACCTGAAAACCAAACACCTCACCCAAATCCATCCTCACATAACATAATATGATAACACCCACTTAGGCCCGTATTCAATTAGCCGCGAAAGTCCGAATCCGTGGAAAAGTATCGCGGATGACATCATTTCACCAGGTGGAATCTTTCCGCCATATTCAATTCCAACTTGTTTTTGCAAATGTAATGTAATGTAATAGGCAAAAAAGATTTGCAGAATAGCAGGCGGAAAAAAAGTGCAGATTTGCGGTATTGGGGTGCAAAGTTGCAGAAACCACTCTGTACCCTTGGGACAGCCCCCCAAAAGATAACTGCTCAAAAAAACTAAATAAAAAAGTGAGGGACCCCCAAAAATTAACTTTCAAAATGGATGCGAAAAAGTACAAATTCGGGGTATAAACTTAAACACTTTTGAAATAGACTTTTGGGGGGTGTACAAGTATGGGTGAGGAGATTTTTGATTGCAGGTGCTTGTTGAGGGTGCGTTTTTTACGTGTTTTAAAATTTCACTTTAACAACTTCAAATCATGCTTGTAAACATTTTCATGTACCCCAAATTTGACAGGACTACTTATCTTCTCCAAAAAATCAGCTAAATGCTATTCTTCACCACTTTTGACACAACTTAAGTACCTTAAGGGTACATCTATAGTGATCCCCAATGTTAGTGCATCTATTGGGGGGTACAGGCTGATTTCTTCATTTCTGACAGCACTTTTCGCGTGTTTGAGTTTCACGAGTGCCATTTTTGCATCTTTGGTAATTGAATACGAGGAAATGCCTGGGAGCGCACGTAATGTTTTCGCGTCCAAAACACGCAAAGTCGGCGAAAAGTATTGCATGCAAAAAGTTTTGCGGGTGCGAAACTAATTGAATACGGGCCTATGTGTATTACTGTAGTACTGTGTAAGGTTTGTTGTATTGTATGATAAGCTGTGTATTATATACTTTGATATCTGATGATGTCTAGTTAAAATAACTGAGGTGTCTGCTTACCTTTTTCTCTCATGATCGGGACTCCTGTGCACAACCTGAGCAATAATACTAGTAGAAATAGTGTATTAATACACAAGCTACTAATTTTCCATCTTTCTCCTTTGAAAACTTCCTATCAAAAGACTCAAACTGTTAACGTTTATGGCCCTCATTCAGAGCCGCTTGTTAACAGCAGTACGCTCGTTGCGTTCCAATGTTGAGAAACCGCGCCGGTGTAACACTGCGCATGTGCGTACAGCAGATTGCGAGCTTTTTTTCACTCGTTCGGCAAATTGCGAACAGGAAGTGACATGTCAAATGTGATTGACAGAACAGGCCGTTTTTGGGCGTTGACGGGGGTGGAGATGGAAAAACGCAGGCGTGGCGAGGCGTTTTTGGGGCGTACATAAATTAGCTCATGCGAACGTCCAATGTGTTCGTACCAACTCATACATCACTGGCTGATCCTCTTTCCGTTCAAACTGCTCGCACAGCTTGGGATCTGGATTACTCGACCACAATGGCGATGGCCTTGTCCTTTGGCCGGGGCCTCCTCGATGTTTCATTGATTTATCACGGCTTGTCAGATAAACAATCAACTTTGGATTGAAAACCAGCTTGTAATGGTTTTTTTTTTTTTTCCTTTGGAAAAGCACAAAACCGTACGCAGCTGAAAATCTCGGCTGCTAATTTCAGGATTACACAATCAATTAGCGTTTTGTTGTAGGAATGTATTTTACAATTTTGTTAGTATTTTTGGATTTTGTAACAATATTGTAATCATGTTTGTGTGTATTGTAACCTTTTGCATTGGGCTGGGTTTTTTTTTTTGCCAAAGTGTTCCTTAAATTAACATTTTGTTTTAACCCTTGATTTTTGGGAACTCCCAAACCCAGATTTTGTTTTTTCCTTGTGGGACAGGATTAACTAGAAACCAATTTTCAATTAATGTCACAGGGCCTGATTCAGACCCACTCGCGAGCGGCTGTCCGCTCGCAAGTGGGTCGATGGTTTGCACTGCGCATGCGCATGACGGAGGGAGCTCCGTCGTGCGCATGCGCGAGACGCGACAAGTGAAGGACTTTCCTTCGCTCGTTATGTCTGATCAAAGGGGGCGTGCTGTCGATGTGTATTGCGAGACAGAGAAGTTCCCAAGGGAACGCCTACCATCAGAAGCCGGCCCCACTGACATCACTAGTGATGTCAGTGGGAGTGATTTTGGCTCTGATAGAGCCAAAATCACTCCTGGCCCTGCGGTTGAAAAACTCAACCATAGGCTTCTGGTCGCAGTGGCGATGGTCGCAATGGTCAAGATGGTCAAGGGTGGTGACCCACAGCTATACAAGCGTCCAGGAGGACGCTCCATATTTATGGAGGTGGGCCCTGATTCAGCGTCCGGCTCTGAATCAGGGCCACAATACAGTTGAGAACAATTTGTAGGTTTTATTTTCAAAACACATTTTAAAACAAATCATGTGCATTGTCACGTACATTTTTGGGGTCATTGTTACCCACTAATCTTTGGTACATTATTTTTTTTCAAATTATATTTTTGGTTCAAAAAAGACAAAAATAAAAAAACAATTCACAAGAAAGGAGAGGGAAGTTTTGGCCAGAAAGGAATATGGGGCAAGTACAGAAGGAGTGTGGGCAAAGTAGCCAGTGCTGTCATCGTTTCTTTCCCCGTTTGGCTGGGGTAGGGTGGGCGCCAGACCGGCTCCGGGATGTCCTCTGGCTGGCCTGTCCAGAGGCAGATGTTGTGGCCTCTGGACTAGGCACATTTGGAGGAATGGCTGTTGTTGTTGGTGGAGGATCCTGTTATTCCGGCAGGAAGGGAGGTCGGCTCCACCATGTGCTGGCGAACGAGCTGCTCCAGGGCATTGGCGATTCTGATGTTGGCCCTGGTATTTTCAGCCAGGGCCTGACCAATGGTCACGTTGGCCACATAATTTTGCTCCAGGGCCTCAGCCACCTGTAGCAGACTGGCGTCCATCCTCTGCAGAATCTCCGTAAGGGAATCCGATTTAAAATTGAGTTCTGTGAGGAGTGCCACTGCCTGCGAGGGGGATTGCCCAGGACTGGCTTCTGCCGGGTCCTCAGCCGGATGTACTGGTTCCTCCCCTGCAGAGCCAGCAAAAATTCTGCGGCCAAGGCTCCCCTCTGGAGCAGACTCATCTGCCTGTGTCTCTGTGAGAAAAAAGAGAAAAGAGGAACATTACAATCTACATATTGTCACATTAACATTTCAGAGTTGGTTACATCACAACATTTACCTGGGACAACATGAGGAGCCGCAAAGTCTGGCATGTCCGTATCCATGTTGGACACGCCAAACACCTCCACATCCTGCACACACCCCTGTGCCAGCTCTTCCAAATCATTAAACTCCAATGACACAGGAGTGGGACCCCCACCTGTCCCCCTTGCATGCCTAGCCCTGTCAGCCATTTTTTGCTTCAGGCGATATTTGAAATCTTGCCATCTGTGGGTGAAAAAGTAGCCATTATTCCTGCATTATTTCACCCTGTTTTTTTTGGGTGATCAAGTTTTTACTTACCGCCGTTTGACATCCCGGGCTAGACGGACATAATCACCCACCCTATTGACAGCACTGGCTATCTCCTCCCACATTCTCCACTTCTGGCTTGCACCCATATTCCTGTCTGCCTGTGGCAGGATGTCCACACACTTCTGAACCAAAACCTCCATCTCCTTTCTTGTGAATTGTGGCTGCCTTTTCTTTTTCCCTGCTTTGCCCGGAATACTGGGCCCAGCAGCCTCTTCCATGTCATCCTCAACACCTATTTTCAATAAAATTGTGAAATTTTAGCTGACCAACTTTCACTATATTCTGCCTCAAAATAATCCTTGATTGGAAATGCCAGAAAAACTTACCGGCCGCCTCTTGGCCATTGTTTGGCTGGTCTGTAGCCATTTCTCATACCAAAACAAGAAATACACCAGACCGTTTATTTTTGGTCGTGACGTATTTATACATGCATCCTTATTATTCGTCCGCATCATTGATTGTGCGTTCCTATGATCCCTCCTTAATTTGAGCAGGAAAAGAAACACTATTTATGGCTTTGGCCGACTTGAGCCTAGGTGGCGGGTGTTGTTTGTTGGAGGTTACGTTGGTCGGAGTGGATTGTTGGCGGGAATTGTATTTGGCGGTGTTTGGCGATTTTTTCAGTGCGGTTTTTTTGTGTTTATCTTTCCGTTCGCTTTTTTTGGTGTGGTTCTTTTAGTTGTGGTGTATTTTTTTTGGTACGTTTTTTACCGTCTTCCTTTTGTTAAATTTGGCTATCCTTTTTTTTTTTTTTGGTTCCAAAATTTTTTAATTTTTCTCCTTTTGTAGGTTTCTTTTGGCTCTGCCCCAACGACCTTTTTGTTCGGTGACTTCTATATCCTGTATTGGTAAGTTTGGTTTTTCACTTGTTTGTTAAATGTTCATGTCTCTTTTTACGCATCTTTTGTGGACATTACAGTTTTTTTCTTGGTTTTTGTGTTTCCTAAATGTCTGAACTAATTAGTGCATTTTTGTCTGCTTATTTTCGCTTTGTTAAATTGCGAACTAATTAGCGCATTTTTGTCTGCTTCTTTTATCTAGTTAAATTGCGAACTAATTAGCGCATTTTTGTCTGTGTATTTTCTCTAGTTAAATTGCGAACTAATTAGCGCATTTTTGTCTGCGTATTTTCTCTAGTTAAATTGCGAACTAATTAGCACATTTTTGTCTGTGTATTTTCTCTAGTTAAATTGCGAACTAATTAGCGCATTTTTGTCTGCTTATTTTCTCTAGTTCAATTGGGTGATATTTACCGTTCCCAATCTTGGTTGTTGTTTGGGCCCCAAATTGTGGAAGTCTGCGCACTGTCGGTTTGCTCTTTGGAGAAATGTGTGTTTATCCCCTTTTATGTTTTGTCTTTTACAAAATTAAGAATCCTAAATGGACACCAAACATTTTGTCCTTGTTCTCGTCTTTTGATTTTTAGGTTTTGGAAATCATGACAATACCCCGGCATGTAAGCATCATTGGATTGTATCGTAAAGATAAGTATTTTTCGTTCTTTTTTTGGGGAAACAAACCTTAAATTCAATTCTTGCCATTTCAGGTTGATCTTGGTCGGATTGTTGTGGCCATGCTCCCGGAAGCCGACCAACCTCAATCTCGTCCCAGGCGTAGGCATCGTAGGCGTGCAAGGCCCCAGATATATAGAACACGTGTCACCCTTTTTGGAATGCCCGATGATGAGGTGTTAAGGCGCTACCGTCTTCCGCCCCAAATCATCATAGACACTCTCTCATTAATAGAGAGTGATCTTGAGCGGCAAATTGACAGTCCTACAGCAATACCACCACTTACGCAATTTATGGCGGTGTTACATTTCTGTGCCTCAGGATCCTTTCAAACCACGGTGGGAATAGTTGCGGGAATATCCCAATCCTCCTTTTCAAGGATCCTGAGGGCAGTGATGGAGGCCCTTTTCAAGCACCTCCATCATTTTATTAAAATGCCTTTGGATATGGGTGCCCTTAGTGTGGCCAAGGCTATATCATACATCATAGGGGTTGTGGATGGTACTCACATACCACTTCAGCCTCCAGCACGACTGGAGGCCATTTTTAGGAACCGCAAACACTATCACTCACTGAATGTAATGGTGGTATGTGATGCCTCCCTCCAGATCCTGTCCCTGAATGCAAAATTACCCGGGAGTGCACATGACTCATTCGTCATCCAGCAATCAGGGATATGGCAAAAATTAGACAACCTACAAGCTGGTGATGCGTGGATTCTGGGTAAGTGGAAACCTTTAGTACATACCAATGCTAAGCTTGATACACAGTGTTCCTGATGTTGTCACTTCTTTTTCACAGGAGACAGTGGCTACCCTTGCACGCCCTGGCTGCTCACTCCTTATTTGGCTCCTACACCAGGGCCACAAAGTAATTTTAATTCCGCACTTACAGCCACCAGGCAAGTGGTGGAGCGCTGTATCGGCCTTTTAAAAGGCCGATTCAGATGCCTCCACCGCTCTGGTGGCGATCTCATGTATTTGCCTTATATGGTTTCAAAAATTGTGGTCCTGTGTGGGATATTTCACAACATCGCCATAAGGAGTGGTGTCCCAATGCAGCCAGAGGATGCCTTGCCTGAGGATGGCCCCCCCGAGGTTGGTCGGAGGTCAGTATGTGGGGGGGCCATACGCGATGATGTGGCGGCCAGATTCTTTAGGTAATTATTGGCACAAAAGAAGTTATTTGACACAATGTCGAAAGGAATTTTTTTGACCAACAAATTAATCGGTTTTTTATTTCCCATCTTGTGTTTTATTTCATACTCTTTTGGACTGAAACGATGACTACTTCCTGTTCCCAAAATATGACTTCATGGGGACACATTGGATATATATTCTGGACCCAATTTGGAAACGCAACATTTGTGGAATAATGTTGGCATGCTCATTCGTTAACCAGTTCTTGATTTTTATTGTAATTTTTATTATGGTGTTTGCTTGTTTTTACATTTTGTTATCACGTTGTGTATTGTTTGTGAACCAACACTTTGTGTTTTTTTTATGTGGTGAATACATTTTTTGATTTTGGAATCCCAAAAATTTATTTGTACATTACAAGCAAGTGTAAGCAGGTTCACCCACGTAAAATTTGCTTAATGGTTAATCCTGTAATGTGGCAATTTGCACATTATTTCACTATGCTTTGTGGGTAAAAACCAACACCAAAAGGTATTATGTAGAATCAGTATGCTTTGGAATCTCGGCCTAAGCAGGTTTCCCACAAAATTTTTACATGTAAATTATAAAATTTTAAAAAAAAACATCTGGAAACTCGCCAAACCTATTGTTAGTGTTAGCTGTTTCATGTGCCTGCTTTAAAAAAACAACATAACACAATCTTAGTGACATTAGTTGCAAATACTTGCTGCAAGAGTCTACTTATGTAAGTTTAAACAATCTAAGATTTTGAGACAAGGAATGAGACTATTCAAAATTTAACTTTTTATTTTTGAAAAATAATTTGAGGGTTAAAACAAAAAAATTAGGGACGCAGGATCCCTGCCATACGATCCAGGACCACCAGCAGGCCTATCACGTGCCCCTGCATAATTTGGACGCACCCGGCTAGGTCCGCCAAACGCCTCTGGTCCTCAGTGGGTTAGAAAATTGTGGTGCTTACTACAATGAATCCATAATTTATGAATCTCAAAAAATACTCAAGCAAAAGAGACTTAGCAAAAAGTGACAATAGTGTTGCAAAAACCACATTAAAAAAAAAACCCAGACCAAAAAAAAAATGTACAAACAAAAAACCATAAAAAAATTGCAAAGAGGGATGGGCGATAGGGTCTGGGCAGGCTGGGGAGGAGGGGGAATTTTGGGGAGAGGAGGTTTGGCTGGGGGTTGGGGAGAGGGGACGAGAGCGCCGTCTTTGCCGGCGATGACGCCGTAGTCTTCGCTCGGCCCCTAAATGATGGAAAACAAATTGAGGTTAGTTTAGAACATCACCTTGTTAAACGCTAATTGTTTAACCCAAAAAAAAAACAAAACATGCACACGCAGATATGAGTGCAAAGAATAAACAGGCCAAACAAGAAAACATGCACACGCAGATATGAGTGCAAAGAATAAACAGGCCAAACAAGAAAACATGCACACGCAGATATGAGTGCAAAGAATAAACAGGCCAAACAAGAAAACATGCACACGCAGATATGAGTGCAAAGAATAAACAGGCCAAACAAGAAAACATGCACACGCAGATATGAGTGAAAACCAAAAACAGGCCAAACAAGAAAACATGCACACGCAGATATGAGTGAAAACCAAAAACAGACTAAACAAGAAAACATGCACACGCAGATAGGGCCACAAAGATAAACATGAAAACCAAAGAAAAAAAAACATACTTTCCGCTAGACGCATGCGAAAGCATGCCAGCAAGCGGGGCGTCCGCCGATGAAGGTCGGACCACCTGCGCTCCAGCTGGCCGATCTGTCGGCGTGAGCCGAAGGAACGCAGGCGTCCGCGAACCTCCGCATAGGCGGCACGCTTTTCCCGATTGCTGATGGGGGGAGGCTGGCTGGTGGTACGCCTGTCCATCACCTCTGTTAAAACCAGAAGCTCTTGCTTGGTGAATGCAGAGGCTCTCATGATGGCAATGGTGTATTTTTAATAAAACAGTTTTAATAAAGACCAGAAAATAATTTGGATTGGCTAATGTAGTTGGGAAATTAACAGGAACCATTCTATTGGTTAGTGTATGAGTCATGTGTTCGACAGGGCCAAAAATCTATTGTGAGTTGTGATAGGCTTGATGCAGTGACATGCGTAAGTTAATTTAAATAAAGAAATGAACCCAGTAAAAAAAGCGTGGGTAAAAACTAGGGGTGAGCGGGTTCGGATTTCTGAAATCCGAACCCCCCCGAGCCCCCCCGATCCGAGTCCGATCCGAGTCAGGCTCGACTTTTCCCGCCTGACTCGGATCTGACATCGAGGCAAAACGTCATCATCCCGCCTTCCGAGTCTCGCGGGTTTTGGATCCTATATAAGGTACCCGCGTCGGCGCCATTTTCTCACTCGGCTGTGGACAGTGAAGAGGGAGGGTGGGAGTTAGTGCTGTGTAGTGTAGTGTAGTGTAGTGCTGCTGTTGTCCACTACTTCAAAGTCCATAGGGGCTGGCTGTGTTGTGCTGTGCTGCTGTTGTTAATAGGGGCTGTGTCCACTACTTCAAAGTCCATAGGGGCTGGCTGGACTGTGTTGTGCAGTCAGTTCCAAAGTCCTGTGCAGTGTCCCAGTCCTAAAGGGGTGCTGTAGTGTTGTCCAGGGGGTGCTCTGTCCATCAGGGGTGCTCCCCCCAAGTGCTAAAAAAATAATATATTTTCTGTGTTTGTGAATTGTGTGCGCAGTAGCCGCACGTGCATCAACAAAGTAGTGCCAAGCGTGCGCCTGTGTCATAAGTAAAGGGCCGGCTGGCTTGACCGTTAAGGGTGCTGTAACCCCCGAAAGTACACTCCAGTCCAAACCAAAAAAAAAATAATTTTCTGTGTTTGTGAATTGTGTGCGCAGTAGCCGCACGTGCATCAACAAAGTAGTGCCAAGCGTGCGCCTGTGTCATAAGTAAAGGGCCGGCTGGCTTGACCGTTAAGGGTGCTGTAACCCCCGAAAGTACACTCCAGTCCAAACCTAAAAAAAAATTATTTTCTGTGTTTGTGAATTGTGTGCGCAGTAGCCGCACGTGCATCAACAAAGTAGTGCCAAGCGTGCGCCTGTGTCATAAGTAAAGGGCCGGCTGGCTTGACCGTTAAAGGGTGCTGTAACCCCCGAAAGTACACTCCAGTCCAAACCAAAAAAAAATTATTTTCTGTGTTTGTGAATTGTGTGCGCAGTAGCCGCACGTGCATCAACAAAGTAGTGCCAAGCGTGCGCCTGTGTCATAAGTAAAGGGCCAGCTGGCTTGACCGTTAAGGGTGCTGTAACCCCCGAAAGTACACTCCAGTCCAAACCTAAAAAAAAATTATTTTCTGTGTTTGTGAATTGTGTGCGCAGTAGCCGCACGTGCATCAACAAAGTAGTGCCAAGAGTGCCCCTGTGTCATAAGTAAAGGGCCGGCTGGCTTGACCGTTAAAGGGTGCTGTAACCCCCGAAAGTACACTCCAGTCCAAACCAAAAAAAAATTATTTTCTGTGTTTGTGAATTGTGTGCGCAGTAGCCGCACGTGCATCAACAAAGTAGTGCCAAGCGTGCGCCTGTGTCATAAGTAAAGGGCCGGCTGGCTTGACCGTTAAAGGGTGCTGTAACCCCTGAAAGTACACTCCAGTCCAAACCAAAAAAAAATTATTTTCTGTGTTTGTGAATTGTGTGCGCAGTAGCCGCACGTGCATCAACAAAGTAGTGCCAAGCGTGCGCCTGTGTCATAAGTAAAGGGCCGGCTGGCTTGACCGTTAAGGGTGCTGTAACCCCCGAAAGTACACTCCAGTCCAAACCTAAAAAAAAATTATTTTTTGTGTTTGTGAATTGTGTGCGCAGTAGCCGCACGTGCATCAACAAAGTAGTGCCAAGCGTGCGCCTGTGTCATAAGTAAAGGGCCGGCTGGCTTGACCGTTAAAGGGTGCTGTAACCCCCGAAAGTACACTCCAGTCCAAACCAAAAAAAAATTATTTTCTGTGTTTGTGAATTGTGTGCGCAGTAGCCGCACGTGCATCAACAAAGTAGTGCCAAGCGTGCGCCTGTGTCATAAGTAAAGGGCCGGCTGGCTTGACCGTTAAAGGGTGCTGTAACCCCCAAAGTACACTCCAGTCCAAACCAAAAAAAAATTATTTTCTGTGTTTGTGAATTGTGTGCGCAGTAGCCGCACGTGCATCAACAAAGTAGTGCCAAGAGTGCGCCTGTGTCATAAGTAAAGGGCCGGCTGGCTTGACCGTTAAAGGGTGCTGTAACCCACAAAGTACACTCCAGTCCGAACCAAAAAAATTTTTATTTTCTGTGTTTAGCCGCACGTATATATCAAATCGATATAACATAAATGGAGGACCAAACTTTCTCCGATAAAAATAAAATAGAGAAAGATCAAGAACCACTTCCTCCTAGTGCTGAAGCTGCTGCCACTAGTCATGACATAGACGATAACATGCCATCAACGTCGTCTGCCAAGGCCGATGCCCAATGTCATAGTAGAGGGCACATACAATCCCAAATGGCAAAGTTCAGGAAAATGACCTTGAAAAAGACATTTAAATCAGCTGAAGAGAAACGTAAACTTGCCAATATGCCATTTACGACACGGAGTGGCAAGGAACGGCTAAGGTCGATCCCTAGTATGTTCATGACTAGTGGTTCAGCTTCACATGACGATGGAAGCACTCCTCCCACTAAAAAAATCAAAAGAGTTAAGCTGGCAAAAGCACAGCGAAGAACTGTGCTTTCTAAGAAGATATCACAAATCCCCAAAGAGAGTCCAAGTGTGGTGGTGGTTGCGATGCCTGACCTTCCCAGCACTGGACGGGAAGAGGTGGCTCTTTCCACCATTTGCACGCCCCCTGCAAGTGCTGAAAGGAGCACCCACAGTCCACTTGCTGATATGCAAATTGAAGATGTCACTGTTGAAGTACAACAGGATGAGGATACTGGTGTAGCTGGCGCTGAGGAGGAAGTTGGCGAGGAGGATTCTGATGGTGATGTGGTTTGTTTAAATCAGGCTCCGGGGGAGACAGTTGTTGTCCGTGGGATGAAAAAGCCCATCACGGTCATGCCTGGGCAGAAGACCAAACATTCCACCTCTTTGGTCTGGCAATATTTCTATCCAAATCCGGACAACAACTGTCTTGCCATATGTACCATATGTAAAGGTGAAATAAGTAGGGGTAGGGACGTCAACCACCTAGGAACATCCTCCCTTATACGGCACCTGCAGCGCGTTCATAAAAAGTTACTGTCAAGTTCAGAAACTTTGGCTCAGACCGTAAGCAGTCCAGGGACACCTAAATCCCGTTGTCCTGTTGTATCCAAGCGCCTGCAAACCACACCGTCAACTCCCTCCTCGTCAATTTCCTCCTTAGTCAGGATCGGAAGTAGTCCTGCAGGCCATATCACTGGCATGACTGACTCTCCTATCCGGGATTCCTCCGGAGGATCCTGCATTGCTACGCCTACTGCTGCCGCTGCTGCTGTTGCTGCTGCTGCTGGGAGTCGTTCATCATCCCAGAGAGGAAGTAGGAACACCACTACTTTTACTAAACAATTGACCCTCCAACAGTCCTTAGCGAGGAGGATGAAGTACGACAGCAGTCATCCTGAAGCAAAACGTATAACTGAGGCCTTGACTGCTATGTTGGTGTTAGACGTGCGTCCGGTATCCGCCATTAGTGCAGTGGGATTTAGACAATTGATGGAGGTAGTGTGTCCCCGGTTCCAAATCCCGTCTAGATTCCACTTCACTAGGCAGGCGATACCGAGACTGTACAGAAACGTCAGAAAAAGTGTCCTCAGTGTCCTGAAAAATGCCGTTGTACACAATGTCCACTTAACCACGGACATGTGGACAAGTGGAACAGGGCAGACTAAGGACTATATGACTGTGACAGCCCACTGGGTAGATGTATCACCTTACGCAGCAACAGCAGCAGCGTCACCAGTAGCAGCATCTCAGACACGCCAGCTCGTTACAAGGCAGGCTACGCTGTGTATCACCGGTTTCAGTAAGAGGCACACCGCCGACAACCTCTTAGAGAAACTGAGGGAAATCATCGCCCAGTGGCTTACCCCACTTAGACTCTCCTGGGGATTTGTGATATCTGACAACGCCACCAATATTGTGCGGGCATTACATCTGGGCAAATTCCAGCACGTCCCATGTTTTGCTCACACAATAAACTTGGTGGTGCAGAATTTTCTGAAAAGCGACAGGGGCGTGCAGGAGACGCTTTGGGTGGCCCGAAAAATTTCTGGCCACTTTCGCCATTCAGCGACTGCGTGCCGAAGACTGGAGCGCCAGCAAACACTCTTGAACCTGCCCCGCCATCACCTGAAGCAAGAGGTTGTGACGCGGTGGAACTCAACCCTCTATATGCTTCAGAGGATGGAGGAGCAGCAAAAGGCCATACAAGCCTATACATCCACCTATGACATAGGCAAAGGAGGGGGTATGCACCTGACTCAAGCGCAGTGGAGAATGATTTCCGTGTTGTGCAAGGTTCTTCAGCCCTTCGAACTTGCCACACGTGAAGTCAGTTCAGACACTGCCAGCTTGAGTCAGGTCATTCCCCTCATCAGGCTTTTGCAGAAGCAGCTGGAGAAAGTGAAGGAGGAGCTAAGACGGAGCGATTCCGCTCGGCATGTGGGACTTGTGGATGAAGCCCTTCATTCGCTTTGCCAGGATTCCAGGGTGGTCAATCTGTTGAAATCAGACCACTACATTTTGGCCACCGTGCTCGATCCTAGGTTTAAAGCCTATGTGGTGTCTCTCTTTCCGGCCGACACAAGCCTGCAGAGGTGCAAAGACCTGCTGGTGAACACACTGTCAGCTGAAGCGGAACGTGACACGTCAACGGCTCCTTCTTCATTTTCTCCCGCAACTGGGGCTGCCAGGAAAAAACTTAGGTATCCTAAGCAACCCGCTGGCGGTGATGCAGGGCAGGCAGGACCAAGTTTGGACATCTGGTCCGGACTGAAGGACCTGGCAACAATTTCTGACATGTCTACTGTCACTGCATATGATACTGTCACCATTGACAGAATGGTGGAGGATTACATCGGTGACAGCATCCAAGTAGGCATGTCAGACAGTCCATACCTGTACTGGCAGGAAAAAGAGGCAATTTGGAGGCCCCTGTACAAACTGGCTCTATTTTACCTGAGTTGCCCCCCCTCCAGTGTGTACTCCGAAAGAGTGTTTAGTGCAGCCGGGAACCTTGTCAGCGAAAGGCGTAGGAGGTTGCTTCCACAGAATGTGGAGAAGATGATGTTCATCAAAATGAATTATCAGCTCTTCCAGGCAGACCAGCCTCCAGAAGGTACAGAGGGACCTGTGGTGGTGGATTCAAGTGGGGACGAGTTAATACTTTGTGAGGATGAGGATGTACACACTGAAGAGGGTGAGGAATCGGTGGATGAGGAGGATGAGGATGACATCTTGCCTCCGTAGAGCCAGTTTGTGCAGGGACACATTAATTGCCAGCTTGTTTTGTGGGGGCCCAAACGAACCAATCATTTCAGCCACAGTTGTGTGGCAGACCCTGGCGCTGAAATGGTTGATTTGTTAAAGTGTGCATGTCCTGTTTATACAACATAAGGGTGGGTGGGAGGGCCCAAGGACAATTCCATCTTGCACCTCTTTTTTTCTTTGCATTATGTACAGTTTGGGGCCTAGTTTTTCTAACTGCCATCCTGTCTGCCACTGCAGTGTCACTCCTAGATGGGTCACGTGTTTGTGCCGCCCACTCGTGTCGCTTAGCATAGTCATCCAGCTACCTCGGTGCAACCTTTTGGACATAAAAACACTATTGTGAGGTGTGAGGTGTTCAGAATAGACTGGAAATGAGTGGAAATTAAGGTTATTGAGGTTAATAATAGCATAGGAGCAGAAAAACCTACAAATTCTGTGATTTTAGCTGTTTTTATGCTTTTTTTCAAAAAAATACAGATCCAAAACACAAAACCCAGAACCCAAAACACGGAAGGGTGGTTTTGGCAAAACCAATCCAGATCCAAAACACGAAGAAAGATCCAGATCCAAAACCAAAACACAAAACACGAAAAGTGGCCGGTGCACACCCCTAGTAAAAACACGGAAAACAAATGGATAATTGGCTCAAACATGTATTTTGGCAAAAGAAAGCTATTGTTTAAACTGTACGTATTCTGCGGGTAAACACAAACACGGACAAGAGTAAAGTTTATTGCAATTCAAAAAAATAAATAAAAAGAACACATGTGAAGAGCAATTAAGCTAATTGATATATTGATTGGCATGATACGATTGAAAGAGGTAGGCAGAATAAACGAGCAGGTAATCGGAATCTGACAGGCCCACTTCCGGTTTGTACTTGTGCGTGCATTCCCTGCAAGCCACATTGGGGATGTACGCTCGCTATTTGGCTCACTCGTTAGCTAGAGGAGGGGTCGGTAGACTTTGGGGAGGAATTTTAGGTGCGTTCGAAATTACATGCGAGCGCTTAAATTTACATATTTCGGCACGTACGCCGAACGTACGATCGGCCACTTGCGTCCAGGTCTGAATCAGGCCCTATGACATCACCCTGAGCCAAAGCTCTATTATGATGCGTCATGTGCTGTAATAATGATGCTAGGAAAGGGGTAATTAGAGACAATTGTACAGGGAAATATAATGTAACTGGTGTGATTTACAAGTAACTGATAGAAATGAAAATAATATCATCACATCAATGTGCTGTTAGTGCAAGGTTTACCTATCTAATTATTAACAGTGTTACCCTTTATTTATGTCTACATCAGTTGCTCTTGTCCTTTTGATTGATACCTATGACATGGGTGTGCCATGATTTTTAGGGTGGCTAGATAAGATCCCATTTTTACAAATGGTTTCTGTACCACAGAATAATTAACTTTAGTTATTAACTAATTAGTCTGGGAATTAAAGAGTACCATTTATGTCCCTCTTATAATACACCTACGTCAGTTCTTCACTGTTCATTGGGATGGGTTCATCGGCCGGTCAGAATCTTAATGCGTTATCCCGACAGGGTTAGAATACCAACACTATTTGGCCAGTATTCTAACCCTCCCCCTCTCCCTACCCCTAACCCTCCGTTCCTGATGCCTGAACCTAACCTCTCCCCCAAATGCCTAAACCTAGCCTCCTTGCACCCTAACCCTCCCCCAAACCTTGCTACTTATCTTTTGCACCAGGATTCTGACAAGTGTCGGTTGATTCTGACACTGGCATTCTGACCTCCGGCATCCATTTTGTTGTGATATTAAATGTATCCCCGTTCATTATATATGTGGCTGTGGCTATATTTGTAGTAAAATAGGTTAAGGAACCCTTGGGGGAGGGGCAAAGGTGGGCAGAGCTGTGGGAAATGTGGGCGGAGTTACAGTGGGGGTGGACTGGGCTACAGCGGGACTAGGGAGACTGCTGCCACTGAGCAACAGCAGAAGTCTTCTCTGGCTGAGGAACTCACAGCGCCCCCTTTTCTCAAGTCTCAACGGTAAATATTTTTTTTCTTATTCTAAGGGGGGCCCACGACTCACGCTATTAGGCCACACTCCCGATAAGTGCTGGCATCAGGGCTAATTTAATTAGCCCAGGGGATCAATTAGCCGGTGGTAAAGTACTATTGCTAAGTACATTCCCCGTATATGTCTCCTAGGTATTAGATTTGAGAACATCTTGGAAGATCTGCCATTTGGTCATGTGCCCAGTATTACACCCCAGCTGATGACCAGGGGGTCCTATTAGTGAGACCCATAGCACTGCTACTTGCTGAGGATTTCTTCTTAATATAACTGATGGCTGTGTTTTGGGAGTATGAGAACCAATCACAAGCACTGATTTATCCTCCTGTTCACACACACATCTCTGACACCATCAGAAAATGGTAATTTTTATTTATGTGCTTTTTCTGTGTCATAAAATCAGCAGAACTGTAGGTAAATAGCTGCATAAATGTTTACTATGTGGTTGTGCAGTTTTAATCACTGTCCCCTATCAATGCTATTGTAACATTAGAAGACTTACACAGTTTGCATAAGTACATAAAGGCATCCAATACCTACAGTCTTACAGATATAATAGGGAATATAATATTTATTATGTGTAGATTATAAATATCAGCAAACGTTAGCCCTAGCAAGTGCCGGCCTGGACCATGAAGAGAAGGGGAATGCAATGACTGAGGCCCACTGGAGGGTAATGTCATACCAATGGAAGGTCATGGTCAGCTGCATGAGGGGTGTATGGCTAGCGGCCTGTGGGGGTGTGGTCAGCTGCCTGAGGGGGTGTGGTCTGCCAACAGCGGTGCAGAAGGTAAACACATTAATTGCTTTGGTTACCTCACCTGAGTGATTGTTTATCATTTTAGTCAGTGTGAGGCCTCTCCCCAACCCGTTCTCTTCCATTTCAAATACACAGACAATGCTGTATACACATACTCATTTGGAAGACTCAGAGGGAGGAAAACATGCATATGACACCTGTCAATTAAGCTAGAGATGCTCATATACTATATGTGCTATACTAGTCATTTATGTTTTACGAACTGGAAGGGTTAATAACACAAAATCAGCCAAATCTGAAGCAGCTGCTGATAGTCATCATCCTCATATTGCAGATTGTAGCACCAGTCCTCCAGTGCCCACATCCCATTTTTTTGCTAATGATCTGGGCCTCTTTGTCCCCTGCCTTCATTTACCTGCACACCCCATTCCATCTCTGCAGGGGTGAGGAGAGAGATGCACAAACATGTAATTACACACTATGGGGCTGATTCTGAATTGGAAGCAGCCTGGTCACTTCCTTATGCTAATGAAGAATCCTCTGGTCCCGCCCACCAGGGGCGTTTTAAGAGAGGCGGGGGCACTGATGCCGTCTCTGTTTGGGCCCCCTCCTATCTGTCAGCTCAGTAGATTCTGTCTTACTGCCAGAATCTACTGCGCATACGCAGGTCTCCGGGAAAATAGTGCCCGTGCCTTTTCCCCGGGGACATATTTACTGTGTATGCGCAAGTCACCGGGAAAATGGCCGCCGCTGCAGAGTAGCACACCGGAGTTTGCAGAAAGTATAATTAAATATAGGTGCAGGGTGTGCAGTGTGCGTCCCAATGGACCCAGGGGCCATGTGGACCGCACACCCTGCACCCATTATAAATACGCCATGCACCATGCTGGGTGCAATAAATCAGTCTAAGACAGATACAATGGGCCAAATGTAATAGGGTGAGAGTTTAAAAAATGTGAAGTTTAGCAGTAAACTTGCCCAATGTTATAGAGTCCGAGAACTTGGAAACTCGTATGTTTTAGACTCAAGAAACTCTCACGATTTAAACTCTCATACAGATGTTTTCCCATTTTGATAAAACTCGACCAATGTGAGAGGTTACTGCTAAACTCTGACATTTTCTAAACTCTCGCCCTATTACACTTGGCCCATTGTATCTCCTTTAGACTGATTTATTGCACCCACCATGGTGCATGGCGGCTACGAATATAGAAACAGTGGGTGGCAGGGGTGTATTTATAATGGGAGCAGGGTGTGCTGTCCACACGGCCCCTGTGTCCAGGGGGACCCACACTGCACACTATGACGGAGCATGGCAGTCTGCCTGCGTGCTCACCACACTCCCATGGCGCTCTCACGAAACGGATCAGCTCTGTGCATCCACATGGTCGCTTCCCAGAAACACAAGCGTCAATGGATGTATAAATCCGTCTGCACTTGCGATCTCTGTGTGCGTATGCCATGTCTGGTACATGCGCAGTTAGCGCTCTCTTTCTACGCCGCATGTATCATATACAGATATCTGTAAGACCAGATCACATTTTAGCTTGTGTCTGACTGATAATCAGGTCCTAAGCAGAGCTGCATGCAGGTCCGGTATGTGGACATGTCTTTTTTAGCAACTGCGCATGTGTCAGAGCCAAACGCGCACATCTCAGGGTCGTACGCAGCTCAAGTGTGGCAGAATGGGCAGCGGTCACATGTAGGGCTAATGTTCTGAGGGGTGTAATGGGTGTTTAGGCGGAATTGAAGGTTATCATATGCAGAGATCTGTCTGATATCCCCAAGGATTCAGCTGGTGCAAATTCACACTATGGGCCGTATTCAATTGCCGGTGAAAAGTCCCAGACTTTTCGCATGCCGGAGTTTTCACCACCATCGCTAGTTTTGCCTCCGGAAAAGTTTTGCTCTCGTCACCGCGTTTCAATTGCAAAGGACGTGAGAACGCGTCCCGGCGAAACTCATATCGTCGAAAAGTCCTGTCAGATTTGGGGAATTCACCATGACACCCCCCAAAAGATGCACTGACATGGGGGATCACTATGGATACCCCCAAATAGCCCTGCTGGAGGTATTTGGGGTGCTTATATGCTCTCAATTGGTTCTTTTTAGCGTCTTTGTACAAGTGTTGAAGAATAGCATTTAGGAGGTTTTTCTTGCAAAAATAAGTAGTCCCAGCAAATTTGGGGTACATGAAAATGGGTGCAAGCATGGTTACAAATTGCTAAAGTGCATTTTTTTAAAATGCACCTTCAGCATGCACCTGCAAACAAAAAAACACCTGGGGCATACTTCGCTAGTTTTTAAGTTTGTCCCCCAACTTTTTTTTCACCCCCAACATTAAAGTACTTTTTGAGGTGTTCTAAAGTATTCTAAAGTATTTTTTACACTTTTTTTGACGCAGTTTACTTTTGGGGGACTGTCCCAAGGCTGCAGGGGTGTTCCCGCAACTTTGCACCCCAAACCCTCAATTATGCCTTTTTTCGCCTCCTTTCAGAGGCGAATCTTTCCCGCTGGTTACAAGGCGCAGACTGTCATTGGAATTGAACATGGGGAAAAGTTCTCGCCTGTCGAAATGACATCACCAGCGAGAACTTTTTGCCGATCTCGGGTTTTCGCCGGCAATTGAATACGGCCCTAAGGTGTGATTCAGAAGTGGATGCAGGTAAAGTATTGGGTTTAAACTTAAAGCGCCTGCTGTATTACCAATGCACATTCGTTTCTGAGACGCACAGCCCATGTATCCCGATGGGGAGACGCAGTTGCACTGACACTGGCGGCCATGGTCACTCAGACACTCATGGGTCTGTCATAGGCAGGTGCAATGCAGAGTGAGTAATACATCAGCTTGCACATCGTATCTTACCATACTTGCCAACTCTCCCTAATTGTCAGGAAGACTCACTGAACTAGTAGCAATCTCCATGATTGCACCGCACCCCCATTAGGGAGCTGTTATTATATACATAAAAAACAAAAATCACTATATATATATATATATATATATATATATATAATTATATATATATATATATATATATATATTAGGGGTGAGCGGGTTCGGATTTCTGAAATCCGAACCCCCCCGAGCCCCCCCGATCCAAGTCCGATCCGAGTCAGGCTCGACTTTTCCCACCTGACTCGGATCTGAAATCGAGGCAAAACGTCATCATCCCGCCTTCCGAGTCTCGCGGGTTTTGGATCCTATATAAGGTACCCGCGTCGGCGCCATTTTCTCACTCGGCTGTGGACAGTGAAGAGGGAGGGTGGGAGTTAGGGCTGGCTGGGCTGTGTAGTGTAGTGTAGTGTAGTGCTGCTGTTGTCCACTACTTCAAAGTCCATAGGGGCTGGCTGTGTTGTGCTGTGCTGCTGTTGTTAATAGGGGCTGTGTCCACTACTTCAAAGTCCATAGGGGCTGGCTGGACTGTGTTGTGCAGTCAGTTCTCCATAGGGGCTGTGTCCACTCCAAAGTCCTGTGCAGTGTCCCAGTGCTGTAGTGTTGTCCAGGGGGTGCTCTGTCCATCAGGGGTGCTCCCCCCAAGTGCTAAAAAAATAATATATTTTCTGTGTTTGTGAATTGTGTGCGCAGTAGCCGCACGTGCATCAACAAAGTAGTGCCAAGCGTGCGCCTGTGTCATAAGTAAAGGGCCGGCTGGCTTGACCGTTAAAGGGTGCTGTAACCCCCAAAGTACACTCCAAACCAAAAAAAAAAATATTTTCTGTGTTTGTGACTTGTGTGCACTGTGGCTGCACGTGCATCAACAAAGGAGCAGCGCCAAGCGTGCGCCTGTGTCCCATAAGTAAAGAGCCGGCTGGCTCATTTCTTAAAGGGTGGTGTAACCCACAAAGTGCACTACTCTCCAGCAAAAATAAAAAAATATTTTCTGTGTTTGTGTGCGCTTTAGCCGCACGTATATATCAATATAACATAAATGGAGGACCAAACTTTCTCCGATAAAAATAAAATAGGGAAAGATCAAGAACCTCTTCCTCCTAGTGCTGTTGCTGCTGCTGGGAGTTGTTCATCATCCCAGAGAGGAAGTAGGAACATCACTACTTTTACTAAACAATTGACCCTCCAACAGTCCCTAGCGATGAGGATGAAGTACGACAGCAGTCATCCTGAAGCAAAACGTATAACTGAGGCCTTGACTGCTATGTTGGTGTTAGACGTGCGTCCGGTATCCGCCATTAGTGCAGTGGGATTTAGACAATTGATGGAGGTAGTGTGTCCCCGGTTCCAAATCCCGTCTAGATTCCACCTGCATCCTCAAAGCAGCAGCGACAAGCGTGCGTCTGTCTGTTAAAGGGTGGTGACACCCTCAAAGTGTGCTACACAAACAATTAAAATATTGTTCTTTTTTTTTCGGTCTTTGTGAAATGTGTGGGCTGTAGCCGCACCTGCATCCTTAAAGCAGCAGCGACAAGCGTGCGTCTGTCTGTTAAAGGGTGGTGACACCCTCAAAGTGTGCTACACAAACAATAAAAATATTGTTCTTTTTTTTCTGTCTTTGTGAATTGTGTGGGCTGTAGCCGCACTTGCATCCTCAAAGCAGCAGCGACAAGCGCGCGTCTGTCTGTTAAAGGGTGGTGTAACCCTCAAAGTGCTCCAAAAAATAAAAAACTATTTTTTTAATGTGTTTGTGACTTGTGTGCGATGTAGCCGCACGTGCATCAACATAGTAGCAGCGCCAAGCATGCGCCTGTGTCATAAGTCAAGGGCTGGTTTGGACATCTGGTCCGGACTGAAGGACGTGCCAACAATTTCTGACAAGTCTACTGTCACTGCATATGATACTGTCCTCAAAGCAGCAGCGACAAGCGTGCGTCTGTCTGTTAAAGGGTGGTGACACCCTCAAAGTGTGCTACACAAACAATAAAAATATTGTTCTTTTTTTTTCTGTCTTTGTGAATTGTGTGGGCTGTAGCCGCACTTGCATCCTCAAAGCAGCAGCGACAAGCGTGCGTCTGTCTGTTAAAGGGTGGTGACACCCTCAAAGTGTGCTACACAAACAATAAAAATATTGTTCTTTTTTTTTCTGTCTTTGTGAATTGTGTGGGCTGTAGCCGCACTTGCATCCTCAAAGCAGCAGCGACAAGCGTGCGTCTGTCTGTTAAAGGGTGGTGACACCCTCAAAGTGTGCTACACAAACAATAAAAATATTGTTCTTTTTTTTCTGTCTTTGTGAATTGTGTGGGCTGTAGCCGCACTTGCATCCTCAAAGCAGCAGCGACAAGCGCGCGTCTGTCTGTTAAAGGGTGGTGTAACCCTCAAAGTGCTCCAGAAAATAAAAAACTATTTTTTTAATGTGTTTGTGACTTGTGTGCGATGTAGCCGCACGTGCATCAACATAGTAGCAGCGCCAAGCATGCGCCTGTGTCATAAGTCAAGGGCTGGTTTGGACATCTGGTCCGGACTGAAGGACGTGCCAACAATTTCTGACAAGTCTACTGTCACTGCATATGATACTGTCCTCAAAGCAGCAGCGACAAGCGTGCGTCTGTCTGTTAAAGGGTGGTGACACCCTCAAAGTGTGCTACACAAACAATAAAAATATTGTTCTTTTTTTTTTGGTCTTTGTGAAATGTGTGGGCTATAGCCGCACCTGCATCCTTAAAGCAGCAGCGACAAGCGTGCGTCTGTCTGTTAAAGGGTGGTGACACCCTCAAAGTGTGCTACACAAACAATAAAAATAGTTCTTTTTTTTTTCTGTCTTTGTGAATTGTGTGGGCTGTAGCCGCACTTGCATCCTCAAAGCAGCAGCGACAAGCGCGCGTCTGTCTGTTAAAGGGTGGTGTAACCCTCAAAGTGCTCCAAAAAATAAAAAACTATTTTTTTAATGTGTTTGTGACTTGTGTGCGATGTAGCTGCACTTGCATCCTCAAAGCAGCAGCGACAAGCGCGCGTCTGTCTGTTAAAGGGTGGTGTAACCCTCAAAGTGCTCCAAAAAATAAAAAACTATTTTTTTAATGTGTTTGTGACTTGTGTGCAATGTAGCCGCACGTGCATCAACATAGTAGCAGCGCCAAGCATGCGCCTGTGTCATAAGTCAAGGGCTGGTTTGGACATCTGGTCCGGACTGAAGGACGTGCCAACAATTTCTGACAAGTCTACTGTCACTGCATATGATACTGTCCTCAAAGCAGCAGCAACAAGCGTGCGTCTGTCTGTTAAAGGGTGGTGACACCCTCAAAGTGTGCTACACAAACAATAAAAATATTGTTCTTTTTTTTTCGGTCTTTGTGAAATGTGTGGGCTGTAGCCGCACCTGCATCCTTAAAGCAGCAGCGACAAGCGTGCGTCTGTCTGTTAAAGGGTGGTGACACCCTCAAAGTGTGCTACACAAACAATAAAAATAGTTCTTTTTTTTTCTGTCTTTGTGAATTGTGTGGGCTGTAGCCGCACTTGCATCCTCAAAGCAGCAGCGACAAGCGTGCGTCTGTCTGTTAAAGGATTACATCGGTGACAGCATCCAAGTAGGCATGTCAGACAGTCCGTACCTGTACTGGCAGGAAAAAGAAGCAATTTGGAGGCCCCTGTACAAACTGGCTCTATTTTACCTGAGTTGCCCCCCCTCCAGTGTGTACTCCGAAAGAGTGTTTAGTGCAGCCGGGAACCTTGTCAGTGAAAGGTGTAGGAGGTTGCTTCCACAAAATGTGGAGAAGATGATGTTCATAAAATGAATTATCAACTCTTCCAGGGAGACCAGCCTCCAGAACGTACAGAGGGACCTGTGGTTCCAGCGGGGACGAATTAATACTCTGTGAGGATGAGGATGTTCACACTGAAGAGGGTGAGGAATCGGTGGATGAGGAGGATGAGGATGACATCTTGCCTCCATAGAGCCAGTTTGTGCAGGGACACATTAATTGCCAGCTTGTTTTGTGGGGGCCCAAACGAACCAATCATTTCAGCCACAGTTGTGTGGCAGACCCTGGCGCTGAAATGATTGGTTTGTTAAAGTGTGCATGTCCTGTTTATACAACATAAGGGTGGGTGGGAGGGCCCAAGGACAATTCCATCTTGCACCTCTTTTTTTTCTTTGCATTATGTACAGTCTGGGGCCTAGTTTTTCAAACTGCCATCCTGTCTGCCTCTGCAGTTTCACGCCTAGATGGGTCACGTGTTTGTGCCACCCACTCGTGTCGCTTAGCATAGTCATTCAGCTACCTCGGTGCAACCTTTTGGACATAAAAACACTATTGTGAGGTGTGAGGTTTTCAGAATAGACTGGAAATGAGTGGAAATTAAGGTTATTGAGGTTAATAATAGCATAGGAGCAGAAAAACCTACAAATTCTGTGATTTTAGCTGTTTTTATGCTTTTTTTCAAAAAAATACAGATCCAAAACACAAAACCCACAACCCAAAACACGGAAGGGTGGTTTTGGCAAAACCAATCCAGATCCAAAACACGAAGAAAGATCCAGATCCAAAACCAAAACACAAAACACGAAAAGTGGCCGGTGCACACCCCTAATATATATATATATATATATATATATATATATATGTATATATATATATAATTTTTCTATTCAAATGGTACAATCAGTGCTGGCTCCCTGTATTGTTTTACAGGGCATGATGTTCCCTATGGCTACATGCATTTTCATGTAAGGATTCTCTTAGCCACTTATATGGAACCCCATGTAATACACCATACATGAGCAGGCCCTGAAAAATATCACTTTCATCACTTTTATCAACAAGTAGATCTTACTAACTGCTTTGGGGCCTGTTTATTTTGGATGAAAGTATGTGAAGTTATAGTGAAAACTAAACAGTGCTAATTACTGTTAGATGTATAGGTACTTGTGTACTCTACGGACTCAGGACCTCATTCAGAGCCGCTTGCAAAATGCGAGCGCTAGCTCTGAATGAGGACGGCCGCTTTTCTTTTGAAAGGCGGCCTCCTGGCAGCTCGCTAAGCTGTGGGTTACCACCCACAGCTTTAGCGAGTGACTAGGTGATGGTCATAATGGTCGAGACCATCGCGACCATCGGGGCTTGCGACAAGACCCTTGGGTTCGGGTCTCATATACCGCAAGCCACAGGCAGCTTCCTGCTCTAACAGAGCAGGAAGCTCCCTACTGACATCACTGGTGATGTCAGTAAGGCCGCCTACAAACGGCAAGCGTTCCTTACATTTGTTCGGCCACACCCCCTCCCCACCTACAAAACGGGGTGAGCTGTCAATCAACATCGACAGCCGCCCCTTTTGTAGCGAGCCCCGGAGCGAGTGAATTTGTCACACGCTCTGGAGCGAGCGCAAATGCACTGCGGCCGCTGCGTGTGTGCAGGGCCTCAACATCGACCCGCTTGCGAGCGCTTAGGCGCTTGCGAGTTGGTCTGATTGCAGAGAGAACTCAATGAATGTTTTAAATGGTACTTGTGTACTTTACATACACAAGTACCAAAAGTTGTCCCTACCTAAAGAAGAAAGTTGTCCTCTTGCAGGCTCGGGGGCTCGCTACGCTCGCCACAAGGTTATGTTCCACCTCTATGCCCTCTTGGATGGTAAGGAATGACACTGGACATTGGGAATGACACTGGACACTGGCTGATGACGTCAGGGTCCTCTCTGTGAAGGGGATTTAGATATTACCATGATTGATAATAATAATGAGTGTAGGACACTTGGGTTCTCTCTGCAATGAGTCCATAAAGTACAAAAGTACCAGCAAATATATAAAGCAAATACAATGGGTCTGATTCAAAGGTGGATGCAAATCCCATCGCTGCTGCGTCTTTGTATGTAGTAGAATTGAGAAAATATACTAATGCTGCAGCAGCTGTCTTTTGTACAGAGACACATCCACCGCCGACGTCTTATATCTGCCGCTTACGTACATAAACACTGCACCGGTCGCACCATCAAAGGATCCCTTTCCGTTCCCTGTGGCTTCAACATGCACTAGCTAAAGGCTGGGTTATCTTAACAGCAGTGTGGGCCCTGGGCAAAGCAATGCACTGGGGCCCCCTACCCATCCATTCAGGGGAAAAAATGTAAATGGTCAATAAAATTAGACCCTTTTGCATGCCCATCAGACCTCCCACACATGCAGAGACTCTATCTGAAGCCGGCAGATGAAGTGAAACTGGGACCGAAGTGAGTACTCGTCACCCGGGGAGGGGGGGGTGGGGTGGGGGACGTTAGATCAGAATACAGTGCACCGGCGGCTGGCTTATAAAAATATCACAAATTTACCAACTGGCCGGGCTGCAGGGGGGCAGGTTGGTGGGTCCTTACAAGCTTCGGGCCCTTGGGCAACTGCCCAACAAGCCCAATGGAAGAGATGGCCCTGCTCCTGCCCCGTCACTCCATCCTCCTGCCTCTTTTACAGCCCCCTGTCTCTTTAACCTCCTGTCACAGCAGGGTTGTATATATCTCACTCAGATCATCTTATCAATGTACATGTAACTTTTACACTGTAATATATATATATATATATATATATATATATTATAAAATAATCTAACAATATACATCTAACTTTTACTGACTGTCACACTGTGCTTGTGTGAGTCAGTTTTTGTTACTGCCATTGCCAGCCATCCTTTACCTCCTCCTCTGTTGCTCCTGAGTGCTGACACTGAGATAGGAGTGAGGCAGGACCGGGCGGCCAGCTGGACTCGGAGCCAAAGGAGACTCCGCAATGGCCCATGTGAGGAACTGCTGTGGCCAGGCAATAGCATACACAGCAGCTCCCCCTCGCTTCGGCCATTTACCTTTGAGCTTTTGCACACACAGAAGCTACTACTGAAGCCCGAACGGGGAACGCACATGGGGATCACACGGCCCCTCAGATTGCGCTCCGGTGAAACCGCCCTGCCTATGCCCCTGAGCCAGAGACCCACTAGCCTAGCCTGTGCCAATTTTGATCAGAGGGACTTAGGCCCTCAGAAATTTTTTTTTTTACCATTGCTTACAAATATTGTGACTACATCTAAAAAATGAAACTACTTTAATGGACCAGTGCAGCTCCCCCTTTTTAAATTCATTAAAACGTTTTCTCCTACATATATTATATTCTGCCAGGAAAGCTATTCTTCCAGATATACAAAAACGAGTTATTCATTTCCATAGAAAGTGGGGTATTTATATTTCCCAGTTGGATTATCCAACTGAAATTCATACTTTTACACAATTTGAGTCTATGGACTGGTTCCATGTATTTTTCTTTGATAATGTTTCCCAGTACTTAAAGTGGTCATAGAGACATGGTGGAACTTCCCCTCGTCCTCGGCGCTTTTTCAATAAAGGGATGGCGTGCACGGCACAAAAAAAGACATGGTCTCAAAAGAAAGGGGTGTGATCACACAATAGTATCCCCAGTTCAATTTATGCCACACAGTAGCACAATCTTATTCACATAGTGTCCCTTATTCATGTTATGATACACAGTAGTGCCCCTTTTAAATAATGCCCACATTAGTGCCCCTTATACACAATGCCCACAGCCGTAGTGCCCATTACACATAATGCCCACAGCAGTAGTGCCCCTTATGCAATGCCCACTGTAGTGGTAGTGCCCCTTATGCAGTGCCCCCAGTAGTGGTGCCCCTTATGCACTGTCCACAGTAGTAGTGTCCCTTATGCAGTACCCCCTATGCAATGCCCCCATTAGTAGTGGCCACCAGTAGTAGTGCCCCCAGTAGTAATGCCACCAGTAGTATTGCCCCCTGTAGTAATGCCCCTTGTAGTAGTGCCCCCAGTAGTAATGCTCCCATTAGTAGTGCCCCCAATAGTACTGCTCCCAGTAGTAGTGCCCCCATTAGTAGTGCCCCCAGTGGTAGTGCCCCTTGCACAATAAAATACTGTTAAAAATACAAACACAATACTTACCTTAAACCCCACTCCTGCATCAGCTGCCATCCATTCTGACCACTCCTCAGAACTATAGGAGAGACATCATGACGTCTCTCCCATAGTGTGCACTGCAGAGCTCAGGAGTGAACTCTATCCTCCGGCTGCCACTGTGGGGAAGGAGGCGGACGCTCGCTAGTAACAAAATCTAAGTGGTTGTCCGGCATAATGGAGCCTCCCTGCGACGCAGGACAACCTCCAAATGGAACTGATGGAATGCAGTTCCTCCCTGTTTTGGTCCACTTTAACCCCTGATGCTTCCCTTATATGCCCTTCCCTTTATGGGACAGTTCCAGAAAATGTTCTATTGCCAATTTGTATGTTTCTTTTTTTTCTTCAATCTGCTCGTATATATGATGTGGTTCACATCCAATGGGGTCTCTCCTCACCTCTTAACCTCATTCTTATCCCCATTATTTCCCATTTATCCTCCCAATATTTTGATATTACAGTTTTTAAGTTTTTTCTCTTTTCTTCTTGTTATTTGTTTTTTTGTACACTTTATACACATTTTAATACTTAAATTAAGATGTTTTATGCTTCACTGATTAATTTTCTTGACTGTATGTACTGGTAATAATGATTGCTCATAGCTTTTTCTACTTGTACGAGTAAGTATATGGGTCATTCCATGTTACTCATGTTACATTTCATTTACATTTTTACAAGTTTAAATGAACCACACACAAAAATGAAACAGAAATTCAACTTTTTGAAAATGTGACAATAATATATAGGATAGGTAGTTATAATTAATATTTAGAAACAGAAAAAATGTACACTCATATTATTTACATTTTATTGTTTATATGCTTGCCTCATGTTACAACAGAATGGACATAGGAACTGAGGGAACTTATATATTTCTTTAAACTTTCTCTCCTAATTGTATTTACAATATGATTGTTATACTATACACTTATAAGACACTAAACTTATGATTGACACACAAACAAAATACTGAATGTTAACCAAAATATACTTAAAATCAATTTTGAGATGTGTTCATGCTAATTTAGATTGTTACTCACGTTACATGTCTGTCCCCAGTCAAAGGGCTCTGATACAAATTACTCAAATGTGAATTAATCAATGCAGGCCTGTTTATCTTGATTAACTATGAAATTTGTATATATATATATTGTGAAACAGTTAGGTTAGGGGGTCCCTCTCCCGGGTAGAGGACTCCTTCCTTACACACACACACAGCAGCAGGGAAGCAGCACACCAGTCTGGATGCAAGTACAAGCTGGTCGGCGCCAGTCTTTATTGTACAATGTCAGAAATAACACAAAGAAAACATAAACGTAAATCCTAGCCCTGTCGGGGCACTAACTTCACAGGTAGTTCCCTCACTACCAGAACCTGGCAGGGCCTAATGCCCTCGCCAGCAACAAAGCACAGCACAGTACTCACAAATAGGTTTGTCAAGTGTCTCTGAGCAAACTCCCTGCCTGCTCTCCCAGGTGAGACAATCAGCCCTCAACACACTAGGCTTATATTGGCCACCCTCAGGTGGGAACCCAATCTAGCCTGTTACCAGGCTGCAAGAACCAAAATCTGGAGTGGCCGTGGGTGGAGCCCTCCCTCTCCTCTCACCCACAACCCCCAGGTCCCAAACCGGCTTTTCAAAAAGCCGAAACTCAAGCCTGCTACACTGCAGACTTTCTCCTTGGGGTTTAAAACACAAAAGACAGGAATCTGGGACAAATGTACCTGGCACAGACCACTTTACCAGTGATCCTATCACATATCCCCCCCCTTTGTTTCGACCTGTGGGGCGGAACAACTGAAGCCCCCAAACAATGAACGCGTGACAACGCATCAGCAGTGGCCAGCTGGCTTCCTGGCCTGTGTTCCACTGAAAATGTAAAAGTTTGTAACGCCAAGAACCATCTTGTAATTCTCGCATTACTGTCCTTATTTTCAGACATCCACTTCAGAGGGGCATGGTCAGTGATCAATTTGAACTTTCTTCCGACCAAGTAGTACCTGAGAGCCTCTAATGCCCACTTTATGGCCAACGCCTCCTTCTCCACTGTGGCATAGTTTCTCTCATGTACATTCAACTTTCTGCTAAGATAGAAAATAGGGTGTTCCTCACCCTCCTTGTTCTGGGACAGGACCGCTCCTATACCTACTTCTGATGCATCGGTTTGTACTATGAATTCCCTTTCAAAATTAGGAGTCATCAGGACTGGTTGGGAACACAACGCTACTTTCAACTCCTGAAAAGCTTTCTCTGCCTCAGGACTCCATTCTATCATGACTTTTTGTTTGCCTTTAGTCAGGTCAGTCAGTGGGACTGCCATGGTGGCAAAGTTGGGTATAAACCTCCTGTAGTACCCCGTAATTGCCAAGAAGGCTCTCACCTGCTTTTTATTCAGAGGCCGTGGCCAGTTTTGTATGGCATCAACTTTATTGAGCTGAGGCTTTATCAGGCCTCTGCCAATGGTGTATCCCAGATTTTTTACTTCCTCCATGCCTAGACAACACTTTTTTGGGTTGGCTGTCAAACCTGCCTTATAGATGGAGTCCAACACTGCTTGTACCCTGGGTAAGTGAGACTGCCAATCAGGACTATGAACGACCACATCATCCAGATAAGCAGCCGCATACTGTCTATAGGGCCTTAGAATCCTGTCCATCATTCTTTGGAAGGTAGCAGGTGCCCCATGTAGCCCGAAGGGCAACATCTTGTACTGAAACAAGCCCTCTGGCGCTGAAAAAGCTGTCTTTTGTTTGGCGCTCTCGGTTAACGGTACTTGCCAATACCCTTTGGTTAGATCAAGAGTGGTTAAATACCTTGCCGTCCCTAGTCTCTCAATCAGTTCATCCACTCTTGGCATCGGGTAGGCATCGAATTTTGAAACACTGTTCAACTTTCGGAAGTCATTGCAGAAACGCACACTCCCGTCGCGCTTTGGAATCAACACAATGGGACTTGACCATTCACTATGTGATTCTTCAATAACCCCTAACTCTAGCATATTTTTAATTTCTTTCGACACCGATTCTCTTTGTGCTTCTGGTAACCTATAGGGCTTTAGATTAACTTTAACCCCTGCGTCAGTGATGATGTCATGTTTAATGACCGAGGTTTTCCCAGGTACGTCAGAGAACAGCACCCTATTTCTAATCAGAAACTCCTTGACCTCTTGTTGTTGAATTGCAGACAGGGTTTTTGCCACTGTCACTTCGGGAACTAAGGGCCCTGGACTTACTGGAGGGTCTCGGATGGCCGACAGTACCGTTCTATCTTTCCAGAGCTTTAACAGATTTATATGGTATATCTGTTCCGGCTTTCTTTTCCCCGGCTGGTAAACTTTGTAATTGACCTGCCCCACTCTTTCTAAGATTTCAAAGGGCCCTTGCCATTTAGCCAAAAGTTTATTTTGCACAGTGGGAACCAATACTAACACTCTGTCCCCAGGAGCAAAGCTGCGTAACCGAGCATTGCGGTTGTATACCCTCTGCTGTGCCTGTTGAGCCTGTTCCAGGTGCTCTCTCACTATCGGCACTACCGCAGCAATTCTCTCCTGCATTTGAGAAACATACTCAATCACCGTTTTGTAAGTACTAGACTGCCCCTCCCATGTCTCTTTGGCAATGTCTAGTAACCCCCTTGGGTGTCTCCCATACAACAAGTCGAAGGGTGAAAACCCGGTGGAGGTCTGGGGAACTTCTCTTATGGCCAACAATAAATACGGCAATAAGTAGTCCCAATCCCTACCATCCTTGTTGACCACTTTCCTAAGCATGTGTTTTAACGTCTTGTTAAACCTCTCGACCAGCCCATCGGTTTGGGGGTGATAAACCGAAGTTCTTAGCTGTTCGATTTTGAACAGGCGGCATAACTCTTTCATGACTTTGGACATAAACGGTGTACCCGGTGTACACTAGGCTTATATTGGCCACCCTCAGGTGGGAACCCAATTAAGCCTGTTACCAGGCTGCGAGAACCAAAACCTAGAGTGGTCGTGGGTGGAGCCCTCCCTCTCCTCTCACCCACAACCCCCAGGTCCCAAACCGGCTTTTCAAAAAGCCGAAACTCAAGCCTGCTACACTGCAGACTTTCTCCTGGGGGTTTAAAACACAAAAGACAGGAATCTGGGACAAATGTACCTGGCACAGACCACTTTACCAGTGATCCTATCACAATATATATATATACAGTCAGGTCCATAAATATTGGGACATTGACAGAATTTTCATATTTTAGCCTCTATTCACCACCACAATCGCTTTGAAATGAAACAAACAAGATGTGATTTAACTGCAGACTTTCAGATTTAATTTGAGGGTAATTACATCCAAATCAGGTGAACGGTGTAGAAATTACAATGGTTTCTATATGTGCCTCCCACTTTTTAAGGGGCCAAAAGTAATGGGACAATCCTAAATCTAACTTTCACTTTTTAATACTTTGTTCCAAATCCTTTGCAGGCAATTACAGCCTGAAGTCTGGAATGCATAGACATCACCAGACGCTTGGTTTCATCCCTGGTGATGCTCTGCCAGGCCTCTACTGCAAATGTCTTCAGTTCCTGCTTGTTCTTGGGGCATTTTCCCTTCAGTTTTGTCTTCATCAAGTGAAATGCATGCTCAATCGGATTCAGGTCAGGGGATTGACTTGGCCATTGCATAACATGACACTTTTTAGCCTTAAAAAACTCTTTGTTTGCTTTTGCAGTATACTTCGGGTCATTGTCCATCTGCACTGTGAAGCCCCGTCCAATGAGTTCTGAAGTATTTGACTGAATATGAGCATATAATATTGCCCAAAACACTTCAGAATTCATTCTGCTGCTTTTGTCAGCAGTCACATCATCAATAAATACAAGGGAACCAGTTCCATTGGCAGCCATACATGCCCACGCCATGACACTACCACCACCATGCTTCACTGATGAGGTGGTATGTTTTGGATCATGAGCAGTTCCTTTCCTTCTCTTCTCTTCCCATCACTCTGGTACAAGTTGATCTTTGTCTCATCTGTCCATAGGATGTTGTTCCAGAACTGTAATGGCTTTTTTAGATGTTGTTTGGCAAACTCTAATCTGGTCTTCCTGTTTTTGTGGCTCACCAATGGTTTGCATCTTGTAGTGAACCCTCTATATTCACTCTTGTGAAGTCTTCTCTTGATTGTTGACTTTGACACATATACACCTACCTCCTGGAGAGTGTTCTTGATTTGGCCAACTGTTGAGAAGGGGTTTTTCTTCACCAGGGAAATAATTCTTTTGTCATCCACCACAGTTGTTTTCCGTGGTCTTCCGGGTCTTTTGGTGTTGCTGAGCTCTCCGCTGCGTTCTTTCTTTTTAAGAATGTTCCAAACAGTTGATCTGGCCACACCTAATGTTTTTGCTATCTCTTTGATGGGTTTGTTTTGATTTTTCAGCCTAATGATGGCTTGCTTCACTGATAGTGACAGCTCTTTGGATCTCATATTGAGAGTTGATAGCAACTGATTCCAAATGCAAATGTCACACCTAGAATCAACTCCAGACCTTTTACCTGCTTAATTGATAATGAAATAACGAGGGAATAGCTCACACCTGTCCATGAAATAGCTTTTGAGTTGATAGTCCCATTACTTTTGGTCCCTTAAAAAGTGGGAGGCACATATTGAAACTGTTGTAATTCCTACACCGTTCACCCGATTTGGATGTAATTACCCTCAAATTAAATCTGAAAGTCTACAGTTAAAGCACATCTTATTTGTTTCATTTCAAAACCATTGTGGTGGTGAATAGAGGCCAAAATCTGAAAATTCTGTCAATGTCCCAATATTTATGGACCTGACTGTATATATATATATATATATATATATATATATATATATACAGTATATATTGCTAGGAAAATGGAGAGCATACAATAGTTGAAATAAATGCTCGCATCAGGGGGTGACGAAGTCCAACCATTGACAAAACACGTAGGGATTGGTCTACACACGTGGATGTAGTGACATCATCAGCTTCTTCCAGAGATCTTGTTCTGTGATCAGACAGCGTGTTCCAGGAACCCCCTGTTGTTGATCGCGATCCGGAGACGCTATACCTATTAGAGACATGGACGCTGGTAGGGTCTTGATGATTTTATTTTATCTCAATGTATGTAAGCATTTATTTCAAGTAAAGTTGCTTTTGGATATAACCTCACTACTGTGTGCTCTCCATGCCTTTGGTGAAGCCTAGTGGAAGAAGCTGCACTGCATTATGGACAATTAATGACTGATTTATGATTGCCATTTCCATATGCTGCCAGCTTGCTCCAACAACTTCCATATATGTTCAATGTTTACACATGCGGGAAATCGATAAGCGATAAATGTAAATAAATAAATTTTCTATTTTCACACAATATACTACCATCTTTTAGCAGCATAAATATACTAAAATATTAGCAGTTATGTGAAATTACATTTTCATGTATTGTGTCCTACTGTATATTTCATGGAATGACCCATACAATTAAGAAAGGAGGCATACCACCCTTACTCTACTCTTCTCGCTGTGATGGTATATGTACAGTACCTTTTATTTCATGAATCATTGTTTTGGTTCATTGTGTTGCATATCATATGATATTTTGTTTGTTTTTGTAAAAATCTAATAAAGAGATATTTAATTATAGAAATAAAAACATATATATATATATATATATATATATATATATATATATATACAGGTTGAGTCTCCCATTTCCAAATATTCAGAAAATAGGAATATTCCGAAATACGGAAGTTTTTTAGCATGACTGAGATAGTAAAACCTTTGTTTTTTGATGGTTCAATGTACACAAACTTTTTTTAAAGCACAAGATTATTAAAACTATTGTATAAAATTACCTTCAGGCTTTGTGTATAAGGTGTATATGAAACCTAAATGAATTTCATATATGTACACAAACTGTGTTTGAGCCACAAAATTATTGAAAATATTGTATAAAATTACCTGCAGGCTGTGTGTAGAAGGTGTATATAACACATAAATGCATTCTGTGTTTAGACATGGGTCCCATTCTCAAGATATTTCATCATGGTATGCACATATTCCAAAATACGGAATATTCCGATATCCAAAATACCCCTGGTCCCAAGCATTTTGTATATGGGAGACTCAACCTGTGTATATATATATATATATATAATTATATATAAATCCACGTGGTGCCCTCCATAGTGAGCTCCAACACAGGAATCACTACAATATATATAGGTCCATAGGCGGCACTCCGTAGAAAAAATAACACACATCACATAGCTACAGTATATGAAGCTTCATATAGCTATGTGATGTGTGTTATTTTTTCTGCGCAGTGCAGCCTATGGACATATATATACTGTATATATACCTGTCAAAATCCCGAAGGTAAGTAGTGGGGAGGGTTAGGAGTTAGGGTTAGGCACCAGATGTAGGGTGCCTAACCCTAAGTTAGGCATTAAGCGGGGAGGGTGAGGTTAGGTTTAGGCACTAGGGGAGGAGTTTAGGGTTAGGCACCAGGGAATGAGGGTTAGGGTAAGGGTAGGGAGAGGGGGAGGGTTAGGGTACCAACCAACAAGGTGTCGGTATTATAAAACTGTCGGTATGCAGGAGTTGGGAATCTGAATACTGGGATCCCGAATGCCAGCATCCTGTACCCATCCCATATATATCACATATTTAAACTTCATTGGTTTATTTGTTTGTCTATGTGTCCAGATACCCATGCACTGATTGGGATGAAACCAATGCATGGTGGTCCAGTTGGTTCCTGGCCAGGTTTTAGGGGGGTTAGGGTCCCGGTTGGATATTGGATCCTAGAAGACATACTAGGGGGTTGAGGTCCTAGTCGGACCTCCTGTTAGTGTGCGCTGGGCAGAACTTTGACCCAGGGATGCTGGGAAAAACTTTGACCCGGGGAGCCTGTTCTGGGCCTTCCACTGAATAGATTTGGATGAAAACTTCACAGAGGGGCAGCAATTGGTCTGGGTTGCCTAATGGAGTGGCTGGGGTCCCAGTCTGACTACACGGTGGAGTGTGCCGGGCAGAACTTTAACCCAAGGAGCCTGTTCTGGGCCTTCCACTGTATGGATTTGGATGACATCACATAATTTTGACAAAAACTTCACAGAGTGGTAACATTGGATCCCAGAAGGCATACTAAGGGGTTGAGGTCCCAGTTAGACCTCCCAATGGTGTATGCTGGGCAGAAATTTGACCCAGGGAGCCTGTTCTAGGCCTTCCACTGGATGAATTTGGATGAAAAGTTCACACAGGGGTGGCAATTGATCTGGGAAGCTTAATGGAGTGGTTGGGATCCCAGTCGAACCTCATGGCAGAGTGCGCCGTGCAGAACTTTGACCCAGGGAGCCTGTTCTGGACTTTCCACTGGAGGGATTTGGACAACATCACATAATAAAACTAGATAACATGAAGATATAAATCTGGACAATACTGGGTACTCCAGCTAGTATATACATTGAAAAGAAAGCCAAAGAAAGTAAAAACAATATACTGCTGCTTGAAAGATTACAAGTATTGAAAAGCAAAAATAAAACATTGCATCCTGTATTTATTCACAAAAAGACTGACTTGTAAATGCGTCTAATAGCAGTTCACAGATCAGGAATCCAAGCACCATTTTTCAAGAAAGAAAAAAAAATTGCAATTCCTTTTCCCTCAAGGTCATTCCTTAGACATAAATCTATAGGACATCGTCTTTCATGAGAGCTTAATCCATAGCTTATCAACATTTTGCGCTAAGAGATAATTCATAGTATTTGGAAGCGAAAAAAAAACCCTCTTTCCGATAATTGACAGCTGTCTTATGACATGTCGTATAAGGAATAAGGATGAAGTGTTAAGCTTCAAATCTCATATAGTTTATGATGTACTGTAGTTATCAAAATATATATTATAAGACAAAAAGTAGTTCTGCTAAAGAATAGAATTGAGTTTAGTGACTGCCACATGCCTCATATTATTTATCTGTATATGCAGTAAAAAATTATAGCTTAATTCCAATATAAAGAAAGAATAGCGAAAAAAATATGTCTCTTGTCCTTTAGTCTTAAATAATGTTTTTGTTTTTTAACCACTTGCCTGGCGTAGTTGCATTGTTTACCTGGTGAAGTTGGATCGTTTGCAACCACGCCAGGCTTATGTTACCTGACATGATTGCCTACAATGGGACCAGTCAGAAACGAACACTGGATACCAGAAGATAATCTTCCAGCAACCACCCATAGCAACCTCTGCATCCCTACACCCTCCCCCAGTGTCTACCATGCTACCATTCACTGCTGATCGGGCAGCCCAGCAATACCTATCACCCAGCAGCTGCAAAGAGGAGCAACCTCCGGGGAAATGTATATATGAAACAGCCCTTAGTTCCCACCACCCCTCCCCAACGTATACCTGGTAACTGCTCAGAGGAGCATATGCTGGGAAAATGCAAAGTTTCAATGTCGCGATGGTATGAGATATCGATGATCATTCTGTTAAAAATCAATATAATGTGCTTAAAAATAATTGTTTTTGTTTAAGAAAATTGTGTTGGAGAAAGATATAAATAGATGTTCTTCACCTACAGTAATTCATTCATAAACCCGACAATTTCTGAGCGTTTTTTTGAAAAAATATTAGCCAGTTACGTGGTTAAGCTTTGAATCTTTGAAATAAGCTCTTTTAAAAAATATGTTCTCCTATAACTCATCAGTCCATTTGCAAAATCAACCTGTGTGGTTCAATTTACAAGTGTAAAGCATTCTTGCCTACTCTCCCCGAATGACTGGTAGGCTTCCAAAAATCAGGTAGCACTCCCGACCACCCAGAAGAGTGGACAAGTGTCTCGGATGGCTGCCACACACCAGCACCCTTTTGCCGCTGTCCACTTCCCCCAGATCCACCCACCTTTAGAATGCAAGTGGGCGGTCCGGGGGGAGCCAAAGACGTGATTTGCGCTGAATTGCGTCATCGTGGCCCCACCACAATGCCAGTAATCTCAGCATTGAGTAGCAGGGGTGGAGCCATGATGATGCAATTGTGCAGTCACACCCCCAGTCAGGCATCACGCCGCTTGCCATGCTCCCCCGCTGTTCCTACCTGGCTGCTTCCTCCCGGAGGGTATAGCCAGATTGTCGGCAAGTATGGTGTAAGCATTGGTCTCTGATTCTCCCTGAGTGAATGTAATCTGTTATCAAAGTGAAAGCCAATCAGTCATGGAACTTCTGGTTGGTCCCATGATGTTGGAGGGAAGGCACTGTTGCGATTGAGACGCACAGAAACAGAGATGTCTTGGAAAAGTGACCCGGTCGCAAGCGGCCACTCGCTCGTATGTGGCCGATGTTAAGCGACCGCGCATGCGCACGTGTCATACTGCGCAAACTACTGTAATGAGTGACAGGAGAGGCCGTTTGTGGGTTGTAACAGGGGCAGGACCCTAGTAACAGGGGAGTGGAGGTGCGAACGCAGGCGTGCCTGAGTGTTGCAACGCCGTTTCTAAGGCATGCATAATTAACAGACAGTGTCATAGTACACGTTACCAACCCTTTTTTTTATACAGAAATCCTCACAGTGCTTGCGGTAAGGTAAGGCAACCACAAGCGCTGTGAGCCCTTCCGATGGTCCTCGATGTACCAATGTTTTAATACACTTCCTGGAGATGACGTGCGCTAGTGGGCGTCTCTATATATGCTAATAGGCGTCTGCATACACAAAGTGATCACTCGCCCAGACAAAGTGGGCGTGCTTATGCCTTTCCGAGCGAGCGCCTGCCATGCTGTCACTTTCGCGAATTTGCATACACTGGGAGCGAGCGATCGAATCTAGCGAGCGGCTCTGAATCGGGTCCTATGTTTAATCTCTTCTTTTTATGACATATTCAGTACCCATACTTACTGGTCATGTGACTGAGGATACTCAGAATAAGATACTGTAAGTAATTCCATCTAATAAAACGTTTCTATATTTTACACAGGGTGGACTTTGCACTTTATTTGTTTTACAGATATATATTTATAGACACATACATATATGATGGAGTTTGTTGATCTTATTTCAGTATTGATATTATTAATGTATGTTTTGATTTTTATATGTAATGAACGTTTATTTTCCTTTCTTTTCTATCTTTCCTGGTTCCTTCTTCCCCTGTGTTTCCTTTCTGAGATACATTACCAACAATGACTAAGAAATATTCAAGATCACATTGTAACATTATCTCCATTTTCCTAAGTAGCACAGAGTATATCAGACTGGCGGAAAACATATATTTTTTCAGCAAAATGTATTTCATAATATTCATTGTCAAAGGTAGACAATGATAATAGTGTGCACATCCTATGAAACGTTAATAAATTAATTTAAAATCTAATTATAACTTTCAGTAATGTCTTATCTGGTAATTAAGTAAATTTAGAGCCCTGGATATCACCTATTGTATTAAACATTGTATTAAACATTGAGTGAGTTCCTGGCTGATATACGGCTGTCACATTAAAGAGTGTTAAATAGGTAATTTGATGATGGAAGAGAAAAATGAAGAAGACTTTTTAAGGTTATTAAGGGAATTTGAATAATCCTAGGGTGACAGAACTAAAATAGAAAATGTTTGTAAAATATGCTGTGTGTACCTTGACAAAGGTGCATGGCTAGGACCGAAACGTCGGAGCTTTACTATGATGCTGTAAAAATTTTTTAAAAAGATGAAATAAAAACTAATTTTAGAAGACTGGTGAGTGCACCCCCTTTGTTCATTTTTTATATATATATATATATATATATATATATATATATAATTATATATAGTACATATGTGGGTCCAGCACTCCCAATAACCTCAAGTATTAATGCCCAGTGCCCTCACATTTCAAGCTAGAAAATATAAATCCACAATAGATGTGGCACTCGTAGCAGCAAAAAAATCTTTACACAAATTTAAAATAACGTTTCAGTGCCTATTTAATGTGCACTGTCATCAGCATGATTGGGCACTGAAACTTTATTTTACAGTCGTGTGAAGAATTTTTGCTGCTACGAGTGCAGCACATATAGTGGATTTATATATATATATATATATATATATATATATATATTACAGATGTGCGCCAGACCGTTTTTGCTGGTTTTGGTTTCGCCAAAACCTCGTGACTGGTTTTGATTTTGGTTTAAAAATATTTCCAAAAATTTACAAAAGAAGCTAAAATCACATAATTTTAGCCTTTTTTTGTTCCTACAGTATTATTAACCTCAATAGCATTAATTTCCACTAATTTCTAGTCAATTTTGACCACCTCACAGCTCACAATATTGTTTTCATCTGGTTTAGGCCAAACGGTTGCACCAAGCTAGCTGGCTAATTAAGCTAAATGACAGCAGTGGGCAGCACAAACATGTGGCAGTTCAACTTGAAATATGGCACATATAGGACACAGAGGGCCTGATTCAGACCCACTCATTAAGCCGCGGACGCACACTTTGGGTGATAGTCGTCCGCTTGCGTATACATTGCAATGCGTGTGCGCAAGCCAGTCACTGCGATGGTGAATCGTGCGCTCGTAGTAAATAGACTGGATGCTTTTTTGAGTGACAGATAGTGCCGTTTGTGGGTGGTAAAAGGGGAAGGTGCTTGTGAATGGGGGAGTGATGATGCAAACGCAGGTGTGTCTGGGCGCGAAAATAGAGTTTAATGGGTGTGCATAATTTGCAAGGGTAAGTCATTGTACATGTCACTTGGGTGTATTTCAGCCTGGCATGATCGCAGTGCTTGCGGTAGTGTATAGTCACCACAAGCGCTGCGTCCGCATCCGATGGTACCCAATGTACTGATGGTTACATACACTTCCTAGAGGAAGTTCTGGGCACCTTTCATATCTGCTAGATCATATTCAGATATAATCTATTTATGTAATTGGGCATAGTTCTTGTGCATGAATAGCGTTGTATTATGCTGCTAAAGTACATTATGCAATTGTTGATATGTACTTTTATTTGAATATTGTTGTTGTTAACTCTCCTCCGCATTTTGTGCATTTGTTTTTAGATATTGTTTGTTGCCTCGGCAACGGGTCGCGCTTGTGACGTCATTCAGTGGCGCCCTGAGGCAGAACCCGGATGCCGCGGCCGTACACGTGGTGTGGTGTGGGGTCTATGTAAGTAGCTGCTTTGTTTGCATTTTGTTATCTTGAAAACGATGCATTAAAGGCATCGAAACGTTGAACCTACCTGCGTTTGTGAAGTGTTTCTTTCTTGGCGTGCCGCTGATTTACATGCTGTATTGGGGAAGCATTTGTGCTTTCCACGGAGGGCACCCAGACTTGTATATTTTTTCATGGGAGTGCCATCTACTTGTGACTGTTATTTTGTGAGTGCTTATTGCAGGCTGCAGCACTCTCTGGATATAGGCACCCATTGTGTTTTATTCTGATCTTGCATCATCGTGTTTTCATATTATCATGGCAGAGGGAGGATGTGATACAGTGGAGGACATATATGAAGCCACCAATATTGCCCTAATAACTAAGGGTTCTATACTCTCATTTTCTGAATCAGATGCTGAGTCTATCTTAGTCAAGGAGCGCTTTGATGATAACAGCTCTAAATCCACTGAGCAATTGTACCGGGATTTATTAAAACTTAAGCAACGTGAGTTGGATTATTTCTATCATAGTGTCACTTTGAGTGATTACTTTAAGGACAAACGCATTCCCCGGGGATTCCGCATACGCAATTGTCCGACAACCGGACGTCACAGTACTACATTTTGTAAAAGATGGATTGCAGTCCTCAACAAGTGTAGCTATGACTTAATGCTCCTTGTTATAGAGGAATCGACCCGGGAAAACAACTTCACGAAAGATAAAATTACAGCATTTGAATCAGAGCATAAAGATACACTGACATCCGATACACAAACCAATTGGTTTGAAAAACTTAACTTACAGCTTGCAACCTATAAGAGGGATCTAATTCAATTCAAGAAAGCTAAACTGGCGAAGGTAGTCAATGACTATGAGCAAAATAGAGTATACAGATGGATCAGTGGGGGACAGCAGGAATATAATCGACCACCAAGGAGAGGGTTCCGCAGACCTCCGTTTGATTCTGACACGATTACAACGAGCGATTCTGATAACACCAATGCTCAGAATATTCCGCCATATATCCCTTTAGGTGCACGTACCCGGAGAGGCGCAACAGGAAAAGGAGATGCCATACGAGACGAGGATGGCAGTGGCAGAGGCAAAAGACGGCCAGGGAGGCCCCCTCTCCACAAGAGACGTTAGTGTTCAATTTGTCGCAGAGAATCCTGACTGACTCTGAATTAAAGGTACTTTCGAGAGGCTTATCTTATGTTCCTACAGTTCCTTTTAACAGCATGAACTGGGAAATAGAGAAGTATAAGTTGAATAGACAACTTAAATTACATGAAAAATACAAAGGTATCAAAAGTACACCAATGGTGTCTAACAAGGCTGACATTGTTCCTATTGCTGTATCAAAGTTGACAAAAAGATCTACCCATGAACCGATCTCTAATAACCATTCAATTAAATCATTTATGAATATGGTTGACATGAGTGTAAACAGTCTACAGAAATCTAAAAATGTATGTGGTATGAACTTGACTAGAGATGAATTCTGTGCTCTGAAGTCCCTGTCTAAATATCCTGATATCATTATTCGACCCGCTGATAAGGGCGGGTCGATTGTGGTACAGGACATTAATGTTTATAGAACTGAAGTAATGCGACAGTTAAATGATGCTAATGTGTACTATTTGTTGGAATCTGTTCCTACTACACAATATAAGACAGAATTACAGGAATGTTTGGATGGTGCGGTGTTGGAGGGTCTTATTCCACAGGATTTGGGAGAAGCTTTAATTCCCCGCGATCCAATCATTCCTATCTTGTACACACTGCCCAAAATACACAAGGGACTTGATAATCCTCCCGGGCGGCCGATCATCTCTGCTCGGGGGTCGTTATTTCAGCCCACATCCGTGTATTTGGACACAATAATACAACCTTGTGTTATGGGCCATCCAGACTATCTGATGGACACAACAGCATTTTTGGTGAAACTTGCCGCTTTGGGTGATGTCCCTGCAGACTGCTTCCTCTGCAGTGTTGATGTTTCAAATTTGTACACCATTATTCCGAACAATGCAGGTATTGAAGCAGTTTGTGACCTTATTAAGGTCAATCCCCTGTACACTGGCCCTGATGTTTCGTTGGTGTCCCAATTGTTATTTATGATTCTGATGCATAATTTCTTTTTCTTTGACGGGAGAATCTATCTGCAGCGCAGTGGCTGTGCGATGGGGTCCAATGTGGCCCCATCGTACGCCAATGCGTATATGTTTAAAGCAGAGAGGGATATTTTCTTTCAAACACGTGATTTATGTAACTGCATTTACTTTTACTGCCGCTACATTGATGATATCTTTATCATCTGGTCCGGCACTAGAGATAAATTCATCGATATGATTGATTATCATAACAAAACAGACAGTCCAATCAAATTCACCTATAACATCGATAGTCATAAGATGACATTTCTGGATGTTGGTAGGATCAATACCACCCTCTATCGTAAGCCCACTGATCGTAATTCCTTTTTACATGCCAATAGCTTCCACCCTAAGTCATCTAAATATGGATTACCCTATTCCCAATTCCTTAGGGCTAGACGCATTTGTAGCGACATCAACACGGCCTCTGATAAAATTGACCTGATGATCTCTGGTTTTCTGTCAAGAGGATATGATAAAACATCTTTGTTGAAAGCTAAGACTAAGGCTAAGCGCCTGCCTCGTGAAATCTTACTTAAGAGGAGTGATCCAGTAGTCACACAGAATCGCTTTCCATGGGTCAATCATTATAATACGCTAAGCCAAAAGATCAATTCGATTTCCAAACAATATTGGCCGATTGTGCAAAATGATAGTGACCTTAATCTGTCTGATACCACTGTAATGCCGTGCTACTCCCGGGGTAAGAATATACGGGACTGGCTGGTTAAGACCGATTTCAGCAAAATTGACGACAGTGGAAAAGATAGTTTTTTAAGTTTGAAAAAGGGTTGCTTTAAGTGCCTAAATTGCCTCACATGTAGGTACATGACAACTGGTGATTCATTCTACCACCCTCATAGTGGTTTACGCTATTTTATACGCCACAGGGTGACGTGCACAACAAAGTTTGTGGTCTATATGATCACGTGTCCATTGGTCTTAGCTATATTGGCAATACGGATAGGACACTACGTGAACGTATGGCACTTCATAGGTCGGCGATTCGAGCGGCCATTAGCTCTGGTTCCAGTGACCAACCAGTGGCCCGACATTTTTTGCAAGCTGGTCATAACCTGTCTACCCTGAGGTATATGATCATTGATCATGTCCCGGCCCTGGTTCGTGGGGGCAATAGATCAAAGAAGTTGCTGCAATGCGAGTCACAATGGATCCATAGGTTGGGGACATTATATCCAAAGGGATTGAACGACAATTTAGGGCTACATTGTTTTATATAAGTGCCATGAGTGGACATATATTGCACCACCAGGTGGTCACGGATGCCTGTCCGGATCTCCCGCTGGACAGATGGTCCAGTTTAGGTGGCACTGATTGTACCTCATATTTTCCTATATTGGGAAGTTCTGGGCACCTTTCATATCTGCTAGATCATATTCAGATATAATCTATGTATGTAATTGGGCATAGTTCTTGTGCATGAATAGCGTTGTATTATGCTGCTAAAGTACATTATGCAATTGTTGATATGTACTTTTATTTGAATATTGTTGTTGTTAACTCTCCTCCGCATTTTGTGCATTTGTTTTTAGATATTGTTTGTTGCCTCGGCAACGGGTCGCGCTTGTGACGTCATTCAGTGGCGCCCTGAGGCAGAACCCGGATGCCGCGGCCGTACACGTGGTGTGGGGTCTATGTAAGTAGCTGCTTTGTTTGCATTTTGTTATCTTGAAAACGATGCATTAAAGGCATCGAAACGTTTTACCTACCTGCGTTTGTGAAGTGTTTCTTTCTTGGAGTGCCGCTGATTTACATGCTGTATTGGGGAAGCATTTGTGCTTTCCACGGAGGGCACCCAGACTTGTATATTTTTTCATGGGAGTGCCATCTACTTGTGACTGTTTTATATATATATATAAATATATATATATTACAGATGTGCGCCAGACCGTTTTTGCTGGTTTTGGTTTCGCCAAAACCTCGTGACTGGTTTTGATTTTGGTTTTAAATTTTTTCCAAAAATTTACAAAAGAAGCTAAAATCACATAATTTTAGCCTTTTTTTGTTCCTACAGTATTATTAACCTCAATAGCATTAATTTCCACTAATTTCTAGTCAATTTTGACCACCTCACAGCTCACAATATTGTTTTCATCTGGTTTAGGCCAAACGGTTGCACCAAGCTAGCTGGCTAATTAAGCTAAATGACAGCAGTGGGCAGCACAAACATGTGGCAGTTCAACTTGAAATATGGCACATATAGGACACAGAGGGCCTGATTCAGACCCACTCGTTAAGCCGCGGACGCACACTTTGGGTGATAGTCGCCCGCTTGCGTATACATCGCAATGCGTGTGCGCAAGCCAGTCACTGCGATGGTGAATCGTGCGCTCGTAGTAAATAGACTGGATGCTTTTTTGAGTGACAGATAGTGCCGTTTGTGGGTGGTAAAAGGGGAAGGTGCTTGTGAATGGGGGAGTGATGATGCAAACGCAGGTGTGTCTGGGCGCAAAAATAGAGTTTAATGGGTGTGCATAATTTGCAAGGGTACATCATTGTACATGTCACTTGGGTGTATTTCAGCCTGGCATGATCGCTGTGCTTGCGGTAGTGTATAGTCACCACAAGCGCTGCATCCGCATCCGATGGTACCCAATGTACTGATGGTTACATACACTTCCTAGAGGTGACGTGCGCAAGTGGGCGTCTGCATACACAAACTGATCGCACGCCAAGACATAGTGGGCGTGCTTATGCCTTGCCGTGCAATCGCCTGCCTTGCTGGGTGTGTGCCAAATTTGCATACACTGGGAGTGAGCGTCCGCAGCTTAGCGACCGGGTCTGAATGAGCTCCAGAGTTCTTTTTTGAACTTGCAACTCGGTTCAAATTGCATGGAGCCACAGGGCTTATATATGCACGTGAATAAAGCACACTAAAATAAAGCAAACCAAACAGTACAAACAATAGAACTTAACTATATATTTTTTTTATTTTGATTTTTTGATGTCACAGCTCAATTCAAACTGTGTGGAGCCACAGGGCTTATATATGAATGTGAACAAAGTGCACCAAACAGTACAAACAATACAATTATTTAATTAAATGTTTCGATTTTTTTGATGTCGCAGGTGCAGCTGGAATTAAACTGCATGGAGTCACAGGGCTTATATATGCACATGAATGTCTTACTGATGGACACAGCACAGTCAATACAGCAGAGTACAGCACAGCATACAGCAGCGTTCACCCCCTATACACACTGACTAAGCACAGCCACTTCTGACTTGTGAGTCTGGACACAGCACAGCCTATACAGCAGAGTGAAGCGCAGTATACAGCAGCGTGCCTGACTAGGAAATGGCACAGAGTCCCGTCCGAGACGCCTTATATAGAATCCAAAACCCGTGAAAATCAAATGCAGCGAGGATAAAATTTTGCCTCAAAGTGGAATCCGAGTCAGATGGGATGACCCAGGCCACCGCTCAGATTGTCTTGGATTTTCAATATTCGGGCGGGTTTGAATTCCATAAAATGTGTATGTTCTCCGTATTCCAGCATCTGGATCTGGTAATTCAAGTCTGAGTAAAAACAAAGTACTCTAGAAAATATGTACTAATCTGAAAATGTAGGGTGCCTTTGGCCTTTGTACAGTATAGAGGGCCTGATACAGAAGTGTATGCTAAAGCAAGCGCAAATGGAAAAAAACTATAAAAATATAGTGAAGGGCCCTGTGATGTGTAGCTGATCCAAGCAGCTGCTGGGGAGGAGATAGTCAGCCTCCTATGGAACAATAGATAGAATGGGAAGCAGCGCTAATACCATAAATGAATTTAATAGGTAAACAATATATTAAATAAAATACATAAATATGAAAAACACCAGAAAACTCAGTACTGAGAAATCGAATAATTCAACATATGGCCATAATATAAAATAGGATTGAATTGAAAAGGCATATAGTTAAAACCCTGTAGGCACTGAAAGGATCACCATGGCATTAAGCTTGCACCATAGTTCCACATATAATACGGGCAGCACAGTCCAGTGGTGGTGTAAATATATTACCAGTCTTTGGTCACAATTGGAAGTTCTGATAATTGATGGAGGGCCTCATTAGTAGTAGGAACCAGCGCTCACAGATGAAGTCTCGTGATGACCAGGTACTGGATAATGGTAAAATCCTAAAGGTCCAAACGGTGCTCCCAAAGGTGGAAAGGTGCTGCGGTCCGCAATTGTAAGTGCCAACTCACAGGGTTATGTCACCAACGCGTTTCGCTGCTCAAAGGCAGTTTTTTCAAGGTGTTTGTATGTTTGTCAAGTAGCCTTTATATAATGCCTTCTATTGGCAACAATCAATCTCAGGTGTAGTCAATTAATGAACATACATAAAAATACAAACATTAATAAAACATATCTATACATAAGTAAAAGGTAGGAGGCAAATCTACTAAATATTATTACCAAATTAGGGAAATGAAAAAGTTTACTCACTATATTTAGGAACTGAGGGTCCAATCGTATTAATTGGCGGGCCCAGAGTCACTTGTTTATAGTTTACTTAGCGTTCATAGGTCACACTAGAACACATGGTATTATCCAAACTAGAAAGTGAGGCGCGGCGTCAACTTACGCCGTGCTCCATGCCTCATAGTGGGCTTGTTTATACTTTACTGAGTGTTCATTGGTCACACTAGAACACGTGGTAATACAAAAGCTCTCACATGCAACCGTGTCCTGGCTAAAACAAACACACATGTGGAAAGGTTACCGCCTCGCTCAAGATCAGCACACTCAACTCCTGAAATATCCTGTACTGCTGTGAGAAATATTATTATCTGATTGGCTACGGGCTTTTCTGTTCCTTGCGCAGGAAAACTAGGATCAGCAGGTGAGGACTGATAACGAAAATGTTCCCGCACATTAAGAAATAACATAATAGCCTAGTCCTTAACAAACAAACATTTGGTGTGACTTTATACACTTAAATATTTGCTTACTGTATGCATTCATTATTTATTTTGAAATGATTAAAAATTGTCAAGTTAAGTATGAACAGATTTGTAAAAATAAAAAGTTTGGCATTTAGAACCCTTATTCTAATTACTTTCAAATCCTTCAAAAATAATGAGACATTTCATTTGTTTTGTTTTTTTGGAAACAATGTCACGGCTTTTCTCCTAATACCGATGCAGAATGTAATGTGGTTCTCTTTTGTATAATAAATAGCTTTATCACTTAGCGAAATAAATTATTTTTTGTCTCATAGAACCTTTTTTGTTCATCTACACAACAGATGTTGTTGCCACAAATTAGTTCATAATTTCTTTCATAACTCAGTCAGAACGACCCTTCAATTTATTGTCAGGAAATGGATTTAGCACCGCATATAATGTTTGTAATTATGTAACAAAACTGCACTTTGCTAGATGAAAAGCTCAGCCATCAATCACCCAGTTTAGTGTATGGGTAACTTAATCTCCTGTTGTACCAGCTGCGTATTGTACTGCCATTTTCACAAAGGATTTGTTACACTCCCGCTGTGTGATGTGTAACATATTACAGTGATAACTATTAAATATACAGATAAGAGAGCTAGTTACTTTGCCCAGTTAATTGCATTGTTTCATGCTATACTATTGTTAATCCTAATGTGACTATACAGGTACAGCACACAAGCTATCGCTGACTGAGGGGCGCTAACAACCTAATCTAAAACAAAAAAGAAAAGCAAAGTTGATCATGTGAATTTCGATATTTAGATGTGTGTTCATACAAAGTGTATATATGTATCTCATGAGAGACAAAACCACCTGTTGCCTGATTCGTTCTAATAATATAACATGAAGCAATTTTTACCATGAATGAACAAATGCCACAGAACAATATTAATTGTCATATTGTCAGTTACAGGACAAATAAGATTGTCACCAATAAATGCATCACTTGGCATATCTACAGCCAATAGTATTTATTAGTAGGGTAGAAATAATGGATTTTATTTAACCCTTACTGGACACCATTAAGAAATCATTTTAAAAAAATTAATAATCTCCTAGTCAGTGATGATGTTGTATATATTTCATATTTCTCTAATTATTCAGAGTAGTGATTGTTTTTTTTCTATACTGGTAGTCAGACCAAGGTAGGTGGGAATGGCATAATCACTAAGTACTGTATATGTAAAATTTGGATTGTTGGAATTTCCTACTGGAAATTGTATTTCTCTAATTAGGGGAGATGCAGATTGAGTAGAAAATGGGTGTAATATACTCCAAAAAATAAAATGTATGCAAAATGGCAAATTTTCACACATATAGTATACAGAGTTGTGCAATTCTATAGATAGGTGTATTTCTGCAGGTCTGTATTAGCTAAATCTCCCTTACCATACACAGCCTATATTACACTGCCCATTTCCCACCCTTGCCAAGACCCTGGATGCTACAGAGAGTGGTGCCAGGATGTAGGTTCCAGAGACAGCCGTGGATTCTACATGGGAGAAGTGGACCGAGCAGCTGGTACAGGTTAGTATGTATGAGTGGGTTAGTTGTATGGAATAAAGTTTTACGTGATACGGTGTGTGTACTGTCTTTATTTAACAAAATATTTTACAGTATGGGTACGGGTGCCGGCTGCCTGCTAGCTCTTGTAGTTCCACAAGTGCCAAAGGGCAGACATACTGGCACCTGTAGTTCCACTGTAAAATACAATAGTTATCTTCTATTTTATACTTTATTACCCCTGTACCCACTGCTCCAGGGGTGCGGGGAAGAGTCCCGGGCTTCAGACCAAGCCTGAGGTTTTGGGAGAGGGTGGCCCCTTTTTGGGGGGTCCCCACCTCCCCTGAGATCCCCGGCCTGGCCTGGCTGGTTTTGGGTGTTAATGGTTTGGCCATGGAGCCCCGGTGATAGGCTCTCCTGGCTGTGGCATTACACCCTGGTTGGTTTGGGTCCGGTGCTGGTATTAAATATAGGGGGACCCCTATATTTAAAACCAGTACTGGCCTTGCAGCTAGGTGCTGATTCCTAAATTACGGTGGAACCCTACTCACTTTCTTTCCCATGATTTTTGGAACCAGGACTGTCTGACTTTTGGGGGGGCCCCTACATAATTTAAAAAAAAAAAATATTTTAATTTTTACAGCCAGAAATATACACAAATCACACTGATCTGTGTATGTTTCTGGCAAACTTCCAGCTCCGGAGGTGAGTGTTTAAAACTTAAATTTGACAGTTTGCTGTCATCTCACCCAAGATTGTCATCTCGATTCTTGGTAAATTTGCGAGTTGTATGTTTTAGGTGAAAAGTACTTCTGAGTTTGCCCGATGGTGATAAGATTCGAGTTTGCAATCTCACCCGAGTTTTACGAGTGAGAAGAGAGAACTCTCTCCCAAACTCACCAGAGTTTGCCCTTATTAAATTTTCAAGATGAAAAACATGCCTAAACTCACCCGAGATTGTCATCTCGATCAATCTCGAATCTTAGCAAATTTACCCCCTGGAGTCTGATGCCTATCAAGGAGAGGATGCCAACCTGTGGCTGGTTCACAACCTTGAATGCTGATGTGTACAAGGTTTGAGATGCAAGTCAATTGATAATTGATGCCTTGATGGTGAGTGTGTACTTGATGAAAATGTGGCCTTGTGGCCAAGTTGCAGCCCTGAGTGCTGATGTGTACAAGGTTTGAGATGTGAGTCAATTGCTAATTAATGTTTTGATGGTTGGTGTGTACTTGATAGAAACGCGGCCTTGTGGCTGAGTTGCAGCCTTGAGGGCTGATATGTAATTGGCTGGGATGTGGCCTTGTGGCCAAGTTGCGGCCCTGAGGGCTGATAAGTACTTGGCTGGGATAGGCCTTGTAGCCAAGTTGCAGCCTTGAGGGCTGATCATTTGCTGGCTGGGATGGGCCTTGTGGCCAAGTTGCAGCCTTGAGGGCTGATGTGTACTTTGCTAGGATGGGCCTTGTGGCAAAGTTGCAGCCGTGAGGGCTGATAAGTACGTGGCTGGGATGGGCCTTGTGGCCAAGTTGCAGCCTTGAGGGCTGATGTGTACTTGGCTAGGATGCGGCCTAGTCAGCCGAGAAGTGATAACAAAAGTCCAATCAGAAGCGGAAGTGTGGCTGAAACTGCTGTAAGATTGGTAACTGAAAGTCCACTCAGACACAGGCAGTGCGGCTGGGACAGCAGTAAGATTGAAAATTAATATCCACTCAGAAGCAGCGGTAAAGATGGCTGTAAGGTTAGTAACAAACAGTCCACTTTGACACTGCAGTGCGGCTGAGACTACCGTGAAGGAAAATAATCGAAGTCCGCTCAGACGCCACAGTACTAGGAAAAACATGCTGACAGGAGGCACTGGATAAACCATGAGAATGATCTTCACACACAGGACTGGAATAACAAACGCTATAGCCGGCATCCAAGCAGGGATTCAGCAGAAAAAAGGAGAGAGAGTTTCAATCGGGAGAGGGCAAATATGACGGAGCAGTCAGGTAGGAGGACATCATGAAATAGTAGCCCGGCATCCAAGTCTCCTAGCATCGGGTCTGAGAGGACTGACCGGAGAACTGCTGTTAAACAAGACGCAGTGGCGGCTTGTGACAAGAAGATAGCTACAAGGGTGCAGAAGGGGGGAGTGGGTACTACATCCCCGGGCCATTTTGATTATCCTGGGTCCATGATCTCCCCGACTGTTCTGCCTATTACCGTAGGCTGCACCTGTATACCAGCGCAGCCGCAGCAATCTTGTCTCACAGGCCGATGTGCTGCTGCGGCTTTGCAGCTATACAGGCGCAGCCAGAGAAAGTAGGCAGAGAGATGTGTTACAGGTGGGGATGATCGCACTAATGGCCCCCCTCCCCTGTGTTTCTGCATGTGATGGCATGTATATTCCCACTGGAGTAATTATGCCATTATATGTCCAATCCCGGAGTGGACCTCCGAAGATTTAAAGAAACCTTTATGACTTTTTCACCAATCTGTTTCATGCATGTACTGGAAGGGTTTTACACCGTGTTCATTATCCATCACATTCGGGTGATATAATGGAAGTGATACTGTTTAGAATTTGAAAGGGACTTGGGCACCATCCTCTTACAATTGTTTGGACACTTGTGGGGTGTTAACCCTCCCTGCAATATTACACTATTGTGCTTTTTATCTTCATTTGGATGTGATGAACTGTATTACTGGACTGTAAGAAAATTTGGAACACCACCGATAAATATATTGTCAGCTGGAACCATCCATAGCACAATTAAGGTCATTGTTTCTATATTTGTCCATTTCTTTGTATAAGTTGGTGACTTATTTGTGACCCACAAGGGCAGCCACATAAGTTTGATTGTCTTTTTCACATTATTCATCAAGTATATTCTATAAAATGATTGTTGCTATGGGTAACTTCTCCACTTGTTAGAAGATTAGATACATCTCCCCCATAATAAGAAAGCATGGAGTTAAATTCCTTATATCTCCCAGGCTCCATACAGGTACCCTATATCTTCTCACCCAGCTGTTTCTTGTTTTAAACCAACAATGCACAGCCCATTAAATTAATGCATTTTTGCATACATCATAAATTATTTAATCATCCATCTATTAGCATTTAATAGTTTGCCTGAACAACAGTAAATTACTTCACGTACAGACAGGTTCCTTTCTCTCTTCTCAAGATCCTCTGTACTTACAATTCAAACTCTTTATCACTATAACATGCATGATTAGTCTTAAAAGGTCTCTGTGGTGATTTTCGTTTTTAATGAACTGGTCTGAATTCATTAAATGGTAATTGTACAGAGGTATTAGAGCCAAGCTTCTGTCTTTGGATTTTCTGCAGTTAACAGCCTGTCATTTTTATGCTGGAAAAAAGACAAATCGATACACATTTCATCTATGATAAACGATCTACAGTTGATAATGATCTTGAGCTACCTATGAAAGCAATGTATAAGTCTTATGTTTTATATGAATTTAAATGAGAAAACAATGTTAGTTTGTTGAACTTTTGACATGATTGAGCTACATTTGTAAAATAAATCATAAAATGGGTTCAATGTATTAGCGGGCTGAAACGCAGTGGTATTATCTGGCTGGGGTCCTGAAAGGAGTAACCCACCTTATATTGAGCTCATCCTGGTTCTTACACTTTGTGCATGAAGAGGTACATAAGGGTTGATTCAATTACAGGCAATACTGTATACGGCGATGACGCTCACGATCTGCTGCGCGCATATGCGGCACTTACAGTTGCCCCGAAATTGTATATTCTTGTAAGCACCCCTATGGGTCTGCAAACAAAAATAAACAATTTTAGGGTGAAATTGGGGTGATTTGACCTGCTATTGCTAGTGCTCCTGAGCGTTTGTAGCTGTACTTTTTAGGCATATACTGCAATTAAATTGACCCCATAGGGTCAGATTTAGAGTTGGACACAAGTACATTTGTTGTGGGTAAAAATACACTTTCCTGAACTACAGTACATGCACATTTGGCTATATTTACTGTTGGATTGAAATCCACTTGCAGCCTATGGATAAGTTGTTCAAACACTGGGCCAGATTCTGTAAGGATCGTAATTGCAAAGTTGCACGCAGGCTATAGATATGATGTATGCACGCAGGCTATACATATATGATGTCAGGGGCGTATCTACCCATTGGCCCGGATGGCACTCGCCAGGGGCGCCGACCAAAGGGGGTGACACCAACAGCCAAGGGGTAGACAAGTCCCCCGGCCCCACAAGTGTAGGGCAGACCGCAGTGATAGCGGTCTGCCCTTCACAATTTACAAACACACAGCCGCCATATGTCATGACGTCTCTCCCATGCAGAAGAAGAGCGGGCCGGGACTCATAGCGGGCAGCGGCGGTTGCGTCAGGAGCGGGGATCAGGTAAGTTGAATTTTTTTTTTGTTCTTTGTGTGTGTGTGTGTAAGCCTGGCACTACAGAGGGGGGGAGGCACTGAAATAGGGTTGGCCCCTACTGGGGTAACTTTATAGGGGTGGCCACTATTGGGGGCAATTTATGGGGGGTGGCCACTACTGGGGGCACTGTATAGGGGTGGCCACTACTGGGGGAAATTTAGGGGGGGTGGCCACTACTGGGGGCACTGTATAGGAGGGATTACTACTGGGGGATTACTACTGGGGACATTGTATAGAGGGGGTTAGGGGGGCGCCAGTCCATTACATTGCCAGGGGCGCTTGGATCGCTAGATACACCCCTGTATGATGTATGCACACAGTCTTTAGATATGATGTATGCACGCAGGCTATAGATATATGATGTATGCACGCAGGTTATAGATATATGATGTATGCATGCAGGCTATAGATATATGATGTATGCACGCAGGCTATAGATATATGATGGATGCACGCAGGCTATAGACATATGATGTATGCACGCAGGCTATAGATATATGATGTATGCACGCAGGCTATAGATATATGATGTATGCACGCAGGCAGCTTTGCAATTGTGATCCCTGCAGATATGGAAATTGCACAGGAGGCATCACGCCTCCTGTGCATTACTTAACTGAGCTGCGTTGCTCAATGCATCACTGGTTAATCTGTGTACCATCGGCCGGCAGTGGTGACCCACAGGGTCCCGCAGCCGGCTCACGCAGTTTAAAGGAAGAGGCCAGGAAATCTCCGTCACCCGGTGGAGATCCTGGCCTCTTCCCTCCCCCCAACGGCGGCGACATGCCTCTGTTTCGGGTAACAGAGGCTGTTGCCTCCCCCTCCCTGCCCCCAAACAGCAGCAAACTGTCAATAACTGACAGTCTGCTGCCAATTTGCAAGCGTACTCGCAGACCCGTTCTGCACATGCGCAGAACGGGTCTGGTGCCTGCGCAGATTCCCAAACATCGGGAATCTGTGATCAGCAGTGCACTAGCGTGTAATGCTGAATCAGGCCCACAGACTGTAAACTGACAAAAAGCTGATTGGTTGGTACTTTATCACTCTCCACTTTATCACTTTTTAAGGCTTAGGGGCAGATGTACTAAGCTCTGGAAAGTGATAAATTGTGGAGTGATAAACTACCAACCAATCAGCTCCTGCCATTTTTCAAACTCAGCCTGTAACATGACAGTTTGGAGCTGAGTGGCTGGTAGTTAATCAATCTCCAATTTATCACTTTCCAGAGCTGAGTACATCTTCCCCTCTGTGCATCTCCCTGTGGGTGAGCAGTACGGAGATGCAAGTTGACCACTCCTCTTGATTCACATATCTCTAAGATACATCTTTTAGAAGTGTCATATTTGCATGTCCTATAGACTGTGTGTAAGCTTACAAGTTCATGATGACAGCAGCATCTTAACAGGGCTGACTAACGACCTGTGCCAACCATTCCCTTTGAGTGCATGACATCATGTGGAATTGGCAGGACTGCCAATGCTGGTAAGAGCAGCACTGCCCGGAGCATTGTCTCTATGCTCCAGGGGGGGGGGGGGCTGTATATGCTGCCGTCCGAAGGAAGCTCTGGATGGGACTGCAGCAGCGATCCTAGCTGCAGGATGCCATTCCAAGCACCTTGCTAATCAGATGCAAGTGCCCACCGGGTCATCATGGCCCCGTCTCCGCTACACAATGCTGAGTTTGGGTGGTAGGGGGGGGGAGTATGTGGACGCCGGCAGGGTGGTGCAGGGGCGCCTGTTCCGGGAGAGTAGGCAAGTATGCATAACATAAATGGCAGGCCCATAGAGTTATTCTACACAGTATGCAGACAGCGGTGTAACTATAATGGAGCAGCCCATGGTGCTGGCTCAGACAGCTGGGTTATTATGGGTGCAGCAAAATGAAGGATATGCATAAAAAAAATTAAATTTTCTTGAAGAAAATGTTTAAATTATTATTATTATTATTATTATTATTATTATTATTATTATTATTGTGGGGATTATGTGAAAGACAAATTACATATAATGGTATGAAACAATAATAAGATAAAAAATTTTATCTGCTAAGGGAGACATATGGAGACATATGGTGGGCCCGGATGATAAATGTGGGCCCGGATGATACATAGGGGGCTTGATCAAATCTGGGAAGTGTCGCTGAGCATCAAAAAAAACCTGTGTGTGGCACAGCAAAGCGACTGGGCACGCTGCAAAGGGAAACATATGTCCCCCACAATAGCTCACTGTTGAGATGGTTGGTCCTTTCTGTCTGATATTAAGTTGCGGCTTCAGGCAGCAATGTTACTGGGCCCTTTTCCCCTTTGTCCCCTCTTGCAGCGCTGCTGCTGTGAGCGACCATCGGTGATCCCTGGGCAGTTGCCGACACCAGAGCTGTGAAAACCTTTTTCTGTTTTATTGAGGGGGCAGTGACGCACTTCAATGGGATTTGGCCATGCCCCCCTCAGTACCCAACGCCTCTCAACGCCTCTGGCACTATCTGACTGGTCGTGTATTTATCCCTCCACTGAATAATACTTGAATTATTATGATTGCGGCTATATTGTAAAAGCAGCTATTTGCATTTTTAATTGACAATTCCATTTGGATTACTTCAGAAAATTATCTCATTTGGTTTTTAAAAAGTGGAAACAATAAATATGGAGATGTTGGTATTTAATTATATTTTATATTCGAACATGTGATTCTTGCATTTATTAATAACTGTCCAGACGGTGTACGTTCAGTATCCTGGTGAAAGGGATGTCAGCGCTTAGATTACCGGTGCCAGAATCCCGACACCTGTCAGTATCCCGGCAAAGGCATCCCAAAGGTAAGTAGTGGGGCTGGGGGGAGGGTTAGGGTTAGGCACCCCCCCCAGGAGGATTAGGTTTAGGGTGTGGAGAGGGGAGGTTAGGGTTAGGCACCCCTGGGAGGAGGTTAGTGTTAGTAACTAGAGGGGAGGTTAGGGTTAGGCACTAGGGGGGAGGTTAGGGTTAGGCACAACTAAGGGAGGGTTAGCATTAGGGGGGGAGAGGGGAGTGTTAGGGTACTTACTTACCCAAGTTGGGATCTTCATTTGCTGGCATTCCGGCATCGGGATTTCATCCGCCGGGCTTAGGTCCAGGGTGTTACATACTGATTTCTTCTTTTGAACCTATGGATAATGAGGAAAATGTTGTCAGTGCTGTTTGTGAAACAGTATTTATTTTTAATAAGAACTAAGACACTGGCACCAGTGAAACTGCATACAAAGACGCAGTTGCTGGATCCGATAAAACAATTTTTCTAACCACCCCTCCTTTGCCACCCATCCTCTCTGGGAGTGAGATCAGAGGCACCGGGACGAAAGAGCTGTAACAAAAACATTGGCCAAAGGCATAAATATAGGCATAGTGTATGACTCTGAATCTGGCCTATAGATTGTAAGCTCCACTGGGGCAGGGAGTGATGTGAATGGCTGATCTCTGTAAAGTGTTGCGGAATATGTGCGCACCATACATATATAATTATATATATATATATATATATATCTGTTAAAAAATAATTATGGCACATGAGTATCACATAAGCGGGATTCGGCAGGGGGTATCCATCTCATTTTAAATTGAAATTATATTTGTGAAAAAAATAACAAAAACAGAACACTGATTATGGGCCATATTCAATTAGGTGCGAAAAGCCCATTTCTACTTAAAAGTATCACCGGTGACGTCATTTCGATAGGCGAAAACTTATCCCCGTACTAAATTCCAAAGGCTTTTCACAGGTGCGGAAAGTCAATGCGTTGGAATAGGCGAAAAAGATTTGCCTATGAAAGCTGTCGAAAAAAGTGCAGAATTTGGGATTTGGGGTTCAAACTTGCGGGAACACCCCAACTCCCTTTTGACACAGGTAAACTGTGTCAAAAAAGTTAAAAAAATACTTAAGAACACCCCAAAAAAAGCCTTTGAAAAGTTGGGGACAAACTTAAAAGCTAACGAATTAGACTTCAGGGGGGCCCCCAAGTATGCCCCAGGTGTTTTTAAGTTTGTAGGTGGTTGCGGCAGGTGGATTTTTAAAATTTTGTAAAACTTCACTTTAGCAACTTTAAAATATGCTAGCACCCAATTTCATGTACCCCAAATTTGCTGGGACTACTGATTTTCTCCAAAAATAGTTGCAAAATGCTATTCTTCACCACTTGTGCAAAGACGGTAATTAGCAGCTATTGAGAGCATTTAAGTACCCCAAATACCTTCAGCAGGGCTATTCAGGGGTATCTATAGTGTTCCCCAATGTCAGTGCATCTTTTGGGGGTGTCAGGCTGATTTCCCCAAATCTGACAGCACTTTACGCCAGGTCCGAATTTACCGGGTCCCGTTTTCACCGATTTCTAATTGAGAACGGGGATAAGCGGGGACGAGCGCGATACTTTTTCACCTGGAAAAACAAGCGATGTCTGCGAAATGTCCGCCATGCAAAAAGTGCGGGACTTTTCGCGCCTAATTGAATATGCCCTTATACAGTATGTCTCAAATTGAAAAATGTTGCCACAGGCATCACTATGTGGAAACATTACAGCTACAATTCTTTCTGTTGTATCCTGATTTCAGCTGGGTGCACCCACCTACTCAGTGGCCTCGCTAGGGGGGTGCGGGGAGTGCGTGCCGCACCAGGTGACACAATCTGAGGGGATGACACCAAAATAGAGCTGCTAAGCTATCTTGGTGTCACCCCATTGGATGGTGCCACCAAACAGCAGTACAGCGGTGATGGACGACACGCACATGAGTACGTCATCCATTCCACACGCCCCCTGTGCCCGGAGAGTCTGAGGTGCATAACTGTTGCACCAGGTGTCACTACTGCACCTACTGCACACGTGTTAGAGATAGTTGGGGCAGATGTTCTGTCCCCTCATTTCAGTTTCCATGTTATAGAAAGGAATCATCTGATTTTTCAACATTTTATCGGTTAAATTGGTCTCAAATTTATGCTGTACAAAACAGTGTTTTTTTTCTAGGTTTTGTCATGTTATTTATAGGGGTGAGCGGGTTCGGATTTCTGAAATCCGAACCCCCCCGAGCCCCCCCGATCCGAGTCCGATCCGAGTCAGGCTCGACTTTTCCCGCCTGACTCGGATCTGAAATCGAGGCAAAACGTCATCATCCCGCCTTCCGAGTCTCGCGGGTTTTGGATCCTATATAAGGTACCCGCGTCGGCGCCATTTTCTCACTCGGCTGTGGACAGTGAAGAGGGAGGGTGGGAGTTAGGGCTGTGTAGTGTAGTGTAGTGTAGTGCTGCTGTTGTCCACTACTTCAAAGTCCATAGGGGCTGGCTGTGTTGTGCTGTGCTGCTGTTGTTAATAGGGGCTGTGTCCACTACTTCAAAGTCCATAGGGGCTGGCTGGACTGTGTTGTGCAGTCAGTTCTCCATAGGGGCTGTGTCCACTCCAAAGTCCTGTGCAGTGTCCCAGTCCTAAAGGAGTGCTGTAGTGTTGTCCAGGGGGTGCTCTGTCCATCAGGGGTGCTCCCCCCAAGTGCTAAAAAAATAATATATTTTCTGTGTTTGTGAATTGTGTGCGCAGTAGCCGCACGTGCATCAACAAAGTAGTGCCAAGCGTGCGCCTGTGTCATAAGTAAAGGGCCGGCTGGCTTGACCGTTAAAGGGTGCTGTAACCCCCGAAAGTACACTCCAGTCCAAACCAAAAAAAAATTATTTTCTGTGTTTGTGAATTGTGTGCGCAGTAGCCGCACGTGCATCAACAAAGTAGTGCCAAGCGTGCGCCTGTGTCATAAGTAAAGGGCCGGCTGGCTTGACCGTTAAGGGTGCTGTAACCCCCGAAAGTACACTCCAGTCCAAACCAAAAAAAAAATTATTTTCTGTGTTTGTGAATTGTGTGCGCAGTAGCCGCACGTGCATCAACAAAGTAGTGCCAAGCGTGCGCCTGTGTCATAAGTAAAGGGCCGGCTGGCTTGACCGTTAAGGGTGCTGTAACCCCCGAAAGTACACTCCAGTCCAAACCCCCAAAAAAATTATTTTCTGTGTTTGTGAATTGTGTGCGCAGTAGCCGCACGTGCATCAACAAAGTAGTGCCAAGCGTGCGCCTGTGTCATAAGTAAAGGGCCGGCTGGCTTGACCGTTAAGGGTGCTGTAACCCCCGAAAGTACACTCCAGTCCAAACCAAAAAAAAAATTATTTTCTGTGTTTGTGAATTGTGTGCGCAGTAGCCGCACGTGCATCAACAAAGTAGTGCCAAGCGTGCGCCTGTGTCATAAGTAAAGGGCCGGCTGGCTTGACCGTTAAAGGGTGCTGTAACCCCCAAAGTACACTCCAGTCTAAACCAAAAAAAAATTATTTTCTGTGTTTGTGAATTGTGTGCGCAGTAGCCGCACGTGCATCAACAAAGTAGTGCCAAGCGTGCGCCTGTGTCATAAGTAAAGGGCCGGCTGGCTTGACCGTTAAGGGTGCTGTAACCCCCGAAAGTACACTCCTGTCCAAACCAAAAAAAAAATTATTTTCTGTGTTTGTGAATTGTGTGCGCAGTAGCCGCACGTGCATCAACAAAGTAGTGCCAAGCGTGTGCCTGTGTCATAAGTAAAGGGCCGGCTGGCTTGACCGTTAAGGGTGCTGTAACCCCCGAAAGTACACTCCAGTCCAAACCAAAAAAAAAATAATTTTCTGTGTTTGTGAATTGTGTGCGCAGTAGCCGCACGTGCATCAACAAAGTAGTGCCAAGCGTGCGCCTGTGTCATAAGTAAAGGGCCGGCTGGCTTGACCGTTAAGGGTGCTGTAACCCCCGAAAGTACACTCCAGTCCAAACCAAAAAAAAAATTATTTTCTGTGTTTGTGAATTGTGTGCGCAGTAGCCGCACGTGCATCAACAAAGTAGTGCCAAGCGTGCGCCTGTGTCATAAGTAAAGGGCCGGCTGGCTTGACCGTTAAGGGTGCTGTAACCCCCGAAAGTACACTCCAGTCCAAACCAAAAAAAAAATTATTTTCTGTGTTTGTGAATTGTGTGCGCAGTAGCTGCACGTGCATCAACAAAGTAGTGCCAAGCGTGCGCCTGTGTCATAAGTAAAGGGCCGGCTGGCTTGACCGTTAAAGGGTGCTGTAACCCCCAAAGTACATTCCAGTCCAAACCAAAAAAAAAATTATTTTCTGTGTTTGTGAATTGTGTGCGCAGTAGCCGCACGTGCATCAACAAAGTAGTGCCAAACGTGCGCCTGTGTCATAAGTAAAGGGCCGGCTGGCTTGACCGTTAAGGGTGCTGTAACCCCCAAAAGTACACTCCAGTCCAAACCAAAAAAAAAATTATTTTCTGTGTTTGTGAATTGTGTGCGCAGTAGCCACACGTGCATCAACAAAGTAGTGCCAAGTGTGCGCCTGTGTCATAAGTAAAGGGCCGGCTGGCTTGACCGTTAAGGGTGCTGTAACCCCCGAAAGTACACTCCAGTCCAAACCAAAAAAAAAATTATTTTCTGTGTTTGTGAATTGTGTGCGCAGTAGCCCGCACGTGCATCAACAAAGTAGTGCCAAGCGTGCACCTGTGTCATAAGTAAAGGGCCGGCTGGCTTGACCGTTAAGGGTGCTGTAACCCCCGAAAGTACACTCCAGTCCAAACCAAAAAAAAAATTATTTTCTGTGTTTGTGAATTGTGTGCGCAGTAGCCGCACGTGCATCAACAAAGTAGTGCCAAGCGTGCGCCTGTGTCATAAGTAAAGGGCCGGCTGGCTTGACCATTAAGGGTGCTGTAACCCCCGAAAGTACACTCCAGTCCAAACCTAAAAAAAAATTATTTTCTGTGTTTGTGAATTGTGTGCGCAGTAGCCGCACGTGCATCAACAAAGTAGTGCCAAGCGTGCGCCTGTGTCATAAGTAAAGGGCCGGCTGGCTTGACCGTTAAAGGTTGCTGTAACCCCCAAAGTACACTCCAGTCCAAACCAAAAAAAAAATTATTATCTGTGTTTGTGAATTGTGTGCGCAGTAGCCGCACGTGCATCAACAAAGTAGTGCCAAGAGTGCGCCTGTGTCATAAGTAAAGGGCCGGCTGGCTTGACCGTTAAAGGGTGCTGTAACCCCCAAAGTACACTCCAGTCCAAACCAAAAAAAAAATTATTTTCTGTGTTTAGCCGCACGTATATATCAAATCGATATAACATAAATGGAGGACAAAACTTTCTCCGATAAAAATAAAATAGAGAAAGATCAAGAACCACTTCCTCCTAGTGCTGAAGCTGCTGCCACTAGTCATGACATAGACGATAACATGCCATCAACGTCGTCTGCCAAGGCCGATGCCCAATGTCATAGTAGAGGGCACATACAATCCCAAATGGCAAAGTTCAGGAAAATGACCTTGAAAAAGACATTTAAATCAGCTGAAGAGAAACGTAAACTTGCCAATATGCCATTTACGACACGGAGTGGCAAGGAACGGCTAAGGTCGATCCCTAGTATGTTCATGACTAGTGGTTCAGCTTCACATGACGATGGAAGCCCTCCTCCCACTAAAAAAATCAAAAGAGTTAAGCTGGCAAAAGCACAGCGAAGAACTGTGCTTTCTAAGAAGATATCACAAATCCCCAAGGAGAGTCCAAGTGTGGTGGTGGTTGCGATGCCTGACCTTCCCAGCACTGGACGGGAAGAGGTGGCTCTTTCCACCATTTGCACGCCCCCTGCAAGTGCTGAAAGGAGCACCCACAGTCCACTTGCTGATATGCAAATTGAAGATGTCACTGTTGAAGTACAACAGGATGAGGATACTGGTGTAGCTGGCGCTGAGGAGGAAGTTGGCGAGGAGGATTCTGATGGTGATGTGGTTTGTTTAAATCAGGCTCCCCGGGAGACAGTTGTTGTCCGTGGGATGAAAAAGCCCATCACGGTCATGCCTGGGCAGAAGACCAAACATTCCACCTCTTTGGTCTGGCAATATTTCTATCCAAATCCGGACAACAACTGTCTTGCCATATGTACCATATGTAAAGGTGAAATAAGTAGGGGTAGGGACGTCAACCACCTAGGAACATCCTCCCTTATAAGGCACCTGCAGCGCATTCATAAAAAGTTACTGTCAAGTTCAGAAACTTTGGCTAAGACCGTAAGCAGTCCAGGGACACCTAAATCCTGTTGTCCTGTTGTATCCATGTGCCTGCAAACCACACCGTCAACTCCCTCCTCGTCAATTTCCTCCTTAGTCAGGATCGGAAGTAGTCCTGCAGGCCATGTCACTGGCATGACTGACTCTCCTATCCGGGATTCCTCCGGAGGATCCTGCATTGCTACACCTACTGCTGCCGCTGCTGCTGTTGCTGCTGCTGGGAGTCGTTCATCATCCCAGAGAGGAATTAGGAACACCACTACTTTTACTAAACAATTGACCCTCCAACAGTCCTTGGCGAGGAGGATGAAGTACGACAGCAGTCATCCTGAAGCAAAACGTATAACTGAGGCCTTGACTGCTATGTTGGTGTTAGACGTGCGTCCGGTATCCGCCATTAGTGCAGTGGGATTTAGACAATTGATGGAGGTAGTGTGTCCCCGGTTCCAAATCCCGTCTAGATTCCACTTCACTAGGCAGGCGATACCGAGACTGTACAGAAACGTCAGAAAAAGTGTCCTCAGTGTCCTGAAAAATGCCGTTGTACACAATGTCCACTTAACCACGGACATGTGGACAAGTGGAACAGGGCAGACTAAGGACTATATGACTGTGACAGCCCACTGGGTAGATGTATCACCTTACGCAGCAACAGCAGCAGCGTCACCAGTAGCAGCATCTCAGAAACGCCAGCTCATTACAAGGCAGGCTACGCTGTGTATCACCGGTTTCAGTAAGAGGCACACCGCCGACAACCTCTTAGAGAAACTGAGGGAAATCATCGCCCAGTGGCTTACCCCACTTAGACTCTCCTGGGGATTTGAGATATCTGACAACGCCACCAATATTGTGCGGGCATTACATCTGGGCAAATTCCAGCACGTCCCATGTTTTGCTCACACAATAAACTTGGTGGTGCAGAATTTTCTGAAAAGCGACAGGGGCGTGTAGGAGACGCTTTGGGTGGCCCGAAAAATTTCAGGCCACTTTCGCCATTCAGCGACTGCGTGCCGAAGACTGGAGTGCCAGCAAACACTCTTGAACCTGCCCCGCCATCACCTGAAGCAAGAGGTTGTGACGCGGTGGAACTCAACCCTCTATATGCTTCAGAGGATGGAGGAGCAGCAAAAGGCCATACAAGCCTATACATCCACCTATGACATAGGCAAAGGAGGGGGTATGCACCTGACTCAAGCGCAGTGGAGAATGATTTCCGTGTTGTGCAAGGTTCTCCAGCCCTTCAAACTTGCCACACGTGAAGTCAGTTCAGACACTACCAGCTTGAGTCAGGTCATTCCCCTCATCAGGCTTTTGCAGAAGCAGCTGGAGAAAGTGAAGGAGGAGCTAAGACGGAGCGATTCCGCTCGGCATGTGGGACTTGTGGATGAAGACCTTCATTCGCTTTGCCAGGATTCCAGGGTGGTCAATCTGTTGAAATCAGACCACTACATTTTGGCCACCGTGCTCGATCCTAGGTTTAAAGCCTATGTGGTGTCTCTCTTTCCGGCCGACACAAGCCTGCAGAGGTGCAAAGACCTGCTGGTGAACACACTGTCAGCTGAAGCGGAACGTGACACGTCAACAGCTCCTTCTTCATTTTCTCCCGCAACAGGGGCTGCCAGGAAAAAACTTAGGTATCCTAAGCAACCCGCTGGCGGTGATGTAGGGCAGGCAAGGTTGTGCAAGGTTCTCCAGCCCTTCAAACTTGCCACACGTGAAGTCAGTTCAGACACTACCAGCTTGAGTCAGGTCATTCCCCTCATCAGGCTTTTGCAGAAGCAGCTGGAGAAAGTGAAGGAGGAGCTAAGACGGAGCGATTCCGCTCGGCATGTGGGACTTGTGGATGAAGACCTTCATTCGCTTTGCCAGGATTCCAGGGTGGTCAATCTGTTGAAATCAGACCACTACATTTTGGCCACCGTGCTCGATCCTAGGTTTAAAGCCTATGTGGTGTCTCTCTTTCCGGCCGACACAAGCCTGCAGAGGTGCAAAGACCTGCTGGTGAACACACTGTCAGCTGAAGCGGAACGTGACACGTCAACAGCTCCTTCTTCATTTTCTCCCGCAACAGGGGCTGCCAGGAAAAAACTTAGGTATCCTAAGCAACCCGCTGGCGGTGATGTAGGGCAGGCAGGACCAAGTTTGGACATCTGGTCCGGACTGAAGGACCTGGCAACAATTTCTGACATGTCTACTGTCACTGCATATGATACTGTCACCATTGACAGAATGGTGGAGGATTACATCGGTGACAGCATCCAAGTAGGCATGTCAGACAGTCCATACCTGTACTGGCAGGAAAAAGAGGCAATTTGGAGGCCCCTGTACAAACTGGCTCTATTTTACCTGAGTTGCCCCCCCTCCAGTGTGTACTCCGAAAGAGTGTTTAGTGCAGCCGGGAACATTGTCAGCGAAAGGCGTAGGAGGTTGCTTCCACAGAATGTGGAGAAGATGATGTTCATCAAAATGAATTATCAGCTCTTCCAGGGAGACCAGCCTCCAGAAGGTACAGAGGGACCTGTGGTGGTGGATTCAAGTGGGGACGAGTTAATACTTTGTGAGGATGAGGATGTACACACTGAAGAGGGTGAGGAATCGGTGGATGAGGAGGATGAGGATGACATCTTGCCTCCGTAGAGCCAGTTTGTGCAGGGACAGATTAATTGCCAGCTTGTTTTGTGGGGGCCCAAACTAACCAATCATTTCAGCCACAGTTGTGTGGCAGACCCTGGCGCTGAAATGATTGGTTTGTTAAAGTGTGCATGTTCTGTTTATACAACATAAGGGTGGGTGGGAGGGCCCAAGGACAATTCCATCTTGCACCTCTTTTTTTTCTTTGCATTATGTACAGTTTGGGGCCTAGTTTTTCTAACTGCCATCCTGTCTGCCACTGCAGTGTCACTCCTAGATGGGTCACGTGTTTGTGCCGCCCACTCGTGTCGCTTAGCATAGTCATCCAGCTACCTCGGTGCAACCTTTTGGACATAAAAACACTATTGTGAGGTGTGAGGTGTTCAGAATAGACTGGAAATGAGTGGAAATTAAGGTTATTGAGGTTAATAATAGCATAGGAGCAGAAAAACCTACAAATTCTGTGATTTTAGCTGTTTTTATGCTTTTTTTCAAAAAAATACAGATCCAAAACACAAAACCCAGAACCCAAAACACGGAAGGGTGGTTTTGGCAAAACCAATCCAGATCCAAAACACGAAGAAAGATCCAGATCCAAAACCAAAACACAAAACACGAAAAGTGGCCGGTGCACACCCCTAGTTATTTATAGAAATCTTGAAAGTGCCCATGTCATTTTAATCATCTGTAATCATAGACATAAATCCATTATAGCCCTTCCAAATCTCTCTCTCTCTCTCTCTCTCTCTCTTGTTTGCTCATCATGCAGCCTGTGAAGCCAATTAAAGAGTTTGGTCTTTTAATTAATGTTATCCTCACATCAAGTGGTCAGTGTAGGTTGTACTGTGAGACACTGGGGTCTATTCATGAAGCAGAAATGAGCCCTGTTTAGCTGAAATCTGGGCTCTTCTCTGCCTCGTGCTAATCATGGAACAAGTGTACCGTGGAGAAGCGTATAACTTCTCCAGCGGCACCCCTGCTCCATGCCTACATCGCGTCCCCATACTATTGTACGGTGAGTGCGATTCATGGAGGAACGGTAAGCCCAGCTTTCCGTTCCTCTCCTGCGCTACAGATTCGCCATCTGAGGACGGCGTAGTCTGTACCGCAAGCCGCACAAAGCAGGGAAGTAGCATACTTCCCTGTTGTCTGCCCGGCTCCTGGCGCTGGCTCCACCCCCTTTTCCCAGCGTCCTTTGCAGCAGGTCTGTCCTGACCTGCTGCTCTTGGAGGCAGGTGCATGCGCAGTAAGAATACAGGCATATCGGGCTCCCGATATGTCTGTCTTCTCACTGCGTACAGGAATCGCGGAGGGGCCAGACAGTGCCCAAAGATGCCGGACAGGTAAGTGTACATGAATGGCTACTAAACTTCGCTATATATCACGTCAATGTGTTGCGATAAATAGTGACATCTTTTAGTAGCCACTTCATGTTGTACATGAATAGACCCCACTGTTCCATGTCAAAGTATGGTGAATGCAGCCCATAGAAACTAGGAAAGACTGTGGGCCTGATTCAGAGCCGCTCGTAAGCGGCCGCTCGCTCGCTCCGAGCGATGTTCGCACATCTGCGCATGCGTATGGGTCATAATGCGCATGCGCCAACCAGTCAGTGCGGTCCGAAATCGTGCGCTCGCAAAATAGCGAGGGGCTTGTAATTTGAGTGACAGGATGAGGCGTTTGTGGGTGGTAACAGGGGAAGGTGCTTGAAAACGGGGAGTGGAGATCCAAACGCAGGCATGCCAAATGGTCAAAACGGGCGTTTTAAGGGTGTGCATAATTAACAAAGCAGCGTCATCGACCACGTCACTTGGTTGTCTTTTAGTCTGAACTGCTCGCATGATTGCGGTAGGAAAATGCTACCACAAGAATAGCGAGCAGTTCATACGCCTTTCGATGTACTCAATTAATCTAATAAATAGCGGAGATGACGTATGATGCGAACGGCCAAGGGGCGTCTTTACAAAATAGCGAGCGCATGTTTCGGACGCTCGCTCAGACATAGAGGCGTCAACAAACCGCAAAGAGCGAGCGCTCAATTTAAATAGCCAGCCCCTTTTTCTGAACGAGCGAGCGCAAATAGCGTTTGGCTCTGAATCAGGCCCAGTGTGCAATCTCAGATTGTTTAAAAGAAACCTCTATATTATTCTAATTAGCACCTTTGTTAAATAAGTTTTTTTTTAACAGTCATGTTAAAATTTGAAAATTCTTCATAGGATTTAAGTTGTTCAAATTTGTTGAATCTCGAAATCTGACAAGTTGTTTCTGCCATTTCTAAATCTATACTAATATAATAAGAACGTTTTGTCTGTCTGTTTGTTCCAAGTTGGTGCAAGAACTACTGTACTGAACTGATTTTCATGGAAGTTGCATCACTTTACAGTGGAAACTCCTCAAAATAACCTGCAGTTTGTTTCATCTCTATCCGTCAAGTTAAAGTGTAAACTGTAGTAGGCTGTGCACATGGCACACAGTGACGTTGGTGTGAAGGTGCTGCTGCCACCAATCTGTATAGCGCTGCTGGTCACATGGGCCACACCCGCGACAGGATCCCTATGCAGAGCAATACAACTAGAACACCTCAAATAAAAATATGTTGGCAGAAGCGATTTCATCATGGGCAAAGCTGCTGGCAATAGCTAGTCTTTCATATACATCATCTATGGGCAACACAGTGGTGTAGTAATTAACAACGTGAGTCCTGGTATCCTCACACATTCAAAAAACATACTGGTAGGTTACTTGGATTCTGACAAAATTAAACCCAGTGTGTGTGTATGTGTGTTTGTACAGTATGTTAGGGAATTTAGACCATAAGCTTGAATGGGGACAGAGACTGACATATATTCTTTGTTCAGCACTGTGCATATCGGTAGCTCTAGATAAATAATAATAATAATAATCTATATATTAACAATAAAATTAAATGTTATTCGTCAACAGCTTCTGTATAAAATGTATAAAAACAGGGACTCAATTGCAGTTAGACACACCATGGGCCTGATTCAGAGCCGGACGCTCTGACAGAGCACTCGCTCTGAATCAGGGCCGGCCTTCTGGTTTTTCAGAACGGCCCCCTTGCGAGCGGCCAGGAAGATGGTCGCGATGGTCAAGACCATCGCGACCATCGGGCTTGCGACGAGACCCTTGTGGTAGGGTCTCGTTGCCACAAGCCCAAGAGTACTTTTGGCTCTAACAGAGCCGAAAGCTCTCCCACTGACATCACTTGTGATGTCAGTGGGGCCGGCCCCAGACGGTAGGCGTTCCCATGGGAACGCCTCCGTCTGGGCAGCCACGCCCCCGGCCCTCCCTCCAAAGGGGGCATGCTGTCACTCAACATCGACAGCACGCCCCCTTTGATACGAGACCCGGAGCGACGGTTTGCCCGTCGCTATCCGGGTCTCGCGCATGCGCACGATGGAGCCAGCTCTGTAATGCGCATGCGCACTGGGCCACCATCGACCCGCTTGCGAGCGCATAGGGTCTGAATCAGGCCCCATGTACGTAGGAAAATAAGTGTACTTGTAAATTTTAAGTGAGATCAATAAAAGATTTCAGGCGGAGAATTGTCTATACTTATGCAGCACGTTAATAACATGTGAGTGATGGTGTTAAATAGTAAATGCTAAAGTCACATTTGTACACAGTGCACAGTGTAATAATGTAATGGAGTGTCACATAGACAAGAGACACTTGACAGCTATAAAATGTGAAAGTCACATTTTCAATATTAAATGCAATTAAATACAAATACCTCCACATCTGTTGTTTATCTCTTTAAAAATCAAATGGGAATCTTCTTTGCTGCAGTAGCCCAACTGGAATCGCCCCCATTCTCATACAAATTATAACGCAATAAAGGGTTGTATACACAGGAGATTATAGTGTCTTAACAGTGTTATTATTAATACATGTAAAAGTTACTTTTTCCATATAAACACCCACATATCCTGATTAGCTCTTTATGGGGCATATTTGTCAAAAAATATTTTCAGGATATTCAGACCCGTTTTGGGGGGCTACCCGCATATATTAAGCATCCCTATATTGGGGCTGCTAAAATGCTAAATTTACCAGTCTCCGGAATGCAAAGCAATATAAAGCTGGGCCCTGCAAGCTAACGCCATCTTCAGATCCCTTTTCGGCACTCTTCACTCGCACATGCGCAGTCCGATGACTGAGCATGTGCAGTAGAGCGACCTGGTCCGATTCCAGAAATCAAGTAATCATATTAGTGTTGATTTTCCTTCTTACACATTGCACCCCTATCAGTGGCCATGATTCGCTACGGATCTCAACTGCGATCGCGGTTGCGATTACGCACGCAAGTCGACTGCAAAGGTATGCTAATCTCTGCGATTGCAATGCAGTTTTAGCAGAACATAAGGACGCCCACTACCCTGTGCTCACATCTGTAATACTTAGCAAGACTGCGAAACCATTGATTACATTGAGCACCATCGCAGTCTCACGCACACTTGCACAAGCTCTGACCTTACTCAGGAATTGATAACTTCATCGCACGCTATGAGTACTCAAGCTGCGTATGGCATCGCAGTGGATAACTTATGTAGGCCCCTGCAACGGCGTTCAAACACACTTGCACGCCTGCGTTTCATCGACCAAACGCCCCGTCACCACCCACAAACGGCACTTCCTGTCAATCACTCTGCGATGGGTCTGCGTACTGACTAGTTTACGCACTGCAATGCATACACATGCGCAGATCGCAACAATCGGCCGATTGGGTGCGTAATCGCAGTTGTGATCGGTAGTGAATCAGGCCCAGTGATCCTTAATTTCTTATTGCCGCATTAAGCAGAGATAAGAAATTATAATTATTGGAATCAATTACCGATAATTAATACATATGCTCCTATAAATCCAATAAGATAGCATTTTTGCAATAAACTGCCGACCAATGTGAAATGCGACTAGTCAGCAGCAATTTATCCTAATTTAGCTGTGGCACTAATGAATGAAAATAGCCAATCAGAGGTGGCTAGATAATGCTACTGATAGTCACATCGCATTACATAAATAGCCCCCATGTCCCATCAACCTCCCCACACCAGTACCCACATAACATTAACCCCACACACCACTCCCCACAAAACATTAACCCTTCTACACCAGTCCTCACATTATAATAATCTTGCCAACACACTTACCTCGTCTTTAGAATGTTTTTCGAGTGAAGCCATTATGAAGATAGTAGGTAATTCCTATCACCCAAAATCAAATTAATACCATCCATATTTATGAAAAAAGTGTGTTTCACCAGAACAAAAATCTATATTAAATTTATATAATCTAAAGTATAATTATAGCCCCCACCAACCTTACATTACATACAGTAAATAGCCTTCACATACCATTAACCTACCCACACCAGTTCCCACATAACATTAGCAACAAACCAGCAGCCCCATTACATTAATCTCCACACAAACCAGTCCCACACATTATTTAAGAACCTTATTTAAACTCAATGCAATGTTGTGGTGGGAAAAGGCTACCACAACATGGCACTATACAAAACCTCAGAAGAGGGGGATGTGGAGGGGTAGGTTGTTTTGGGTGAAGTGGGAGGGGGGGTGGGGTGGGGTTGGCCTCATTCTTTCTGTGGCAAGGTAGGTTGGTGGTGGGTATGTATGGGATTCCGTATACCCATGGTATGAAGCAACTGCGGACGGGAGTAGAGGCTCTTGGGTCACCCTTGATGTGCCTGATAGCTTTCTTAATTTTCCCTGCATAATAACTTCATAAATGATGCGTTCTGAGTTGTTGTTCCTCCTCCATGGCCCTGATAGTAGTTGCAACTGTCACGTTTGACTTTGGGAAATCCCCTACTGAGGGGATGAAAGCTGAGGTCCCGGTTTGAGGGGAGAAATCAAAGCTGTGGGGTCTGTATATACGATCTCATCCACGAATATCGGATGTTGGTGAGACCTGACAAAGGCGCAGAGTCTAACCTGCTGGGAGGTGTTCACCAGTGACCCCTGCAAGCGGTATATGGGTTTAAGCTGCACCCAGCAGGCAGATCGCGGCCCTTTGTTCAGGTATCCGATACCCATGGGAATAGAGACAATACAACGATGGCCCAAGAGATATACTTCAGGAAGAAGTACAGCTGCACAAGGAGTTGTTATTAGTAATTGTACACAGGTAAAGGGTTTTTGACACACAGTTGCACCAAGAGGTGGCAATTGTAGCTGCACACAGGCAAGGTGTTTTGATGCACTGCTGCACCAAGAGGTGGCACTTGTAACTGCACGCAGGCAGGGTGTTCTGATGCACTGCTGCACAAGGAGGATGGTACTTGTATGGCACACAGGCAAGATGTTCAGAGGCACTCTTGCACAAGGAGATGACACTTGTATGGCACACAGGCAAGATGTTCAGAGGCACTCTTGCACAAGGAGATGACACTTGTTTGGCACATAGGCAAGATGTTTGGATGCACTGTTGCACAAGGAGATGGCACTTGGAGACTCGAGGGTATCACGATAAGGGAACCTGGAACGAGGTGACGGCAAGTATACACAAGGTAGCGACAATGTTGCACAGGCAACTTCCTGCTGTTCAGAGACTGGCTTTATACCTTGAGGTAGCAGATCATTGGTGGACAGCGTCAGCTGACCACCACCATGCAACTATCGGGTAAAGGGTAGTCAGGTGATGAAGACTGTCATGGCTGCATCCATGATGGCAACCGCAGTAACCAAGGCATGGCACAGCTCATGGATGTCCACATGGCTCTTAGGCATAATGCTCAGCCCGTCACTCGCCGCCGCACCTGATGTCTGACCACCCAAGGGAACAGGGGAAGCCGGCACTGGGGTGAGTAACGAATGATTTTAGGCCGCAACCTGACAGCAACATGGGATCCCAGGCTGTCTAATTGGTCAGGTGGTTTGGAGAGGGCCTGTTTGACCTGCTGCAAGAGTAGATCAGGGCTGGGCTGGCTCCTGCGTTGTACTCTTCGGGATTGTCTCGGAGGCTCAGGCACTTCTGTACCACTTTCTAGAGGCTGTGGTAAATGTGAGCTAGTACTCCACTCCAACTTTGGTGTAAAAGACTAGGAGGAGAAAAGTTTATTGTTAATATACAGTAAAGTATAATTATTATTTTTGCTTTATTCTAGTTTCCAACAATGGTGGAGGACTGGCAGAGCATTGGTGATGAATTTGATCGGCGGTGGAATTTCCCAAAGTGCGGAGGAGCCATCGATGGGAAACACATATACATTACCCCGCCTCCCCACAGCAAGTTCATGGAACATTTTTGGGAAAATCAGAAACTGGTGCTAAAAATAATAACAGACAGTACAGCATCAGTTAGTTCCCTTCCCTCAGCTAGATCCTAGCACCTGCAATCTCCACCACCAACACCTTCATCATCAATATCAACACTAATGATCGGAGGTAGTTCTGCATCAAGGATAAGGCTAGGTGACTCCCTAGTCCAGTAATCCCCAGAAGAATCCTTGAATGCTAAGCCTGCTGCTGCAGTGGGTGGATCTTCTTTCCAGGAAGGAACCAAGAAGACTGCTAGTAGTAGTATTTAAAAAAAAAATCACTGTTAAATAATCATTTGATAGAGGAAGCAAGTATAACAGCTGTCACCCAGTTGCACAGTGGATCACTGACGCCATAATGCCTGTGCTAATATTACATGGTGATGAGGATGTTGATGATGAGGATGTTGTTTGTGTAAATCAGCCACCAGTGGCAGCAGTTCTTGCTCGTGATAAAAATAAAGATATTGTCATGGCTAGGTATAAAACCAGAAAAGCCACGTCTTGGGTGTGGAATTATTTTAACCCAAATACTGACAACAGTTGTGAAGGCATCTGTACCATTTGTGAAGCAAAAGTTAGTAAAGGTAGGGACGTTAACCATCTAGACACCTCCTCCCTGTTACATCATTTGCAGCGAGTTCATGCAATTTGTTTAACAAAATTATAATAGTATGTAAATTAAAACAAGCAGACTAGTACCAGCTGTTTGCATTTTGCACAATTTGGGGCATTGCCAACTGACATTATTATAGTTTATTAAACTGCCATCCTGTCTACTACTGCTGTGCGGCAATGTTTCATAGATGTCCTATATTTTTTAAACTGCCATGCGTTTGTGCCACTGCTCTGTTGCTTACTTTAGCCAGCCAGCTCGCTGCAGCCTTTGGCCTATATTGGTGACAAACAGTAGTGAAAACAATATTGTAAGCTGTGATGTGGTTATTAATGACTGGAAATGCCTGCAAATGATTGTTATTAAGGTTAATAATACTGTAGGAACAAAAACAATCCCAAATTATGTGATTTTAGCTGTTTTTATCATTTTTTTAATAAAAATCCAGATCCAAAACCAGAACACTCAAGGGTGTTTTTGCAAAACCAAATCCAGATCCAAAACCTCAAAGGTGATACAGATCCAAAACATGGGGGTCGACTCACATCCCTAATTATTTTAATAACCCCACCCTCAACACACCAACCTGGTCTATAGGATGTTTTCAAAGGAGAAAGGTTGGATGGATAGAGACACGAGGCAGAGGTTGATAAAGCTGATTGGTCCTGGGGAATGTGCCAGACATCAGGATTTGCAGCAAAGCTTGCGCCTTCAGACCAGACTCTCTCCAGACAGCAGCTCGGCTTCTCCATACTGTATGTCCTGCCCAGAGGCAAATGCAACCCTGCCCCATTGCCCAACCTGGTCATTAGTGTTTGCAAAGCTCTAATGCAACAAAAACTAAATACTATTTACATTCTCATATACTGCTTATTTTTTTTGCATGTTGTTTAATGTATTGTAATTCTTCAATTAAATATTAGTCTTTATAATTTTCTATTTCAAAACCCAACATACATGAGTGCAGGTTCTTTTTCTGCTTTGGGCACAATAGATCAGAGACTACAGCCCAGTAAGCTACAAATCAGGTGTAACATCGCCCATGAATCGAGATTGTCCATGAAAAAACCTTATTGATTTGATATGAATATTAATTATTCAACTTTTCCTCACAACTTTGACAATTATAATAATATTCTCAGGGGGATGCTCCATCCATAATTTACTGAATCCCATTTCTCCCGAATATAGAAATTAGCAGTAAGCCATACTTTCCTACCCTCCCGATTTGGTCAGGAGCCTCCCGAAAATCGGGTGCCGCTCCCGACCGCCCGGGAAGGCAGGCAAGTCTTCCGGCAGCTGCCGACCCCTCCTGCCCCCCACCGCAATTACAAAAAAATCCCCGGCAGCGGGGGGCCTGTGACACGATTCACACCGAATCACGTCATTTTGGCCCCTACCCCTGCTTCACACTGCCTGTAATATCGGCTGTGTGTAGCGGGGGCGTGGCCAAAATGACATGAACACGTGGCTCCGCCCCCCGCTCCGCCCACAAACTCTTGTAGTCTGGCCGGCCCCGCCCCCGTTTGCTGGCCACGCCCCCAATCAAGCCGATCTGGCTGCTCCCTCCCGGAAGGGGCAACCATATAGTCGGCAAGCATGCAGTAACCTCAACTATACGCAGGGCCGTAGAGAGCAGGGACGGGCCCAGGTGCTGGAGGGGATGTGGCAGGGCCGTAACTAGGGTAGCGCGGACACCACAGGGCAGGGGGCGCTGTTTGGGCCTGTTAATTTTCCTGTTTATTATCATTATCACTTGTAGCTTCCTCTTCTTTTATGCCCAGCATCCTCTGGCCTCCGAAATCTCTTCCCTGGCCCTTCCCCATGAGACCATGGCCCTTTCTCGGGTGCGTTTCTTATGTCCCTATTTGAAAAATAATGGGGTGGGGGCGCCAATGCTCTTTCTGGCACAGGGCACCAAAAAGTCTAGTGATGTGGGGAGTGGAACCCACCAACAAGCCTGGGCTGAGGCAATTAGCACCTGCTCCTGAGCGTGCAAGGCTGGCATGGCATGCTGGGACCAGTAGTTCCGCAGGCAATGTAGAGCCACATATTGTCTATTTCTGCCACATACTATATAATTTTATTTTCCGATTTAACTTTCCTCTAAACACGCTCTCTGCTTATACCTCTAAAGCTATATACTGTATAATATATCAGGATATGATACACAGAAATGCATTATTAACAGCATTTATCTTTTCATTCTGCTTATTATCTCTTTACAGTTTAATTTCACTAGCATCCTTATATCTCCTTGGCAGACAATAATGCTGTATCAGGAGAATCTTATCGGAAGTGAATAAGATTCTACTTTACACATTTATACTGTGGAATCTGCACACTGAGATAATGCATTGTCTTATTACATTCCCTCTGCAGCTGCCACTCTGCCAGATATTCAGATTTATAAATGAACTGTGACAAGTCATTTAGCTGGCAATTCCGAGGCAAAATATAGAAATACACTTCCTGCTCTATCTTCATGTAGTATTAGTTTCCCGGGGAAACTGGAGGTAAAATATGGACTGCGGTTCAGCTTTAAAGTACAGTAACTCACAGACATTTCTTGGAAGGAAATAGCCTGACAAGATGTTATTGACGGTAGATAGAAATACAAAGAAATTGACCAGAGGTCAAAAGTGTGATTTCTCTTCTTGCTATCAAACAGATATCACTTGTGCAATGTGATCCTTTAACATTGATTTCTGTGGCTTGTATTACAGCACACAATCCTTCATTTTATAAAAGTAATTTTTTTTCCCCCTGTTGTTCCTTTGGGACCATCTGTATCCCCGTTAAGGAAAGATGGAATTAAAGCACTTGTAAGCAAACAGCAACATACAGTAGTGGAAATTGTCCATTTGGTTGAAACTGTGACAGTGATGACTGTTTTCTACCAATCAAAGCAGCTTAGTGGATATTACTCGCTGTAGACTACGCCAGAAATGTTCCAAACATTTATATTTGTAAATAATTATGCTAGGCAACATTGAGACATTTCTGGTGCACAAAGAAAAGTTCTGTAACCCATAGCGATAATTTGCTTTCACTGTCTATACCATATTTGCTGAGGTGAGGTCCAAGTGGGAGCTTTGTTTTGGCCATGGAGCAGGAAGTTGGAGCATCGCGGCACAATGCCACAATTTGTACCATGGCACAGCAGGGAGCAGAACCACATGGCTGTGATTCACTACAAATTACATCAGCAAGAACCAGAACCACCCACTTCACTGGCAGAGGCAGAGCCTCACCTGTCATACTCCCTCCCCTATCATACTCCCTGTCATACTCCAAAGTTTTGATATAAAAACTTTGTTCTTATACATGTGTGCCTCCCCAGCCATCGACCTCACCACACGTCACTGTTCACTGGGGATCTAAGAGGCTCTTCTACTCTCCTGGGAGTATGAGAGTCTAATGATTTTATTTATTAACAGTTATGTACAGCATATGTATTCCACAAAGCTGTACAGAGAATATTACATGGATACAAGGGTTCATTTTTGTTAGGTGTTAATTATCCTACCAGTATATTTTTGGAGTGTGTGAAGAAGCCGGGGTACTCAGAGGAAACCCGCGCGAGCATGGGGAGAACATACAGAGCCTGATTCAGATGTACACGCAGTGGCAATGCCAGATGCAAACGGACAATGTGAGACACTGTGCAATAATGGACGCAAGAGCTGGGGATTTCAGTGGGCATTCCTGGGAGGTAATATGGGGATGGCTAGACAGAGGAGGGCATGTCGCTGGCAATGACTGATGACACAGGACGCCATGTTCAAATGGCAAAAATTGTACCTGCCATAGGGTTGGTGCAAGCTTCGATGACTGATGGTGCTTCTAAATACACAACGACACGGAATAGCGCCGCTGCCCATGGGCATCTCAATAGGCTCACAATCTGCTCAGCTTTAGACACTGGCAAAGTTATGTATAAAAGATGCAGCCACGTCTTCTTGCGCCTCTGAATCAGACCCACAAACTCTACAAAGTTAGTTTTCCTGGGGCAACCTTCCGAGCTTGCTCATTATTCTTTCTACATGTTTTCTTAAATGCTTTGTTTTTCTCACCATTTTCTTAGTTTTCTTTATTTTATTTTAGCATTTTTGTGCTTTGTTTTCTTCTTTTAAATCTGGAATACTGAAAGTTTTATACAAAACTACATATGGAACATTCACTGCAATATCTTCTCATTCCACAGATGTAGAAAACCTGGACAGTGTCTGGCTACACAAACATGCTCAGTCTTAACATTCATCCCCATAGGTTTCAATCAAGATTGATTTAGGTGAGAAGGAAACTTATTGTTTTAGTCTACTGAATGTTTCTGGTGCTGAGAAAAGTCTATTATTTATCTAATCCATCATCCTAAATTATACCTACACCATGTTATGAGAAAATGTAGAGAACTTGCTATGCAGAGCACAACAGGTGTCAGGAACTGCATCGGCCGGGCTCCAGAATGGATTCGGTGTCGTAAGTCCTGCATGTCTGCCACCAAGACAATTATTCTTTGAACTGCAGGTTTTTTAGAGACTATTCCCAGATACATCTAAATACTGGATGAGCTTCACCTGTTCCTAACATTGTAACACATTTTTTGTCCTTGGGTAGTAAGTGCTGTTTCTTAATTGCTTATGTCTCAATAGTACGGAAAATAGTATTACCCTCAAACTTTGCTTTTGTGAACAGGACATTTTATGCTTTCAAATTTACCCATTTCAGATGAGAAAAAGGGTAAATTTGCATTTACTTATACACAATGTGAGAAAAAATCAATGTATGTATGAAAATAAACATATAAAGTTGTACAAACATGACCACAAAAGAATTGGAAGTGAGTAGTTTTTCGAGATTTACGATTATACAGTACATCTCTTTCACGAATCAGCCCACAGACGTAGTCTCCCATCATGTTCTTATTATATTGTCCTTGGTAGCGGCTCCTGGTGAAAGTGTTCGCCTTGCTCCTCCGTGTACGCTCCCATGTTCTCCTTGAATTTCTCACGTTAAGCATCAAGAATATGGACTTTGAGGAACATCCTGAAACCCATTGTGCTGAAGTTCTTCATTTAAGTCTCAACCAACTCCGTGTAATTTTCATCCATGTGATTACCCAGGAAGCTCAGAACCACTGCTATAAAGCTGATTCAAGCAGCTTCCTCCATCTGAGCGAGCATCTTTAGGAATTCCTTTAGGAATAGCGCTGCTTATATCTTTTCCTTGTCTTTTTAATATTGGGTTGGCTACCCATTTGCAGCTGCTTTCGGTGGTGTACAGAGATATCACTACCTCCCAGCGCCTAGTTTAATACTGTGTTGTACTTACATTTAGGAATTCCTTGCACAGCAGGATCTTCTTAATCTCTGGTACCACAAAAATATTGGCTTTGACCTTTGTCTCAGAGAGCTTAGGGGAGAAGTCTTGAAGGTACCTGAAGACTGCTGAATCCTTATTTACAGCTCTAACAAATTGTTTCATTAGGCCAAACTTGATGTGTAGTGGAGGCATCAGCACCTTCATGGAGTCCACCAGTGGCTCCCACGTGACGTTATTTGTACCCACACAGAACTCTGTCATCTTTGACCAGTGTTGTCTGTCGTAGTGCATCTTGGTGTCCCTGCTGTCCCAAAAGCAAAGAAAGCCGGGAAACTTAGCAAAACTGCCTTGGAGACCCATTAGGAATCCCACCATTTTGGAGACAGCTGATCCCTGGTGAGCTTACGGTTCCCGCAGACTCCCGGCAATATAAAGCAGCATTTGTAGGTACAGTCAGTGTCATTGGGCTCTCCTCTGGCAGAGTTGGACTGCTCTGCAGCTTCCCCGTTGCAAGCACACTGGAGTATCAGAAATGTCCTGGAAAATAAGAACATTTCAAAATATCTCTGACCAGGTCATAAAAGCATAGTTTGTGGGGAATAATTGTCATTTTCTATACACTTGGGGCATAGTCAATTAGGAAAGAAAACTTCAAACTCAAAGACAAACACAAAAATAATATTTAATACATAGTGTAATCACTGACCAATCACAGGAAGCACTGGGCTATGTACACCCAGTGGTGACCTGTTACCTCAGCCTACTTATTGTAGTTTATAACTAGAGATGTGTGGTTCGGTTCTGCACACATTTCGTGAATCTGGACAAATCCAAGTTGCGGTTCTGATCTGTAGAGGAGATCCGGACAAATCCGAGTTGTGGTTCTGATCTTATGAGGAGTTCAGAACAAATCAGAGTTGTGGCTCTGATCTTTCAGTAGTCCAGAATTCCCCTGGCCAAAGCAGAATTGCTCGATATATGCAGTATACTGTACAATAAATACCGCCCTCCACATGTACACTACTCTATGAATTTTTGTGTGAAACAGTTAGGAATTACTTGGCATGCAATAGACTGATGGGAATTTTTATGCAAAAAATCCCCTATCCGTGATCCCCAACCCGATTCCCCGATCCTCAATCTAATTAGTCGATCATGATATATTATTCATGTCCTGGTCCTGTATTGTATTGTTCTGTAAGTCGCTTGTCAAATATTTGTTTATGTACTTTGTAAGACGCTGCGGAACACTTATAAATAAATGATAATGATCTCCGATTCTCTGATGATCACAAAAATCTAACATGGCGGAAGTTCCTGACTCGCCTATTCAGGTAATTTTTGGATCGGAATTGGCAAATCAAGGATTTCCAGCATGTTGGATTTTGAAGATCGCTGTGCGCAATCACCGACAGAACCGAGCATTGTGCCAATACATTCTCAATGTATGGGTCCCTTAAGCCCTAAAATCACAAGTGAATTAATTAGTACCACCTGCGGGTCTTTTAAAATGTTTCAATCAGTAATAAATACACCTGTGCTCCAGAAAAGAGATATAGAAAACATGCACTGATAGGTAGATTTACTAAGGCATGGATTGTCAAAGCCGCTGTTTTAATACTTTCATCGGCTTTGACCAATAGTTTAAAAATGGCAATCGGAATAAATGTTAAACCAGGCTTGTTTTTGTTATAATTTATTCCTCTTGTCATTTTCAAACTATCGATCAAAGCCACTGGTGACAGAAAAAAATATCCTTAGTAAATCTACCCCTTAGGATTCCATGAGAACTGGAGTTTGGAAACACTTGATATAAATGGTTGATTAATTCAGTCAATCATATTGAAGAAGGTAAATAAAATTTAACATTTTACCTAAAATTTTGACGTGTCCTTTTACACGTCAAAGGTAAACACTAAGGGGTAAATTTACTAAGAATCGAGAAAGGTCAAGATGACCATCTCGGGTAATTTATTCATTTTTATCCTGCTTGCAAATTTACTAAAGGTAAAGTCGGTCTCATCTCACTCGTAAAACTCAGGTGAGATAGCAATCTCGAATCAAATCACCATCGGGCCAAATCGGAAGTACTTTTCACCTAAAACATACATCTCTCTAATTACCAAGAATCGGGATGACAAGCTGGAGATAGAAGCAAACTCTCTGTCAAAATCACTTTTCAAACTCTCAACCCCCTGAGCTGCGAGATGGTCAGAAACATACACAAATCATTGTGATTTGTGTATGTTTATTTCTGTAAATGGTTAAAATAGGGTTAATTTTAGGGAAAAAATTACGTAAGGTCCCCCCCAAAAGACTAACCAGTCCCTGGGCTTGCCAGCTTGTCCTGATTCTTAAAATTACAGGGGAAAAAATGTGTAGGGTTCCACTGTAAATTTAAGAACCAGCACCAGGCAGCAGGGACAGAGCTGGTTTTAAATATAGGGATAGAAGAATTGGCCCTGGACCCTTTCTAGCGGGGGGCTGATGCCACAGCCAGGGGTGCCCTTTCACCGGGCCCCCCAGTCACAGCATCAGTCCTGACTGCTTATCAGCCCAGGCCAGGGATCCCTGGGGAGTTGGGGACCCCTCCAATAAAGGGGTCCTCCTCTCCAGGGCACCCCTGGCCTAGGCTGATAGCCCGGGGCTATCCCCGGCACCCTAGGGTGGTGGGTTCCGGGTTGATAGTGTATGTGTAAAGTAAAATAAATGGATAATATTGTCTTTAGTTGTGGAACAACACGCCCCAGCAAGCCTCCCCGCATGCTGGTATACCATTACGGGCCCGCTGACACTTGTAGTTCCACAACCAAAGCAATACGTAAAAAACACAACATACACCGTGACAGTAACATTTTATTATAACATACATGCACACTCACACTCACTATCACACATACTCACCTAGTATCCGAAGTAGTCCATAGGGGTACCTAAAAAAAAATCCATACTCACTTCTCCTATGCATAGTTCACATCCTCTTCTCCTAGTGGGCATCCAAAAGGTTAAAACAAAAAAACGATTAATCTCCTTGAAAATCGGGACCATCTCGAATCTTAGTAAATTTACCCCTTATACACTAAAGACACTCAAGACACTAATAAACTCAATTATTATTATTATTATCTTTCATTTATATGGCGCCACAAGGGTTCCGCATCACCTTACAAAGGACATGAAACAATTGAGCACACAAGGAAATAGTTATTAACAGTACAAACAATGCAGGACAAGTACATGATTTATAAACATTGCTGCATAACACCTAAATAAGCAGCAGGGTGTCAGCAACCAAGTGTTACATGTTATTGCAAATGAAAGTAAAAGTAAGGCAAGGAGAAGCATGTGAGGGAAGAGGGCCCTGCTCGTGAGAGCTTACATTCTAAAGGAGAGAGGCAGACAAACAGGGGAGACACAGATGGGCTAGATAGTGAGAAAGGAGCATAGAGTAGTGGGTTAAGATGAGCACTGGAGAGCTTTGAGGAAGAAATAGGTCTTGAGAGCCCATTTGAAGATTAAGAGCCAGGAAGCAAAGTTATGAAGGAATTTTGAGTTAAGGCCAGGGGTATGAAAAAAGGCAGCTACTCGAAGAAGTTGGAAGAGGAGATTATTATGAGTGTTGAATGGGAAGAATAAAATGGAGGGTTCATAAGGTAAGAGTTGGTAGGACTGACCCAAGGTTAGAGGGACCCCAAGACCACCACCATGGAAACCTCCAGGCCAGGGTGTGTGAGAGAATGTGAGGCCCCAAAAGGAGATAGCTGCAGCAGCGGTATCAGATGGGTAAATCAAGGGTTTGGTGATTGCAAGGAGAATCAAGGAGTTGCAGATGAAGGGCTCATGAACGGGGACCAGTTTATTATAGACAGAATTGGCTTTCCAGAGAGTACAGGAGAGAGGCTCAGAGTTAAGAGGCAAGAGGAGAATAAGATTATTAGGGTTGATGTAGTGTTGAGGTGAGATTGATTTAGAGCGGGGGGATGAAGAGAGTGTGGGTATGTGGTAGGCTTCCGAATGAGGAACGGTGACAGCAGGTGGTGAGCAAGGTGGAGGTTTAGTGTGGTGTGGGTAGAGAATAGGAGCGGTGACTTGGAGAAAAGAGAGGGTGCAGGGTTTAGTGGTGGTGCAGCAGGACCGTGGTGGAAAAGAAGTGAATAATACTGGAGTTATGGGAGATGCAGTGGAGAGTCAAGCACTAATACCCCTTTTACACCACAGTTAAAACCCCGGTTATTGCAGTGTTAACCCGGGTTTCTGCTAGGTGTAAAAGGGGCAAGGGTTGGATTGCTGGGTCGAGTGACCTGGCAATCCAATATGGACAGCTTGCAGTGTCTAACACGGGAACGACCTGTGTAACCTTGCAGTGTAAACTGGTAACCCGGGTCACCCGACCCGGGTACCCTTTACAGCATGGGGACTTCCTGGTTTCCTGGTGCTTGGAGATTATGTCATCTCCAAGCACCAGGAGAAGTGTTACACTGCACCCCTGTGCAGTGTGAACAGCGCTGATCTGGGAATAACCCAGATCGGCACTGCAGTGGAAAAGGGGTCTGATCCGTTTTCGAACTGTGTTCCAAATCTTGGGTTAGACCCGGGACTTAAGTGGAAAAGCAGTATAAGATTGAGTTAAAGCATAGATTGGTTAAAGGTCCATTTTCTGCCACAATTATTGAGACATTCTGCTAAATTCTACTGTTAGGCTCCAGTATCTTTCCTTCTCCGGCGTTTGATCCTGGCTCATAAGAATTCCTGCATTACCTTTGGGCTCCCTAAGCTTTCTGAGTCTGTGTGCTGGCTGATTAAGTGTCCTGACTTCTGACTCTCATGTACCTGCATCTGACACAGTAACATCCATGCGTTACTCCTGACATCCTACAGATGCCTATTAAACTTTCTGCAGCAAGTTTGGTCATTGGGCTGAGGCAGTATTGAAGAATCACTGTTAAATTGTATGCATTCTGCTACAACACGCTGCTGGGTCTTCTGGCTCATGTGATATTCTACAACTAAAAAAAAGCCCCAGGCTGTGTAAATACAAGGGTTGCCTTGGCAGTGCATTATCATTATCCTCCTGCATCTGCTTGCCAGGATCTTTTTTTTTCTTCGAAGTGATACCTCGTGATTTATTTTTATCCTTGATTCCAATCATTAACAGCACATAATGAACAAGCCATGGGCTAAGTTTATTGTATGAGAAATGCTGTATCAAAGATCAGGGATCTATTCCTCACTTGCCTTCCTACCTGGCTATCCTCTCCACTCTTCCCCTCCACCTGTCCACCTCATGCTAGTAGTGCTGATACAGCTCTAAAGAATATCATTTAAGAATTGCTAACTATGTTAGAGGGGTTATTATCATTAATGTACTGTGGGCACTAGTGGTGGTCTAATGTTATGTAGGAGCTGGTAAAGAATGTGAGGGCTGGTGGGGGATATTAATGTTATGTTTATTTAAATATATATATATATGTTAAATTATTTAACATTGGGGATACAGTATAATAACCCCCCTTCTTTTTTGTTAGCTTGCTGGGCCATCTGAGTCCTTGTTATGAGATGGGACAGTAAGTGAAACTAGGGAGCTGATTCTCAGTAAGGTGTACACCTGCCGACTCCTCCGAGCTTTGGGGCGGGCTCACCACATCATTAGGCCACGCCCCTTGCCTTGTGATTTGTGGATCCCTGAGGTTGGGGAAGGATCAAATTACGTGATTTGCATCCTTGTAGCTCCGCCCCCTCCCTACAGACCCAAAATCCTTCATATTATCTCCCCATCCTTCCCACTTCACTAGGAATGGGGTAAAATGCGGGAGAGCTGCCTACTCTTCTGGGGGTGTGGGGGACTACCCGAAAAGTCGGGAGCCTCCCACAACTTCGGGGAAAGTAGGCAAGTACGGTTAGGTGCAAAGCTAAAAGAGGGAGTCACTTTGCACCTTGGTAAAAACCACTTTGCACTGCAGGTGGGGGGAGATGTAAAATGTACAGAGAGATTTACTCTTGGGAGGGGCGTGTCCAAACTTAAATCCTAACTGCAGTGCAAAAATAAAGCTGTCCAGTATATGTGGGCTACATGCAATAGCAGCAGTATTCAAACCATGTAGCTGTGCCTAAAAATGAGTCAACTGCACTGAATTTATATAATATACCTCGCTCCATCTGTCTTTTTGCCAAAAGTTGTGTGAAACTCTTACTGGCTTTGAAATTATGAAAAAATATATGATATTTCCATGGATTTAAGGACAAAAAAAAACATTCTCCTCTCTTTACTGTAATTGCTCTTCTTTACCCCTCTTTTGACAGTTGTGCTTGATGCATGCTGGGAGTTTTCTTTGTGTCTTCTTTCGGTGACTCCTGCACTTGTAGTGGGAGCGATTTCACACTGCTGCAGCCAAATTATATTTAACTGAAATCAATATGAATGGTGGTTGAGTTTGATGTAAAACAATGTACTGTAAAGATAGAGAGCTTTTAGTAAATCTGGCAACTTTTCATGCTTCTGCTATTGGCATTGTGGCAGGTTATGCTAATTGAAAAGTATGTTTTATCTTGTAGAGCTGAGCTATCAACAAGTAGTTTTCTACTCCAGTGAATGAAAATTGATTTTTCTCTAGGTGAACAAAAGAGGCAACACATTGCGAATGCGAAATGCAGAACATGTATCGGTGAGCATTGTTCTCCGAAAGACCCTGATTGTTTAACTAATGACATCCTCTTTGAAATCAAAGAAATGACCAATATCGATGCACAGATGAAAGGAGAATATATATTGTATCATTTGATCCATGTCAGTATATATTTATCACAGTTCGTTGCTGAGATAATCCCTAACACGAAATTGAAATTGACTAGTGCAGAGGTTCCCAAACGCGGCCTTCAATGTACCCCAACAGTTCAGGTTTTGGAGATATCCATGGTTGAGCACAGGTGGTTAAGTCATATTGTCTGATGTGCTAATTATATTAAGTCACCTGGGGTCAAGCATGGATATCCTTAAACCTGGACTGTCAGAGTGTCTTGAGAACCAAGTTTGGGAAACTCTGGTCTAGGGGATGCTAATGGAGAGTTTTTGCACCCAGCGCATGCGCAGAAGCGAATTTTGCATGTAATTGTGTATGCCTGCCATATTCTGAGCCATACGGAACTTGGCTGGATCTAGCTTTTCGTGAAATAGGGCGTTTCAGGGCGTGAACTGGGAGATGACAATGTGAGTGCACAGATTGTCTTGTGGGAGTGTCATGGGAATGTATCTAAAGCTCCATGCGATTCTGAGTTGTGTATGTGTGAAGGCTGTTTCTGACGGACCTCGTGCAACTAGCATGGTGCTGTTGCATATGCCCATACTAATGATGACAGTTACCATGGCCGGTGTAAAATCAATGGGCGGCGCAGCTTCCCACTTGAACAGGCACAAATCCCTTCATTACTGGAACAGAAAGCTGCATTAGTATAAGGTAGTAAATCTGGCTTCTGCCTGCATCTACAGCCACAGCCGCAATATGGGTCAAGGTCAGAAATCTAAGTTGTAATTTTCTTTCACAAAATGTTGTTTCTTTTCACAATAGTTGTCATTTTCTGACTATTTAGTGAGCACCTATTATATTATACGTAATAAAAAAAATAGGCTGTTGCATAGATGATATGAGCAAGAGGTACAGTATGGATAATTATTAATGTAAGGTATATTCATTCTCTGCTTAAGCCTGGAGAAAACCATAGACATGGCCCTGACTCCTGTACAAAATACCGATATCACTTAAAGAGCATCTTATCCTAAATCGCAAGTTGATGAAAACCAAGAAAAATCATTTGTAACACAAATAGATGTAACAGTTCCGGCATCTTGACACAGCGTGAGATATCTGACATTGTATTTACATTTACCAGGCAGTTGAGTTGTTCTTAGACTTTTTGGTCTCTAAGAGATTCCCCACAGGGTACTTCAATAGGCTTACAGATAAAGTCTGGTGAGCGGAGGAAATAAAATCTTATCCGTTATTGGTGAATGTTGCTTTCAGGTCTTTTAAAAAAGAACCTGCATTTTAAGTTTATTGCTCCCTGACGGTCCAGTTTTCTCCTCAAATTAACCATTAAATACTGTAGCCTCTAAAATAGGGGTGGGCATAAGAGGCCACCCAGCTGTTGTAGAACCTCACATCCCAGCATGCCCTGCCATAGTTTTGCTATTCGGCCATGCTAAACCTGTTGCAAGGCATGCTGGGATGTGTAGTTCAACAACAGCTGAAGGGACGCTTATTGCCCACCACTGCACTAAAAGAAACTGATCCATTTTGGATAGAGATGTGCGGTCCGGTTCTCCAGAAATGCGAATCCACCGGAATTTTGTGAATCCAGACAGATCCGAGTTGCTGATCTAATCTCCAGTGGAGATCCAGATAAATCCGAGTGCGGTTCTGATCTTCCAGCGGTTCGGAATTCGCAGTTTCAGGTTTTCGATTTTAAAAAACGACATGATTTTTGCTGTTTTTAAAAACTTTTATCTTGTTTTTTTTTTAAATCCAGATCCAAAACCAAAACACGGGGGTCAGCGCACATAAGCATTGGATATGGAGTATGCTGTTTGTTTGAGTGCAATATACAGTGCAACAACAGAACCCTTCTGGTCGGATTTCCTTGACCAGAATTGAAGGTTTCTGTTCTGTTCTGTACTATATAAAAGTTTTATTGAAATGATCTGGATCCCAGCTTCAGTGATGGTTCAAGGGGATAACCTCTCCAGTTATTGTTTGGATTGAATCTTCCTAAACAAAAACCTGATGCAATTTTCTGATCACTCATTGGTCTTTAATGTATTTTAACAATTTTAAATGTTAACTTTCATTTTTACCACTGTATGTATGAAGTAAGGTAGTCCTTTCAGGTGTTTGATGTGTTTTATTACACACTGGGGCAACTTATTGAAATGCCAACCGCCGGCTTCCTGACTGTCTAAACCCGGCACGGGTCTAATGACAGGCGTCAATATCCCGACGCCTGTCATTTTACCTAAGCCGGGAGCGCGACGCCTGGCATACCGATCGAAGGTAAGCCGGGCAACCGCTGGGAGGAAGGGTTAGGTTCTCCTGGGGGGGAACTTAGGGTTAGGCACCCCCCCCGAGAGTGTTAGGGTTAGGCTAGGGGAAGGGGGGGTTAGGGTTAGGCACCCCCGGGGAGAGGTTAGGGTTAGGCACCCCTCCCCCCCGGGAGACTTAGGTTTCGGCTGCGGGGAAGGGGGGGTTAGGTTTAGGCACTTACAGGGGGGGCTAGGGTTAGGCATTTGGGGGGGAGGTTGGGGTTAGGCACCCATAAGGGAGGGTTAGGGGGGGTAGGTTAATGAATACTTAAAATACTCGGGATCGTCACTGACGGTCTTCCAGCGTCGGGATTTGAACTGCCGGACGCACATCCGGCGGTTCAAATCCCGATGCTGGAAGACCGGCAGTGAAGGTCCCGACAGGTAAGTATTTTAAGCATTTACTGACCCAACCCTTCTCCCCCCTAACCCAAACCCTCCCTTGGGGGTGCCTATTTCATATCAATCCCACTTAATTTGATAGTAGTAAATTTTGGATAGAATGAATTCAACTGTGGCTATAAGTGCTATGAACTCAATCATGTTCTCAAGACAGGTTACATGTTTGCAAAACAGTATAGTTGGAAATAATAGATGTATTCATTAAGCAAAGGTGTTTAATAATAACAGATAAACATAAAAAATTTGCCTTACACCTCGCCAATTGAATGAATACTTTCCACCTACAGAGTCAGACTCTCCACCAGCATTGGAAGTTTTAAACACTCCCACCTCTTCATCAAATCCAACAAGTCTCCTGTATTTTGTTGTTGGACACAAGGAATAAAGTATTATTGTTAATAATAATATTTTTATTGATATTATTATTATTATCATTATTATTATGATATTATTATGAAACTTTATAGGGCATCACATGAGGTGCACAGCACCATACAGAGGGGATACAAAAAGACATTCATACAATAAGACAGTACACAGTAAAACAGTACAATAATGTAAATAGTACTCAACAGTAAGACAAATAACAAATAACACTACAACTATCATCACAGCTGTGAGGGCAAGGGAGCAAGGGAATTTTTCAGTGCACAATGATATATGTACCCATTAGAGTGGGCACAACATATAGGTTTAGAGCTATTGAGGAAGTGTGACAATTGTGAAGGTACGGAGTGCAAGGGCTGAGAGCCCAAAGAGATGGTGTTTAGTGAAGCTAGTGTGCAAGAACAGTAGGTAGTGGGAACACAATGGAGGAGGGCACTGCTCAAAGGAGCTTACAATCTAAAGGGAAGGGGATACAGATTGATGACATAAGGAGTGAACCAGTAAGAGGGGAGCTGAGGGGAAGAAGCTAGCGAGAGAGAGCTGAAGGAGGAGCAGAGTGAGGTAGGATGAGGTGACATGGTTAAGTGGTTAAGTGGTGGAAGTATAAGGTGGGTTTTCAGAGCACATTTGATGCTATTCAGGCTGGGGGATAGCCTGAGAGAATGAGGGAGATAGTTCCAGTGGTGAGGTGCAGCACAGGAGAAAGATACAAGAGTGCAATGTGATAACCAGAGGAGAGGAAAGGCGACTGGCATTGGCTGACCGGAGTTGATGGGAGGGTGTATGAGATTTGAGAT